>JACEFZ010010115.1:55000-296174 GCA_014155875.1 Cepaea nemoralis
CTCTCTCAATATCTCTTTCTCTCTCCCTTTCTCAATATCTCTTTCTCTTTCTCAATATATCTCTCTTTCTCAATCTCGTTCTCTCTCTCTTTCTCTCTCTCTCTCTCTCTCTCTCTCTCTCTCTCTCTGAGAAGGAAGGAGGATAGTGTGATAGAGGAGGAGTGATAGAGGAGGAAAGAGTGAGACAATGTCGACAGTGATTTGAGAAAGGGTAGAGAACTCTTTAAGTAGACATACAGCAAGTCATAAAGCCTCTGCCTTGGCAAACATTGTTGGTAAGAAGACCTGCCCACGGGTAGATCAACCAGGGAATATTGCTGATGGCACGTGGATCGACCCCTTGACCACTGGGCAGGCAAACAAGTGTCTGGCCACTACACCACCAAGGCTGCCAATAATCTGTTAAATGTCCACGATTTGCCTCCAAACACTAGGATTGACTGAATGTCGCCATGATAAAGTGAGTTACCTTACAATATTCCGTCACATTTGTGGTTAGGTGCACCAGTTTTCGACAAGCATATTTTAGCGTTTGCTTTACGGAACCATTTTCTGCCCTTAGTCTAACTACAAGGGAACAGGTTTACAACTCACTTTATCTGGTGGCTATCCCTTGACCTGTCCCACATGTGGCCATACCAGGAGATGCACTACCGTCAGCATAGCTCTGGAGGATCACTGGGACACGAAAGCCGTTCTATCACCACACCATTAAGACCCAGTAGATGAAGGGTCGATATAACTAACTCCCGAGGACTTTCTCGTGTAGCTGAAAATGTGTGAATTTCGGTGTTATTCACGCCACATTAATTGGTGATCTGCCAGGCCAAATGGATAGGTGCGCTAGTTCTAAAACTTCCAGTGTGCTGATGCTGAGGTAACCGGTTCAACTCCTACACCGGTCAGTTGGACTAAAATGTTGACTTCTTATCCTTGACTTGGGGACGTACATTTTAAGTACCTCAGAAGTCAGAGTGGGTTCACCTGATGGCGAGTGACACTGGTAATAGGGAAAGTTAATCCACACTCAAAAATCAGTCCAATGCACTAGAAATATTAGCAGGTGTATAGACTACGCTGGAATTCAAAGCGAGCTAATGCTCACCCCCACCCCCATCCCCCAAAAATCACATTAATTGATTTATTTATTGTGCACGATTCGGGTGATATGTACATTAGTGGCCTGCCCTTTGTTTCCCGCCATGTTTCTATGGTAACTGTACAGTTTACAAATGGCTACCTAAGGTTCATTAATATCCATCTTGTTTGTGAGTTGTACAAAACCCTAGGCTGTGACACGCTCGTTGTAATTTTTGTACAGTTATTTGCTTATGTGTGAATTCGATTGTGTTGAATTGATATAATGTAATATAATTCATGTTTTCATTGTTTTGCTAAAGATGTAACTATCCTGCTTAAGGAATTTCAAATTAAAGATTACAGTGCCAAATTTAGTAGTGTTTTTTGTTGCGGTGCTAAAGTGGTAATCAAAACATCTGTTTGAAACAGAGGCAAAAGTCACAAGGGAATGTAATAATCTGTGGTTACTAATGTAGTGAACATTTCTTCTTCTTCTTCTTCTTCTTCTCTTCTTCTTCTTCTTCTTCTTCTTTTTCTTCTTCTTCGCCTACTCTTTCGTCAGCTAAAACGTTTTGCATGGGTCACAAGCAGACTTGTGGCCTTTATAGGTCGCCCAGTGTTTTCTGAAGGGTCGCCTCAGTCGGTCTAGATTCTCTCTCTCTCTCTCTCTCTCTCTCTCTCTCTCTCTCTCTCTCTCTCTCTCTCTCTCTCTCTCGCTTTCTGTGTTTCTCGCTCGCTCTCTCTCTCTCCTCTCTCTCTCTCTCTCATTCTGTATGTGTTTCTCTCTCTCTCTCTCTCTCTCTCTCTCTCTCTCTATCTCGCTTTCTGTGTTTCTCGCTCGCTCTCTCTCTCCCTCTCTCTCTCTCTCTCTCTCTCTCTTCTCTCAAAGTCTGTTCGTTCGTTCGTTCATCTCTCCTCTCTCTGCTCCGTGTGTGTCTCTCTCTCTCTCTCGTCTCTCATTCTGTATGTGTGTCTCTCTCTCTCTCTCTCCTCTCTCTCTCTCTCTCTCTCTCTCTCTCTCTCTCTCTGTATGTGTGTGCGTGTCTGACGAGGTCAGGTCGATCGAATCTGACAAGGTCAAGCACATGCTCCCGTGGAAATAAATTCTCCCCTCTGGCTTTACTACAGTCGAAGGTTGAACGGGGCCATTCGTTTCAAGAGTTGGAATTGGCTTTACTCGGTAAAACATTAGTCTCGGTAGTGATTCGAACGTATGACCGCCAGGTTGGCAGATGTGCACGCTACCCACCGCACAACCACGGCTCTCTGGTTCTGTGACGTAGAGGACCCTGTCTACACACTGTGTGGCGTATGGTCGTATGTTGCATGCCCCATATTTGATAGACCAGTCCGCACTTGATGGGTGATATGGTGATTACCATATTTGATAGACCAGTCCGCACTTGATGGGTGATATGGTGATTACCGTATTTGATAGAACAGTCCGCACTTGATGGGTGATATGGTGATTACCGTATTTGATAGACCAGTCCGCACTTGATGGGTGATATGGTGATTACCGCGCCTGTCGCCTTTCTGTCCCATGTCACGTTTTGGGTACCTATTTTTTTCGTTCGCTCGCTTTGAACTCAAGCGTAGTCCATACACGTACTACTACTTCTAGTGTAATGGAGTGATGTTTGTGTGTGGATTAGTTTTACCTATTACCAGTGTCCCTCGCCATCAGGCGAACCCTTTCCGACTTCAGAGGTATTGTAATTTAAGTTCCCAAGAGAAGAGGTCAACATTTTAGTTCAACTGACCGGTGTATCGGTTGAACCTGCTATCTCGGCTTTTAGCAAACCCGAAGATTAAGAAGCAACGCTTTCATCCATTCGGCCATACCAACCTCCGGGTGCCCAGTTTAGGGTTGGTCGGCCTGGGAACCCAGGTCGTTTGTAAAGAATACGCGTCCTTGAATATTCAAACACAAGACCTCAGGGCCGACGGGCAACGCCCTAGCAACTGGTCCATCATAGGTTTCTTAGGAGTTAACTGTTTCAGTGCCTAGGGATGATAAATCGTTTTATTCAAACTTCCCGAAACTGCCATGGGCTTACGATTCAAACGATAGTTAAATACCAGTACAGTAGTTTTCCACACTGAGCTGTCGGATGACACTAGACGGTACTACCTGCTTTCTGTTAGCGCCGAACTTACGGCAGCGCTCACCAAACCCGACACCCCAACGGCTTAGAGCGGAGGAGTCCAATTGGGAGGGTAAAAGCCTTACCCTAGTGCGAAGAAATGCAACCTAAAGACTAAATGTCATTACAGGGCAGATCAGGCCCTAAACCTTCGTCGGCAACTGGTCTAGGATCGAAGCTCCGACAGGTGGACAGTTAGAGCATTGCTTTGCTGATTCGGCCGCTTGTCTGTAGCTTGTCTTGTTCCAGAATTATTGGTGTTACCTTTCCTCTGGAGTAAACTAGGCAGGCCGAGAGAGGGATCATGCTGCATGGGCAAGACATGGTCTCTAAACTCTGCCCAGGCTCTGTGTTATGGAGGGGTATAACTACATTTTACAAACTATCGTCTGTCAAAACGGCAAGGTGCCAATCAGTTTTCCCTATACAAATGCAAAACCAGTATATGTGAAGAAGTTTGCTGAAGAAGACAGGAAAAGCCAGTCCTGAAGACTGGCAAACAAATGTCGGGGGTGTCGACCGAAAGTCGCAAGTATCGAAGCTTCGCTGTAACCGGACACCGTGCAGTAAACGTAATCTTCAAGGTGAATGATTTGGAATAAGACAAAAAAGGAGGATGGTAATACGAAAAAGAAAACAGCGAGGAAGGGGGGGGGGGGGATAAGTAGAAGAATAAATAGATGAAGGAAGAGGATGGATTGGGCGTGGAAGGGGGTGAAAGGAGAATGAAAAGAAGATGAAGGAAGACCAGAAAGAAGAAGAGGATGGGTGACAGAATAAGACGAAGGAGAAGGAAGAAGAGATGGAGAATGCGAAGAAGGAGGAGATAAAAAATAAGATAAAAGAGATAGACAGACAGATTGGTAGACAGACAGATTGGTAGACAGACAGGCAGAAACTCAGTTACGTAGACAGACAGTTGGATGAATATATCGATGGAATGATGAATGGATGGATGAATACAGAGAGAAATAGAGGGCCCTTAATCCTAGGCGTAGTTTAGAAATGGATGGTTAGTTGTACGGAGTGAGAGAGACAGGGGGAAAGAGAGAGGAAGAGGGAGAGAATACTTAAATCCTGACATCGTTCTGTAATGGATAGATAGATGGAGTAACCGAGAGAGAGGGTGGGAGGGGGAGAGAGAGAGAGAGAGAGCACTTTACCCCAGGCGTCGTTCAGAAATGGATGGAATCCCCATCACAGACATTACTCCGGCTACCACATGACGCCCCCGCCTCTGACGGACACGAAGAATCCCGGCTATCGTGCCATTAGACAACCACCAGGGGTTTCCCTGACAAGGTCAGGCACGTGCTCCCGTGAAAATGAATTCTCTCCTCTGGCTTTACTCAATGCTTAACCATCCACCCCACTCATTTTCAACCCTTTACTCGCTCCGTTTGTAGTAATTATATTCCAAGTATGAGAACAGAAAGAGACGAGCGGGGAAGGTGCGGAACGGGATAAAGACAAGGAGGATCCGGGTCGTCGTCTTCTACCCCTTCATCTTCTTTATTCTAGAAGAGGGAGTCTGCGTGGCCAAGTGGTTACGCGATATTCAGGGATACGTCATTCGGTTCAGAGTGTAGTTTCTCAGAGACTCCCGGGGGTCGTCGCAGGAGCTACGGAGCTTATAAATAAACCCACATGTATTGTTTGACGCCCGGAAAAGCAGAATAAAGAAGTAGAGACTAGAAGACGCACAAGGCAACTTAAAAATTGAAAGCAATAGATACCAACACCGGATTTGAACCCGTCACCTTCAAATGACGACAGGCAGGAACATGTGTGCTTCGATGCATGACCAACTAGAAGACCAGGTGTGCCCTCTGGTCTCTCTTTCTTTCTTCTTCTGTGAGTGGCAAATAATGCATGTGAATTTATTAATGAGTTGTCATTATTAATATAACGCGCGGAAGCCTGGACAATGAACAAGCAGTTAGAAAGTTGAATAAAGACCCTGGAGATGAGGATTTACTGAAGAATATGTCGTATTTCATGGAAACAAAAACAATCAAATATACAGAGGTTCTAGAAAAACTGGGGATGAAGAGAGAATTGATGAAAGACATAAAAATGAGGCAAGTGAAATATTTGGGCCACATAAAAGACATAATACTCGTATAAAAACCATACTGGAGGGTAAGGCTGAAGGCAAGAGAGCAAGGGGTAGACAACGATACAAGTGGGGGAAAAAAGTCGCTTAAAAGTCGACAGGGTCGACTTCATTGCACCGGGTTTTATCCCATATGGCTCGGTCTCTTTCCGCAGCACGGAAAGCGTCGCACAAAGCACGAACTCCGTAGCTTTTAGCGACGACCAACAGGAGTCTCCGAAACATTTAACTCGTAAACCGAAGGGTGTGGCCCGGAATGGAACCCACAACCTTCGGAGCTGTGACAAGACCGCCGGGGCTTGGTCTGGTTTGCCACGATAGATACTATCCCCTGCCTTTGCTCCAACCACCTCAATAGCACTCTACATCTACCAGGCCCCACACAAGCCGGGACAGCTTAACCTCCCCTCCCTCACCTAGGGTTCCAAACCCCAAGGGGGCTCGGACCAGACACCAGTCATATCACTGCACAAAGTCATAGCTAAGAGAACAAAAATTTAATTCTGAACTACGTCAACCACAACACAGAGAAGGATGGCTGAAAGCCAGACAAGAAGAACTATGTACAAGATCAAAGACGCAGATGAGTATTCATCATGGAGGCGGACGATAGCTCGTGCGGTTGTCCAGTCGTGGTAGCGACTCACCCAGGCTCCTCCAGTGGACTGGAACTCCAAGGTCTGCTGCCTCTCCAAAGTTCCCTCTTCACACAGAGAACCAAGCAAGGGCTGATCAAGCGCAGTACCACTGCCTGACTGACACTGCACCGATGAACAAGGCTCCTTCCTTGCTGTCGTACTATTTCCCTCGTCACACTCCTGATGAAGTCTGGGCCGACCCTAGACATATTAGCGGTCTCCCACTTGCAGAAAAAGTACATGTAGCACCGTCTCAAAATACACAAGAGCCAGGTCACTCTTCTATCTCATAAGTGACCCACACACTGATATGTCACCTACACAATGAGCGGTTGCTCCACACGAACACACAATGTCACTGGTAAAGTCTATTAGGTGACTATAACACTTCACCTTGATTTCATGTCCCTGGACAAATAGATCTTCACACAGTCTCATGTAACTATCCTGATCAATGGGTAGTAATCACAACCTAGCATACACTGTCAACAGTTCACCACGATGGCATGAGGTAGCTCCCTACCTTCACAAACATTGTCAACAGTTCATCACATTGGCATGAGGTAGCTCCCTACCTTAACAAACATGTCACTCTGGTGTTCCCACCAATGTTGTAATCAATGTCCTAGGTCACTGGACCACATGTTGGCTTCATAAAGGTAACCAATGTAGAAACACTATTTAAGCATCAATTGATACATGGTGTCCCATAACCCAGCCGGGCTAGAAGCATATAACACAGGTCATGGTGACCGGTAACAATGATCACGTTACTCAACTTGAAAGTTCCTGACCTTGCAATCACCAAGGTTTACACTGAGGTTGAATGTCACCAGTGCTTCACTAGCTAGAATCACCAGACGTTTCAGTGTTGGATCCCCTCAGGATCGGATGACACTCGTCGGACTCTTGACGGAGGTCCTAACCTAGACCTACCGACTTATTCAGCACTCAGCTCCTTCCAACATTGATCTCGCAGAATCAGACGACCACTCCCAGTATGGCCTCAATCAACTTCTGGATAGGCACTGGAATGAGTGGGCCCATAGAGCTCATGGTGAAGCTCTTGAATCTTCTTCTGTATAGTAATAACAGATCCTGAAACACGGAGAGGTTGGTGTGAGTACTCAACTACAACAAAGACTACTAGCATCTCCACCCCTGTCACCTGCCTCTCAGACATTCCTCATGTCTACCAACATGAGTATGAAATCATCACATCATAGATCTACTTAGTCACTATAATATATAGGCATAATGATGGTAGAAAAAGCAATAGCACACCTGTTCAGTCAAGTAACACTTCTGGGCTACATATAACCCCTAGCACCAGAGTCGACTGTATGACTCTGTCAAGCATCCTTCGCCTGGTGCCAGTCCAATCCGGTTTCATCTTCCATCATCAATCAACATATACACTTACTTTCCTTTCAGTGTAGGGATTACTGTATCGAGAAGGTGTCCAGCCGGACATCTCCTTCCTGACAGACTCATCAATTCATCAATCCCTTAACCCATGGATTGATCAATTACACACATTAATAACTATATGTCCATAATGAATTATACTCCTGATAATTCATTACTATAGCATTAACCAAGGAGAACTCATGACTTGTTACACTTAAATAACAAAATCATATCACAGCCATAGTGTCAGGTCTGGGATCCCTGCCCCAGATCCTGAGTTGCCCTTGTATTCACTGACTATCTTTCAGGTCAGTCATACCTGTGCCGGTCGAGCACAGCTGTGGTGGCCATTCACCATTACACTTTCCCACAGCTACTGTAGGTCCCGTGTACCTTGTCCCGTGACGACTTAAGTCACGTCATCCAATGTAGCAAACCTCCAGACTCCACTACCAAACTTTGACTCCACCTTTTGGGGGGGATTATTCTTCTCATATACTACTACTTCACGGCAGTACTCCAAGTACTCCATGAACCGAATCAGGGTTCCAGAAGAGTAGAATATTAGAGACAGACACGGTTAGGTTCAAACCTCGATCTATCTAGACACCACGGCCTCGAATTACGGAGTGCCGCTTCACCCTCGATCGGGTATGTTCACTCTTCGGATCTGCACGATCGCATTGGGTCGGACCTATAACCAATCGGGTTGGGGGTACCGGCCTACCTCCCGCTGCCTAGACAAACGTAAGATGGAACATGCACGGTCATCGTAGCGGACGGACATGACAACCAGCAGTAACTATAGTATCAGGAATACTTTCTATCAACTGTTATCCTATCGATGCCACACCATTAGGCTTACGCGGAATAACACGGCTATCTGCACACAGCAAATACACCACTGCTGCTCTCACCTTGATTCCTCGAAAAATCACCACCACTGATAGAACAATTAAGTTACAATTCTAATGTCACGAAGCACATTCAACATCTCTAATAATAAGCTCTACCTTATCATTTACAGCGTCATGCATGTTGATGTAATGACTGACAAACTGTCGCCTTGCCTGCGTAATTAATAAACCAAACCAGTAACTGCTACACACTGTAACGCACATCGTTCGGCCTATTTTATGTACACACCACTCGCTGTGGAATACGGCTTGTTACGTCAGGTACCACATTATGATCGATAAAGCCTACTTAAATATGCAAACCGCCAACGGTAACGGATAACTCTATTTTGCGACGGCAATTAATTCATTCCGGGAACTCAGCACGGCATCACGACAACAATTAAAATAATAGAATAAGTATTCAACTAACCTGTGATTGAAGAATCACAACCTTGACTGCAGATGTCCGCACTGGCCGCGATTATTGACATCAAAATTACATCAGCCTGTTGGCTGCGATCTGTTCACGCTGAGATTTGGTGGGCGACTGACCACGACAATGTCAGTGCGCCTTCCACTCGCCTACCCGGGCCGCGTGACTTTCTTGATTCATGAAGAAAACCAGAGTCACGATAAGGTCCACCAACCCGTGCTGCCTGAAGCACTCGTGAACTTAGAGCTATTTCCCACGTACGCACTTAAGGGAACATTCTAGATTGTTCTATAAATAACTAGAATAGCTCCGCCCCGCACTACGTTTCTAGGGAAATCCCCTATTAATTGATATTAATTTCAAGGAGACCACCGCCTCGCACTCCCTTCAAAGGGCTATTATGCAGAGATATGCCGATCTGTAGCCGTTTCGTCACACTATCCCGACTCGGCATCACCCTCGTGGACTGTTCGCGGATGTCGACCGAAATGAATGGTCGCTTACTCCAGGTTCGTCTGGAGTACCCTTGCTCCTGCCTTCTCTCCCGCGAGTAAGGACAGTGAGCCTGTCGGCGTATCGAGTCACCCGACGATCCCGTCGTGCCAGATGTGACTTCGCCTGTCCGACCTCGATTCCCAGTGTGCTTAACACTATGGGCCTCTTCCCGACGGAGCCTGTTCGCCCTAACCACGGTTGAACGCTCAGGAGACCGCAGACGCTCCCCACAGGATGTACTGCGTAGGACTGAGTCTTCCTCGCCCTCGTCTGGACCCAGAACCGAATCTAGCGCAATGGTAGTCGCACTACTTTGTGGAGAAACTACCTCGGACCTCTCCAAATTCTGAAGGAGAGTACAATGGAACTTACGCAATTCCCCGCGGACCTTCACCTCATACGTGGATCGGGACATTATCCGCTCCACAGGAAAAGGGCCCTGCCATCTCACTCTATCTTGTGACAAGACCGCCGGGGCTTGGTCTGGTTTGCCACGATAGATACTATCCCCTGCCTTTGCTCCAACCACCTCAATAGCACTCTACATCTACCAGGCCCCACACAAGCCGGGACAGCTTAACCTCCCCTCCCTCACCTAGGGTTCCAAACCCCAAGGGGGCTCGGACCAGACACCAGTCATATCACTGCACAAAGTCATAGCTAAGAGAACAAAAATTTAATTCTGAACTACGTCAACCACAACACAGAGAAGGATGGCTGAAAGCCAGACTAGAAGAACTATGTACAATATCAGAGATGCAGATGAGTATCCTCATCATGGAGGCGGACGATAGCTCGTGCGGTTGTCCAGTCGTGGTAGCGACTCACCCAGGCTCCTCCAGTGGACTGGAACTCCAAGGACTGCTGCCTCTCCAAAGTTCCCTCTTCACACAGAGAACCAAGCAAGGGCTGATCAAGCGCAGTACCACTGCCTGACTGACACTGCACCGATGAACAAGGCTCCTTCCTTGCTGTCGTCCTATTTCCCTCGTCACCCTCCTGATGAAGTCTGGGCCGACCCTAGCATATTAGCGGTCTCCCACTTGCAGAAAAAGTACATGTAGCACCGTCTCAAAATACACAAGAGCCAGGTCACTCTTCTATCTCATAAGTGACCCACACACTGATATGTCACCTACACAATGAGCGGTTGCTCCACACGAACACACAATGTCACTGGTAAAGTCTATTAGGTGACTATAACACTTCACCTTGATTTCATGTCCCTGGACAAATAGATCTTCACACAGTCTCATGTAACTACCCTGATCAATGGGTAGTAATCACAACCTAGCATACACTGTCAACAGTTCACCACGATGGCATGAGGTAGCTCCCTACCTTCACAAACATTGTCAACAGTTCATCACATTGGCATGAGGTAGCTCCCTACCTTCACAAACATGTCACTCTGGTGTTCCCACCAATGTTGTAATCAATGTCCTAGGTCACTGGACCACATGTTGGCTTCATAAAGGTAACCAATGTAGAAACACTATTTAAGCATCAATTGATACATGGTGTCCCATAACCCAGCCGGGCTAGAAGCATATAACACAGGTCATGGTGACCGGTAACAATGATCACTGTTACTCAACTTGAAAGTTCCTGACCTTGCAATCACCAAGGTTTACACTGAGGTTGAATGTCACCAGTGCATCACTGGCCTAGAATCATCCAGACGTTTCAGTGTTGGATCCTCTCAGGATCGGATGACACTTCGTCGGACTCTTGACGGAGGTCCTAACCTAGACCTACCGACTTATTCAGCACTCAGCTCCTTTCAACATTGAATCTCGCAGAATCAGACGACCACTCCCAGTATGGCCTCAATCAACTTCTGGATAGGCACTGGAATGAGTGGGCCCATAGAGCTCATGGTGAAGCTCTTGAATCTTCTTCTGTATAGTAATAACAGATCCTGAAACACGGAGAGGTTGGTGTGAGTACTCAACTACAACAAAGACTACCTGCAGCTCCACCCCGTCACCTGCCTCTCAGACATTCCTCATGTCTACCAACATGAGTATGAAATCATCACATCATAGATCTACTTAGTCACTATAATATATAGGCATAATGATGGTAGAAAAAGCAATAGCACACCTGTTCAGTCAAGTAACACTTCTGGGCTACATATAACCCCTAGCACCAGAGTCGACTGTATGACTCTGTCAAGCATCCTTCGCCTGGTGCCAGTCCAATCCGGTTTCATCTTCCATCATCAATCAACATATACACTTACTTTCCTTTCAGTGTAGGGATTACTGTATCGAGAAGGTGTCCCGCCGGACATCTCCTTCCTGACAGACTCATCAATTCATCAATCCCTTAACCCATGGACTGATCAATTACACACATTAATAACTATATGTCCATAATGAATTATACTCCTGATAATTCATTACTATAGCATTAACCAAGGAGAACTCATGACTTGTTACACTTAAATAACCAAATCATATCACAGCCATAGTGTCAGGTCTGGGATCCCTGCCCCAGATCCTGAGTTGCCCTTGTATTCACTGACTATCTTTCAGGTCAGTCATACCTGTGCCGGTCGAGCACAGCTGTGGTGGCCATTCACCATTACACTTTCCCACAGCTACTGTAGGGTCCCGTGTACCTTGTCCCGTGACGACTTAAGTCACGTCATCCAATGTAGCAAACCTCCAGACTCCACTACCAAACTTTGACTCCACCTTTTGGGGGGGATTATTCTTCTCATATACTACTACTTCACGGCAGTACTCCAAGTACTCCATGAACCGAATCAGGGTTCCAGAAGAGTAGAATATTAGAGACAGACACGGTTAGGTTCAAACCTCGATCTATCTAGACACCACGGCCTCGAATTACGGAGTGCCGCTTCACCCTCGATCGGGTATGTTCACTCTTCGGATCTGCACGATCGCATTGGGTCGGACCTATTACCTATCGGGTTGGGGGTACCGGCCTACCTCCCGCTGCCTAGACAAACGTAAGATGGAACATGCACGGTCATCGTAGCGGACGGACATGACAACCAGTAGTAACTATAGTATCAGGAATACTTTCTATCAACTGTTATCCTATCGATGCAACACCATTCGGCTTACGCGGAATAACACGGCTATCTGCACACAGCAAATACACCACTGCTGATCTCACCTTGATTCCTCGAAAAATCACCACCACTGATAGAACAATTAAGTTACAATTCTAATGTCACGAAGCACATTCAACATCTCTAATAATAAGCTCTACCTTATCATTTACAGCGTCATGCATGTTGATGTAATGACTGACAAACTGTCGCCTTGCCTGCGTAATTAATAAACCAAACCAGTAACTGCTACACACTGTAACGCACATCGTTCGGCCTATTTTATGTACACACCACTCGCTGTGGAATACGGCTTGTTCCGTCAGGTAACACATTACATCGCTGATCGATAAAGCCTACTTAAATATGCAACCGCCAACTGTAACGGATAACTCAATTTTGCGACGGCAATTAATTCATTCCGGGAACTCAGCACGGCATCACGACAACAATTAAATAATAGAATAAGTATTCAACTAACCTGTGATTGAAGAATCACAACCTTGACTGCAGATGTCCGCACTGGCCGCGATTATTGACATCAAAATTACCTCAGCCTGTTGGCTGCGATCTGTTCACGCTGAGATTCGGTGGGCGACTCACCACGACAATGTCAGTGCGGCTTCCACTCGCCTACCCGGGCCGCGTGACTTTCTTGATTCATGAAGAAAACCAGAGTCACGATAAGGTCCACCAACCCGTGCTGCCTGAAGCACTCGTGAACTTAGAGCTATTTCCCACGTACGCACTTAAGGGAACATTCTAGATTGTTCTATAAATAACTAGAGTAGCTCCGCCCCGCACTACGTTTCTAGGGAAATCCCCTATTACTTGATATTAATTTCAAGGGAGACCAACGCCTCGCATTCCCTTCAAAGGGCTATTATGCAGAGATCTGACGATCTGTAGGCGTTTCGTCACAGGAGCACGAGTCAAACGGCTTGACCACAAGTGGGAAGATAACATCAAGAGATGGACAAACAACAGTCTGACAGAATGCACAATCAAGGTGAGAAACAGACAATGTTGGAGATCCATTGCAGCAACCTTTATTGTGGAGACGGCATCTCATTGATTGATTGTTAGAAAGTGAGCTGGACTATAGGTTTTTGGAGTTGGCGTGGGTATCTGTTGAGCAGCGTGGAATGGGGACAGGGGTAGCTTACTCTAACAGAACAAGAGGCAGTTACTTTATCAGCAATCTCAGAGTTGAAGATGGCTGACACTGCAGTGATAAATTGGTTAGGCCGGAATGGAGGTTGAGAAAATAGAAGGCTGAAGGTATAAAAAGATCATTGTGATGGTGATCAGAACTAGGAGGAGGAGGATGGTAATGTGTTATTGCAGGTTGTTTGGTGGTGGTCTAGGATCGGAAATAGGGTGGGGTTGATTTATGTGAGGTAGTTGTGCTGAAGAAGAACAAAATGGGACAATAGATCGTAAATGAAGGCGAGGAGGAGGAACAGAAGGAGGAGAAGATTGATTGATTGATTGATTTAGGAATCAACATCACAGCATTCAGGGCATTCCCATAAGTGCTCTGTCCCCAACCTCAGCAGCCAGCGAAGAGTTCCAACACCAATAGTACCAGTAGCAATCTGATTATATGTCCGTCTCGCCTTTCCTCTCAGCGTCGAGCGTCGGCCAGATCCCCTCGTCACTCCTCGTTGTCTCATTCTTGCCAGACCATGATAATCCATTTGCTCCTCCGAGGTGTACACGTGCTCCCACAAGGCCGCAACAACATCTGCCTTGTCATGTATCAATACTCCACCAAGTTCTGCAGAGCCAGCCAATCTGTCCGCCTGTTCATTTCCAAGCCCACTGGCATGCCCCGGAGAAAAGATCCAGGCGATGCTTGTCACACGTGACCTCAGAAGCGAAGCAAGCCACTCCGCACGAAGCCTGCCCGTCCTCACCCTCGTCAGCATGCTTTCTGGGTCAGTTACAATCACGATGTGTGTGTGTGTGTGTGTGTGGTATTCTCCATCCAGCGGAGAGCCGCAGTGACTGCCTTCACCTCCATTCTTAAGCTGAATGTTGTGGTATCATATGCCAGGCTCTCCTGCACCAAACGTCGACCATTAGCTTTGGCTATGAACCCCCAGCCACTTCTCTCACCTCTTAACACCGAACCATCTGTGTAGATAATCACATCATCAGAGTGAGCATTATCCTGAATTAGTTGCTGGATTTCCACTTCCGTGGCCCCTGCTGGCCACTGCCTGCACTCCCAGCTTAATGTGATTATAACTCTGCATAAGTCTGACTTCTTTGCTGGCACTCTGACCCACTCCCCTTTTCGCCTAATGTTCTCCAAGATGCACACCTGTCTGATCGTATCCTTCGCCTGAGCCATCCATGATTTCCCTCTTATCAGTCGCTGACCCTTAACTGCGTCCAGCGCCTCATGCAGTGGGTGGTCTGTGTCTGCAGCTACTCTGAGGTATGTCTTCGCCTGCATCACCTTGAGCCTACCTGCAACAGCCGGCAGACCAAGGATGTAACGCATACACACTACTGGGGTGTCTCTTGTGCATCCCAGAATGACCCGCATAACTTCGTTCTGTATGCGCTCTAACTTCACCAGCTGACTCTCTGAGACAGTGAGCAGTCCTAATCCATAATCAATTACTGAGAGGATCAAGTGCTGGTATAGTGTGAAAAGCATTCTCTGCTCTGCGTCCATTGCAGCCATAGTTTTAAGTGCACTGAGTCCCTTTTGAGATCTTGTCACAACCGTCTCCACATGGTCCTTGAAGAGGAGGAGGAACAGAAGGAGGAGAAGATTGATTGATTGATTGATTTAGGAATCGACATCACAGCATTCGAGGCATTCCCATAAGCGCTCCGTCCCCATCCTCAGCAGCCAGCGAAGAGTTCCAACACCAATAGTACCAGTAGCAATCTGATTATATGTCCGTCTCGCCTTTCCGCTGAGCGTTGAGCGTCGGCCAGATCCCCTCCTGTCAAATGTGATCACCAGATACTTCAGTTTGTTCTCTCTGCTATTTCTACCATCTATTGCGAGGCTTGGGACATCAGCTCTCACAATCCTGTTGTCCAGAGAGCACCACAAAACAGCCACCTTTTCCAGGTGGATGACAGCATTGATTTCTGTGCACCAGTCAATCACTTTATCTACTGTCGCCTGTAACTCCTGGGCTGTTTGCTCCCTATCTCTCCCCTGCCTATATGCAAGAATATCATCTGCAAATGTTAGTATTCTTCCAACCCCTGGTGTTTCTAGGTTTGCAATCTTGCTCGTATGCACGTTAAAGAGCACCAGTGAGACTGGAGATCCCTGTGGCAGTCCCGGGGTTAAAATATGTGGCTCTGAGGTCCATGCACCCAGACGGAGAGCAATCCGACGAGAATGCAGGACGGCTGCTATCCAGTTCACCAACCAGGGATTCACCCCTTTCTCCATCAGTGCGGTCATCAAAATATCATATCGAACTCTATTGCACGCATCCTCGAGATCAAGCGCTGCCGCCATCGTTTCCTGTCTACTCTGGAACCCCTCATAAACGTCAAAGGCAAAAGTGGCTGCATTTGAACAGGTATCTTTCCTGGCCTGTAGCTTCCCAAGCCTCTTGGAAGAAGCTTCCCCCTTTCCAAAAACTCTTGCAGCTTGACAGCGACTACCTTCTCTAGAACCTTCCCAAATGTATTTTGAAGGGTGATGATTCTAAAGCCGCTAAGCTTTGAATGGTCCTTGAATGGTTTTGGGAGAGGGATGAGATAGTTGTGCACCCAATCCTGCGGTACTGATGCTGTCCTAATGCTCTGGTTAAAGCAGTCGGTCATCTCATCCAGGTCTGCATCGCTCAAACCCTTCATGTGGCCATACCTGACCCCATCGGGCCCTGGTGCCATGTCTTTTGCCTTTTTCAAAATGTGTTTAACATCTTCCACCCGTATGATGTCTTCATACTGCATATTCTTCGTGATGCCAGATAACTCCTCTCTAAATGCATCCCTGGTGTCCGCATCATTATGATTGGTCTGCTCTAAAAAATCTCTGGAGAAAGACCTCCCCTTTCTCTTTGCCTGTTGTCACGTGCACACAATCATCTCCATAAATTGTTCCCACTGTCATAGGCCGATCTTTTCTTTGCATTTGCCTGTGCAGTTTCCAGAATTTTGGCAGTGTTTTTATCACCTCCAATTTCTTTCATGAAACATTCCCATTTTTCGTTTTAGACCTCCGAAGCACAGCGCTTGAAAACCTCCACCTTGTCTTTCTTGACATTTTCCACTGTGTTCACTTCCTCTCGTGAGCTTCGGGGTGTCTGTCGCACTTTCCGTAGCTGCTTCACTGCAGCTCTCTTTGCTTTCCAAGCATGGTCTACTTCTGGAGTCCACAATGGGGGTTGCAAAAAAAAAGGGTTTTAACAGTCCTGTTGCATGCCCCTTGTCTGAGGCGTCCAAGAAGGCAATCGGTCCACTCATACCGGAAGCTCTTGCGCGCTCTCCCAGCTTTAACTTTCCTGAGTTTAGAGATCAGGGCTAACCATGGCATGTGATCACTCCCATGGTCATTCAAAACAGTCCACTTTTCATCACGGACTGATGACTGGGAGACAAGCGCAAAGTCAAAGGAGGAGAAGAAGAGAGGAACAATGATAAACAGAATGAAGATAATCAAGAAGACGATAAATACACTAATAGGGTGAAAGAGGCGAGAGAAAGAAATGGTGGGCGGGGGGGGGGGGCGAGAAGAACGACAAAGAGAAGAAGGAATATGACGAGGAAGGGAACAACGATGGGAGATGAGAAGGAGAAGAATCAGAAGAGATAGAAGTCGAAGATAGAAGAAGAAGAAGAAGAAGAAGAAGAAGAAGAAGAAGAAGAAGAAGAAGAAGAAGAAGAAGAAGAAGAAGAACCTCCCACACACAGCGCTACCACGCAAGCCAAAGAAGAATTGTTTCCATACCCAGTCCTCCTATTAACCTGCACTTTCCCCGCAACCCCACACCAATGTCTCTACATTGCGCCTACAGTGCATGATGTTTGCGCATCACACACCAGACGCGCAAACTGCGCGCACAGGTGAGTCGACCAAAACCAGCGATCACGAACACACAAGGCAACAGTTGAAGTTAATTGGACTTTCTGTTAAACATCGGTCGAGCCATGCGGTTCTCCTGATGGCCCAGATAGCGTCGGCTGGTGGGAATCAGACACATCTGCTGCCTCAGATCGTCTTGTCTGGGTAGGTGAGTTCCCGCGTTTGACAGTCTTCATGAATGCATTCGGGGTTCTGAAGTCCTATGCCACACTGGTGTTGATCTGTGTGGGAGATTTGGGTAGACTTGGAGCAGAAACAGAGCTATCGGGCGCAGATACGCAAGTGGAACAGCCAGAGAAGGCCGCAGAAGATGTAGATTAGGTATCAACAGAATATGGCAGCATCAGTAAAGCTGTTTGAAGGAAGTTATGCGTATACTGACCATAGTAATGGTCTATGGTTCCGTCGCCCTGCTACTGAGTTGAGTGAGTGAAGCCACACTGTGAGCTGTAAATTTCGTTTGGGGTTCTTTTACATCTTTCCGGTCTGCGGTTGTGTGTAGCGTGAACTGCATGTTCAGAAAAATGGCGGCCGGCCGGTCGCTGAACTAATTCGGTTGCCTTATGCAGTAATGTGTGGCTGCTGGTTTTCTAGCGACTGCAGCTTCCATCGACGATGAACTGTATTTTTCGTGGCAAACTTTTGTCTTGGCATTCTGGGAGCAGCTTTATGCATAGTATACCCGTGCGGGCTATTTGTTTCTCGAAACTTCTGTCTGCTCCACTTTCACATGGGACAGTGAGGAGCATTTTGAGCGATATTCGCTGGCGCAGAAACGGAGCATAATGGGGTGACCCTTTGCGGTGAAGTTGGATCGCGACTAACCAACTACAGTAGTAATGTTCTTCTTCTTCGTGGCGTTGGTGATCATGTCTATCCACAGCCTTCTGTCTCTTGTGCAGCCAATAATTTCTTATACCGACATTCCTCCGTGCATATGGGGGTAGTGTCGGGGTCTAAGTATGGTATGTTGGGATCTTAGTAGGGCATGTCGGGGTCTAAGTAGGGTATGTCGGGTCTTAGTAGAGTACGTCGGGTCTTAGTAGGGTATGTCGGGTCTTAGTAGGGTATGTCGGGGTCTAAGTAGGGTATGTCGGGTCTTAGTAGGGTATGTCGGGGTCTAAGTAGGCTGCGTCGGGGTCTAAGTAGGGTATGTCGGGGTCTAAGCTGGGTAGGGCGGAGTCCAAGTGGTGTAGAGCGGGATCTAAGTGGGCTTGGTGCGGGTTTAAGTGGGGAAGGCGGGGTCTAAGTGGCCCACCCGGTGTCTTATTGAACTCGAAGCACCGCTGACAGGGAAATCTGATTTTGGTTGGTGATTACTCAGCGACCCCGAGGGCAGAAACTCCCTGCCGCTTCAAATCTGATTGCCCCTGGGTCCGGGAGGAAGCCAGCGCCGCTCGGTTTCAGCAGTGGATGTCGTTGTCAACGTGATTGCGGTGGTCATGTGTCGACCGTGCGCCAGGGAGGATGAGGCAGAGGTCGGATGTGCTTGGGAGGTGACGAAAGGGTGGTGAGAACAGTACGAGGGCGAGGGAGTCGGTGTGGTTGGCAGGCTGTTCAGCGTTTGAAATTATCAGTGTCTGTATATCTGTCGGTCGGTCGGTCGGTCGATCTGCCTGCCTGCCTGCCTGTCTGTCTTCTTCTTCTTCTTCTTCTTCTTCTTCTTCTTCTTCTTCTTCTTCATTCATTCATTCATTCATTCATTCATCCATCTCTATATGTAAATACGAATAAATTTAAAGACAGCAGCAGAATGTTAATACCATCAATCTTACAACATGTCATCTAAAGATCTGTCTCTCTTTGTTCTCCGTGTACCCGTTTCTAAAACTACTCAGCTACCTGCACACCCAGTGACGTATTATTCAGAAGTAACACAGACAAGACTGACAGACAAAGAACTGAAACCCTACACCAGACAGACTTTGGAATTCACCGCCCTCTGTAGTAACAACACGTCAGATTGGCATTCACTGCCCTCATCAGAACCTCGTTCTTTTCATCTAATTCCGCTGCCTCTAACAAGCCTCGTCTTGCCCAACTCGTCTCCGACGCTCGTGTCTATCTAGCGATCTCCCGAACCCGCAAGCGAGGCTTGTGTGTTTCTGCGAGAGATGCCAGAGATGTGAGTTGCCTCCCAGGACTTTCTGCTATCCGGTAAGCCAAGCCGCCATGCCATCCTTTCGCGTATTTTCCTCTCCTCTCGACACCCGGTGACTTTATGTGGGAGAGAGGGAGAAAGGGAGGGGTAATCAAAGAGAGAGAAGATCAGAGAGGGGAGGGGTCAGAAAAAAGAGGGGGATCAGAGAGTGAGAGGGAATCAGAGAGAGAAATGGGATCAGAGCGTTAGAGTGGGTCAGAAAGAGAGGGGATCAGAGAGAAAAAGGGGATCGGAGAGAGAGGGAGAGAGTGAGAGAGAGAGAGAGAGAGCGAGGGGGGTGGGGAATAAGAGAGACGAACAACAAAAAAGAATTATATATAGAGAGTGACGTAACAGAGATGTGCAAGCAGATATGACAGCTAAACGTTAGAAAGAGTTCGGCGGGAGGATCGGGGAGAGAGAGAGGGAATCATAGAGAGAGAAGGGGGGGGGGGGAGTCAGAGGGAAAGACGAGGAACAATACAGAATTATGCATAGAGAGTGGCGTTACAGACTGGCAAATATATATGACAAAGGACTAAACGTTAGAGAAATAGAGAGATGGGGGAAGTCAGTCAGACAGACAGACAGACAGACAGACAGACAGACAGACAGACAGACAGACAGACAGACAGACAGACAGACAGACAGAGATTGAAATGAATGACGGGCCATAGAGAAAGAGTGATCCAAAAGGTCTAACAGACAGACCGATAGATAGATAGATAGATAGATAGATAGCTAGATAGCTAGATAGATAGATAGATAGATAGATAGATAGATAGATAGATAGATAGATAGATAGATAGATAGATAGATAGATAGATAAATAGTATTCGCTGTGCGGTAAATACATATAATATACCTGTCTTTCTATGCTACCTCCACATATAGTTTGATTTGCACAAACACACAAACTTGCACACACACACACACATACAGAGAGAGAGAGAGAGAGAGAGAGAGAGAGAGAGAGAGAGAGAGAGAGAGAGAGAGAGAGAGAGAGAGAGAGGAGAATAAACGAAAGAACGAACTTCATTTTCAAAGGGTTAACATTTGGGCCCGCAGGCCCGTCAGACGTTCTTATCGTTTTCCTTTCATACATAATTTCAGAGATGGGAAACAGAGGAAGGGAAGAGAGAGAGAGAGAGAGAGAGAGAGAGAGAGAGAGAGAGAGAGAGAGAGAGAGAGAGAGAGAGAGAGAGAGAGTCCGATGCAAGGGGTAAACACACGTCTAGACTCCCTCCTCGGGAGCTGCTACTTTGTACCTCATCTGAAAAATAACACACCACTCTTACCTCCCCACTCACGCACTGACATCGAGCGACATCCGTGGCAAGATTAAGGGGCACCCCTGCTATTCTATACAACGCACAACATTAGTGCACTACTTCTTGTAGCCGGCCGACTCTGTGCTTTTGTGGTGTACGTACACTCTGTTGTGTCTTGTCTTGTCTTTTCTTGTCTTGTCTTTCCACCGTCGAGGCGGTGGAAGTGTTTTGTTTCCTGTGCTGGTTCAGACATTTCTCGCAAGGCGTTGTCCTCTTTCTCTTCTTGAGTTGAGTTGAGTTGAGTCAAGCACCGACATTATAGCATTCGGGACATTTCCATACTTGTACCGTTCCCATATTCAACAACAAGCAAAGAGTCCCAGTACTAATGGTACCACTAGCAGTGTCCGCCTGGAATTTCCTCGCAGTCAGATCCTCCGATCATCGCTGAAGCACCATTCTCTCCAGGCCGTGATGACCTACCACTATACACACGATACCAAAGCGCCCCGACGACATCTGCCTTATCATGCAGCAACACCCCACCGAGCGGTACAGACCGAACCAGTCTGTCCGCCTGCTCATTGCCCACCACACCAGCATGTCTTCAGGAAAATATCCAACAGATGCTCTTTGGTTTTGATTATTGAATTGAAGCCTGCCACTCCGTCCGAATCATGCCTATCTGCGCCTTTCCCATCAGAATTTATGAAGACAAATTATCATCTATTTTCGCCCTTTCTCATCATACTTTAAAAAATAAAATGAAGTTGCATGTCCTTCACAGGACGTAGCAGTCAACCCCAGAATTTTCGTTGTTCGTGATTCCTGGACAAATTTTACGTTCAGTAGTTGGCCATTGCGTTCTGAACGGCCGGCTCCTATACCTTTTTATCTAATAAACCAGCACCGCTGTGTTTCGAACTCGGGTATACGGGCTCACAAACCGCGTTCGCAAGCCCTTAGCCACAGAGATCGATGAAAATTAAGTTGCATGTCCTTCACAGGACATAGCAGTCAACCCCAGCATTTTCGCTGTTCGTGGTTCCTGGGCAAATTTTACGTTCAGTAGTTTGCCATTGCTTTCTGAACGACCGGCTCCTATACCTTTTTTGAAAAAACCAGCACCGCTGTGTTTCGAACCCGGGTATACGGGTTCACAAACCGAGTAATTATCATCTTCTTTCGCCCTTTTTCTACCATAGCGGCAGAGACCATGAACCAACCCACTCCAACTCCTCCTATCCTTAGCCATCCCTTGCAGCTCCGCCATGTCCTCATATTTCTCATGTATGTCTCTACTTTTCTTCTCCGTGTGCTTTTATGTCTTCCCCTATTTATTTTACCCTCTCGATTCCAGACAAATGCTTTTCTAGTTATACTATTCTCAGGTTTGGGAGTCTCCGTGACGCAGTGGTCAAGCCGTTTGACTTGGGCTCCGAAGGTTGTGGGTTCGATTCCGGGCCGCGTCCTTCGGTTCGCGAGTGAAATTTTTCGGAGACTCCTGTGGGTCGTCGCTAGAGCTACGGAGTTCGTGCTTTGCGCAACGTTTTCCGCGCTGCGGAAAGAGACCGAGCCATATGGGATAAACCCGGTGCAATGAAGTCAAGCCATATGTGATAAACCCGGTGCAATGAAGTCGACCCTGTCGACTTTTAAGCGACTTTTTAAACGACTATTCTCAGGTTTTCTGAATGTATGCCTTATACAACGCCAGCGTATTCACTTCACCACTCGATTTACTATTATTTGTTAACTTATCTCCATGACTCCAAAAGTAAAGCGTTTTGGGTGGCTTGCAAGTGTATAATCCTGTATATCCTCGTATATCCTTGCTTATCCTCGTACTAGATGTACTGCGATGTAAGGTGTTGTTGTCCTTCTCCTTCTTCTTTTTCGTTCGTTCAATATTTTTATTTGTTTTCTTTTGGACGTGATTCCGTGGTGTCTGTAGTTATGCTGTATCAAAGAACGTCACTGCTCACTGAACATTCTCATGGCTACTCAGCCCTCGGATGCAACAGCCATCCCAAAGTTTCTCTGCTCACTGTTCCCCCGAGAGGTTGGTACAGCCCATCTCTTGACCTCGATGACGCATCGATGTGCTTGACCAGGCTTCACTCCCAGGTCGTATAGTCCGACGATCGCCAGAGCCTGACCTCTATCCCTCAAGCAAGTCACAAATGCATTGATTATATCAGCCATGTCTTCCTGTGTGTACTTGTGCATTATTTTCCAGCTAGTCCGGACATGCATTACCTGTTACCTCGGGTGTCCTTATCCAGGTAAGTGATGTGGATTGTGCTACTTTACAAC
Source organism: Cepaea nemoralis (assembly GCA_014155875.1). Lineage (NCBI taxonomy): Eukaryota > Metazoa > Mollusca > Gastropoda > Stylommatophora > Helicidae > Cepaea > Cepaea nemoralis. The sequence continues at coordinate 78,105 of JACEFZ010010115.1, forward strand.
GGAGCTGTGATATTTGCGCCTCTCAACCGACACATCCGACTTTCCCAGGCATTTGTTAACTTTTCCTGGTTGAGACCATGTTGAGTCCTCGCATGTTACATAGAACCAATAATTATCCCTTATAACCCTACGGGGCCGGAATATCGGCCCTGACGTCATCACACGGTCGTATTGAAAAACCCGATTTGGCCGATCCCGTTGTAAGAACTGCTTTGATTGGTTTGCTTTTAATAGTACAGACCAATCAAATGCTTCCTTGCAATCGTCAGCCATTTTTGCCGCCACATTGGCGTTTCTAGCATGATTCAGACAAGTGGAGATTATTTTGTGCAGTTTTTTCCGAAGTAACCCATTTTTTCGTGGATTTTTGAGGTCTAAAATGGCCACCTTTGAACCCAAAGACGTACTAGCATTGACTAGCTATGATTGTAGCGATTTTGTCAGTTCAGGACTGTCAGATAATGACTTTAGTGATACAGAAAGTGCCCATGAGGATTTCAACCTCGTGTCCCCGTAGTTTTGTGTGTTGGGAATAAAAAAGATCGTTTTATCTATACCCTTTCATGGCAATGGCCGGACCAAAAAACATGTCACCAGTTGATAGCCAACCTATTACAAATGTCAATAGGGACTTCATAGTTGTTGCTTATTTAACCATAAGTGTTTAAAATTATTCTAAAGTGGTGTAGGTATTCAATGAGGAAATTTTAGGTGAGTACCATTTTTAAAAATATTTAGTACCAATTCATACATAGTGGTATGAAATATTTTATTTTTCACAAAATACAAATGAGGTTATCAAATTTGCGTAAACATGAACAAAACAACTTCAATCATACACAGAAATAAACTTTACTATATCCTCTGTAAGAATATATATACTTGTATATATCTATATAGGGTTCTAATATTTTTTTTTTGAATTTATAAAATTGTCACTTCAGTCATTTCTGTACTCCAAAAAAATGGCTCCGTCTTCTTCAGTGGGAAACCTAAATTTGGCCCAATGTTGTTCCGTCTATAAAAGGGCATGCGGCTGCGAATCCTGGACAATTAGTAAACAGACGAAAAAATCCAAAGAAGCCTTGGAGATGTGGTTTTATAGAAGAATGCTGAAAATTAATTTTACAGCCAAAACCAGCAATCTGGATATTTTAAGGGAAGCTGAGTCGCAAAGACAGATTATCACAAGTATCAGAAAGAAGCAGTCATCATTTTTATTTTGGCCACATGAAGAAAAAAAAAATTGTTGCGTATCCCTTACGGGACGTTGCAGTCAACACCAGCATTTTCAGCTGCTGTTGATGTACTAGGCAAGTGTTACGTTCAGTAGTTTGCCATTGCTTTCTGAACGACAGGCCCCTATACTTTTTTCTAAAATACCAGCACCGCCGTGTTTCGAACCCGGGTATACGGGCTCACAAACCGCGTTCGCAAGCCCTTAGCCACAGAGACCGGTTTGGCCAGACATGTTGTGACAACAGGCAAGATTTGTGGAAATAGAGGTAGAGGAAGACAGCGTAAGAAGGTTCTTGACAGTCTTGTACCATGGCACCGAAGGGAGGGGAGTCAACACACGAATTGATCCAGGCCGCCGGAGATTACAATTACTGGAGAAGCATGATAACCCACGCCAGCCGGCAAGGTACTGGATGATGATAATGAATTCGATCCATCTGTTCCTAGGTCTACCCCGTGCTCTCTAACCAGTGCTTCTACAGGTGTATACACACAGGGGAAGTGTAACTGGTCCCACTCTCAATAGATGACCGACTCAGCCTCTCAGGTTTACTAACATGGTGTTGCTACCACAATTTCTCTGATCTCTGTGTCACTGATTACATTGATAGCCCTTCCCAGCCACCTCATTTCCCACGTTCATAAGTCGTGTTCCACCAGTATTTCTGTGTACTACCAGTATTTCCATGTACTACCAGTATTTCAGTGTACTTAAAGTATTTCAATGTACTACCAGTACTTCAATGTACTACCAGTATTTCAATGTACTTAAAGTATTTCAATGTACTACCAGTACTTCAATGTACTACCAGTATTTCAATGTACTAAAAGTATTTCAATGTACTACCAGTACTTCGATGTACTACCAGTATTTCAATGTACTACCAGTATTTCAATGTACTACCAGTACTTCAATGTACTACCAGTATTTCAATGTACTACCAGTATTTCAGTGTACTTAAAGTATTTCAATGTACTACCAGTATTTCAATGTACTAAAAGTATTTCAATGTACTACCAGTACTTCAATGTACTACCAGTATTTCAGTGTTACTACCAGTATTAGTGTTTGTGCCGGTCGTTCAGAAAGCAATGGCAAACTACTGAACCTAAACTTGCCAGGGAATCACGAACAGCCAAAAATGCTGGGATTGACTGCTACGCCCTGTAAAGGATATGCAACTAACTAACCAGTATTTCTGTGTACTAGGCGAAGTATGGGGTTCATCCCCGATATCGTCCCTCGGAATAATACAGTTTACGAATCCCTGATCTAGGCATCACCTAGCAGTGCAATTTCCACCACACCCTACCACAATGCACAAAACCCGCCCCCCGCAGGGAAAATCCCTAGGGGGCGCTATACGCTAAATCGCTTCGCCCCTTGCGGAAACAATTAGAATCGCTTTTCCTGCTCGTGTTGAATTTGGAGAGCAAACGAAGCTTGGATGCAAGGCGGCCGCTGAAACACCGCATTAAGAGACGAATTACCAGGCAGCAGCAACGGCTGGCGCGTTTGCTTTCATCGAAAATAGCAGGGGAAGCGGCAGTGGGTGTTAGTAATTTTTTCTTCCATTTCTTTTTCCCGTAGCCACCCGGGGTGGAAAAAAAAATCCACCTGGAAGAAAGATTACTGCGTCTTGCCTTCCTCCGCGCTTACTCTCATGTGGTTTTCGTCTTCTGCTCACTATATGTGCGGGGGGATCGCAGGATGGGAAAAACATAATCGACCTCGGCATTTGGAGCGAGGTGGCGGTTTCAACGAACAGTTCTCGGCCGCACAAACACGCACGTCGCACTAAGAGCACACTCGGTGAAATTTCGGAGTTAATTTATGCATTTTCGCTCTCGGTGGGGGATCAGACACACACAACACAGGGTACACGCCAGATGGCGATCCCCGTGTCCGGCAGTCCCTATGATGTCCGTCTTATCTTCTGTCATGGGGCTAGCTGAATGTTGTGGTTTGGATCCTCATTTGGAGGCACTGCCTTCTATTTATATTTTTATTTGAAAGGGGTAGGGGTGGTGAGAAAGAGGCTGACTGGCTTGAGACGTCCTATTCTAAAACTCGAGAAAATTGCGTGCCAATCTTACTGAAAACTGAGAGTGAGTCGTGGTTGAGAGCTTACGGTACCCACCTCAGGACCAGAAGGTGCTTGGTTCGACCCTGCATACGACTGGGAATTTTTTCCAAGAACCATTCTTATCAAATTATATCACAGATCTCCCTGATCTCTTGGGCAGTGATTTAAATAGTTTAAAATACCATGCCTTATTGGATAAGAGCGAAAAATAACAGGAGATCCCATGTGCAATTTGTGCACGGTAGAAATTTTACGGCAATTGGAAATCGCAAAGAGTAGGCCATGCGGACACTTTGATAGTAAACTTTGTAGGAAAGAAGACCTACCCACGGGTAGATAGCGCCATTTATCTTAGATGGAATCTGTCTAGAGGACGAAAACCTGACATAAATACGTGCCGAAGTCTGACACACTGATCTTGGAGGTGCATATCTTGATGTGATGCACACGCCTCAAACAAGAAAGAGGAGGAGGAAGAAGACGACGACCAAGCACAAGACGACGAAGAAGAAGAAACAAATCAACCGATGACGTCATACCTTTTTTTTAATTCCTGATAGAGGGCCGTAGGGCCCGCGGTGGCATTGTTGTTAGTGCGCTGACCTGCTAAGACCGATCTGGTTTGAATCCCCAACAAAAGCAGGATTGTTTGTTTCCGACCAGTAAACAAATTTGCTGTTCTTCTGCACTATACACTCGACCCCAAAGGGTATATAACTAGAATATAAAGGGTATATAACAGAATAACTAGACACTGTCTTGTCTGCAACCAACAAGGCAAACGAAATAGCGAGAGACCTAAAACACAGAGAAGAGAATTACAGAGATGAATAATATTGGGAGGACATGGGCGAAGCTGCAGGAGATAAGGAAAGAGGAGAGCTTGGGCTGGTTTTGTTGAGGGCTTATGCTCATAAAGGGCACAGGAAGAAGGAAAGTAAGTCCTGCTCCGGGATTTGACCCATACAAATGGCAAATAAAAATATAAAATGTCCAGAGAAAACCCCGCTTCTCAGGCCAAATTAAAAATAAACAGAAACGCCAGACAAGTATTATCTGGCAATTAACCTCTACAAGAAAATGGCCGACCCTTGTTGCGCTGCCAAGTCCGTTTCGTGGAGGTGATTTAGGAACCGCGCTGGCAATTGTGGGATATCCCATGACCCTACAGATCCCGCCTATCTGGTCTGTCGGGCGGTTGATCCTCCAGCGCCGTATTTATATCCCATAGTGCCAGGATGTTATGAATTAGTGAAATACGCCAATGGGTATTGATTTGTTTCATTGCGGGTGTGCTGGGAGAAGTGAATATCAATAGGGACAGTCAATCAGGTGCCGTCTCCACAATGAAGGTAGGCTACAGTGGATCCCCAACACCGTCTCTCGCCTTGATTGTACATTCTGCCAGACTGTTGCTTGTCCATCTCTTGATATTACACTAGTCAGCAACCAAAATGTACCGGATATGAAAATATCTTAACTAATTTTGGTGTGCTTAAAACGAAAATGACATTACAAATTTTGATTGTCTCTAGTTTCAAGATATATGCTACTAGTTTATTTAAGTATGGTCTATTTATATATGTGACGCAACCGTTGTTGCGCAACTTAAAAGTGGTCGCTCTTTTGCTTGGACTACAAGGAGGGAAACAGCCAGTATTGTTGCTTTCTCTGTGAGTTGGATAGCATTAATTGACCATTCCACCAGAAGAAATTGGCCAATCAGGCAGTCATTGCTGCCTGGCAGTAAGAACGTTGAGAACCCAGCATTTGTCGACACCAGCAAGATTTTGTTGCACCCTTGCACATTAATTAAGCTGGCTCTTGTGAAAAACTTTGTCACGGCAAAGGAGAAAACAAATGAGGCTTTTAAATACCTCATCAGACAATTTCCAAGACTGAGTGAGGTAAAACTAAGGGAGGGAGTATTTGTTGATCCGCAAATTCGAAAACTTCTTCATAATGACGAGTTTCTTTACGTATATGATGGGAAGGAAAAAGAAGCATGGTTAGCATTTAAGTCAGTGTGGACAATTTTCTTGGAAACAACAGATCTGATAATTACAATGAAGCTGTAGACAATCTCCTTCTAAGAATAAGAGTCTTTGAAAATTTATTTTCTGAATTCTCATCTGAATTTCTTTAGGTCAAACTGTGGAGCTGTCAGTGATGAGCACGGTGAACGATTTCACCAGGATATTGCTGTTATCGAGACAAGGTATCAAGGCAATTAGAGCTCTTCAATGCTCGCTGATTACTGTTGGACTGTGACAAGAGGCACCTCATCGATTTACCACAAGAAGCAAGCAAAGTGAGCTAGAAATGACGATATGGTTCACATGTGCCGTTTTGAAACATTATATGTGAACTTTAAACACTGTTGTTATTGTTTTCTATCATTTTATGTTGAAATTTCAATTGAGTGCGAAACCAAAATTTTACAATGCTAAAGTAGACAGACTAACTGTTCACCCCCAGAGAATTAAACAAGCATGCATTATTAGTATTACTGTCATGTAAATTCATCATTTAAAATTTAAAAAAACATAACCATACACACACACACAAGAGCTAATTGGTGAATTTCATTATGATATTTGAAATTAGCATGTAAACATTAATAATAAATGGTGTATTTAAATTCTGATACAAATAACTTTTGAAAATGTGTTGACTACTGTTGTCTTCCCACTTGTATCGTTGTCTACCTCTTGTAGCTGGCTAGAGACAGTGAACAATGTGTTAGTAGTAGCAGTAGTAATTATAGCTTTACTAGTAACTGTAGTAGTAGTAGTAGTAGTAGTAGTAGTAGTAGTAGTAGTAGTAGTAGTAGTAGTAGTAATAATTGTATTAATAGTAGCAGTTGTTGAATGTTATTATAAAGTAATAGTTATGTTGAAGATTATAGTAAAGTAATCGCTATGTTGAAGATTATAGTAAAGTAATAGTTATATTGAAGATTATAGTAAAGTAATAGTTATACTGAAGATTATAGTAAAGTAATAGTTATATTGAAGATTATAGTAAAGTAATAATTATCTCGAAGGTTATAGTAAAATAATAGTTATGTTAAAGATTATAGCAAAGAGATACTGTTTTTTTTTTTTTCGTTCGCTCGCTATGAACTCAAATGTAGTCCACAATGGACTGATTTTTGCGTGTGGGGCAGCTGTCCCTAGTATTAAGTACTACCTGTGTCCCTCGCCATCAGACGAACCACTCCGATTTATGAGGTAGGCCTACTTGTAATTTACGTCCTTAAGTCGAGGGACGAGAAGTCAAAATTGTAGTCCAACTGACAGGTGTAGGGGGTTCAACTCGCTACCACGGGATCAGCACACCGGACGTTTAAGTGCGAGCACTCTTATCCATTCGGCCATGCTGACCTCCATAAGCATCGTGAAAGGTGTTCCGTGAGTCAACCTCCCCCCCCCCACACACACACACACAACCAGTCACGTGTTAGTAACAGCAACACACCTTCTCATGAGCGCACGTACACACACACACAATCATACGAGCGCACACACACACACTCACACACTTTACTAGAAAGACAGTTACTTCTGAAGCCAGGAGCAAGAATAATACACACAACAAATGAAAACACAAACCCGATAGCTTCTCAAGGGAGCCCCACAACTGACACAACCCCAGTCGACGGGAGGGGCCCCTGTGGCAAGCACGCTGTGTCGAGAGGGAGGATCGACGCCTGCCTATCCCCTGATGTACAAGGGAAAGGGCTGTAAATTAGGTTGGCCGTCACGCCAGGGGGTAACAGGAGGGCTACAATCGTGTTGGGGTCAATGACGTGGTGCCGGTATTGTCTCCCTTTTGTTCCTGGCGGCAGATGGCGAAATGGCGAATGGCAAGAAAACAGGTCCCGAAGTAGGAAAATATAGAAGATATGGAAGAGAGTGCTGAATATAGAACCAGTTTTGATGTATGGCAGTGAATCTTGTTATGTCTGTCAACTGTCATTTACTGCCAATATAGTACCTTGCGGTGCTCCCCCGATGTGTCTCCACCTTGCCGGGGTGGGGGATCTTGAGTGTCCCACTGACCCCAAGCGCTATGCCGATGGATATTAACTACATATTGGACAGCTCTTGGGATAGGGACCAGACTAAGAGAGATACAGCCTGCTGCTCTGCAGGTAGACTGAGGATAGCAGTCTAAATCAGGCGAACGATGCCAATAATCTGTCTGGACACAACCTCTAAGGCTCTCAGCCGAGGGGTATGGCTGAACGTCTCTAAGCCATAAACCCTCGGATGGGAGAACCTAGCCGAAACATACCTACATCAAAATTGAGATGAGGTGCTGAGCACGCTACATGCTTGGTGCAGATACTCGTTCGATGGCTCTTAGCTGGGGGATATGAGGGATCCCCGGATGAGAGGGCCTGGCCGTTCCTCGCCCACAGACGCACGGAGGTAAGGTGCTGAGCCGGCAGCTCATGTAGCCTACCTCGTGAGCGAGTACTCAAGGTGGAAAAACACCTAGGTCGCACGTTCCGATGAAAGTCTGTAACCGTACTCATGGAGTGAGTGTAGTCAAAGGTGAAAAATTGTCTCGTTGACACTAAATGGAACGCTTGGCTTGCGAATCCATTACGTGGCAGCCCGAAGCAAAGGCTTGCTGTGTGAAAGTCGAAATAAGAGTAGGACCTGCGACATTTAGTAGATGCAGTTGTTGAACACAGTGAACAACTAGGGTTATAATTGAATTGTGTAAAAAAGACACAGATTATGGTCGTCACTGGGAAGAACGAATTTGTTTTTTTTATATTTTATTTTTTAGCATATCCTTTACAGGATATCGCTGTCAACTGCAGCATCTTTCAGCTGATTGTTGATTTATTGGCAAGATTACTGTCAGTAGTTTGCCATTGCTTTCTGAGCGACCGGCTCACATACCCAGTAAGTTACCAACGCGGCGAGAACTGCTACCGATTCTCGCGCAGGTTACGTTCCTCACGTTGGATATAAAGAACGAAATACCACAATGTAATATACAGGTAGCCGGTCTCCCTGGCGTAGCGGTTAGCGATTTTCTCCGTAATCCCGTATATTCGCGTGAGGAACGTAATTTGCGCGTGAATCGGTAGCGGTTCTCGCCGCGTTGGTAACTTAGGGGTATGTGAGCCGTCCGCTCAGAAAAGGATAGCAAACTACTGATCGTAATCGTGCCCAGTACATCAACAGCAGCTGAAAAGTGCTGGTGTTGACTTTAACGTCCTGTAAGGGATATGCAACACACACACACACACACACACACACAGAGAGAGAGAGAGAGAGAGAGAGAGAGAGAGAGAGAGAGAGAGAGAGAGAGAGAGGGGGGGGGGGTAAATGGGAATATTCTTCAACAAGTGAATCGGTACAATTATCTCGGAACAGTCATAACATCTGGGAGATGCCTTTTGCAAGATGAGGAAAATGCAAAGAATGCCATGGACAGATAGAAAAACCAATGAACAAGTCCTTCAAGAAACAAATGAAGATCGTAAACTGATTAGAGACATTAGACGTAGACAGTCAAAAGTATTTGGGCATGTTATGAGAAGAAATGAATTGGAGAACTTGGTGACAACTGGCAAGATCGAAGGGAAGAGACCAACGGGAAGACCGAGAAGTAAATACCTGGATGGATTGGACACATGGCATGGTCGAGACAGAAACACGGAGCTGATCCACGACTCTGGTGATCGAGTGAGATGGCAAAACATGACCGCCCACATTTATCGGCATGGCATTTGATGGATGGATGGAAGTAGGAGTTTGTTATGGGCCTGTGACATGATTTGCGACTGTGGAAGTAGAGGAAACAAGAAGAGATTAGAGGACACACTAGACAACATACAATATCAAGCTATAGTTGCCAAAATGAGCAATTTGGGCAGAACATACGTAGCAGAAGCGATCGCCTTTCATCTACAGAAACCAGCTTGGTGCAAACAAAAAAAATATGATAGTCAGTTTAAAATTACGGTCGTAGACAATTTAATCCCACAATTCAAATCCCACAATATGAAAGGACAGACAAAATATCTTCACATGTTATAGGCTGAAGTGTATGGTGGAATACGTGGTCAATTGTTGCCTCTCGTAGCGAGCGAAGAGCCCAGGTATCGAACCCGTCTCTTACCTCATTCATGCAATTGTCAGCGCAGCTTGAATGGCATTACGGTTTTTGAAATCCGCCGAATAACTTGAGGTTACCTTCATTTGAGCCGCCTCTGTCGCTAAAGGGTTATGAACGCAATTCGTAATCCCGTATACTGCGTTCGAAAAATCTTGCGGGCGATTTGGAAGCAGACCGCCATGGGTTGGTGTCCATACAAAGGTATGGTTCAGAAAGCAATGGTAAACTACTGAACGTAAACTTGCTAAGAAATCACAAATAGCCAAAAATGCTGGGGTTGACTGCGACGTCCTGTAAAGGATATGCAAATAACTTTTAAACCTTGATTTGGGAGCTCCGTTGTTATCTTCACAGACTCATAGTGAGCCCTCCAGGCCATGTCATGCTCCAAACAGGACATCATCCATACAACACCAGTGTCATCGTCTTGCTCATGTCTAGGTATCTGAGCTCGGGTTCACACAGGCAACAATAACTCGGTTCAATACAATATCGAACATTTATTGTAGTTCACTATACAGTGCTTTGGCGCAGTGGGTTAACAATCCCGCGCTGTGTTACATATCACAGAGATTAACATCATCATACATAGTTATCACAAACATCCTAGCAAACTATCTAGCATATAGTCTATCTATCCCAAATACACATGGGTTTAATCTATTAATCTATTGAGTCCCTCTAAGGCAGGCCCTGTTGCCTCTCTCACAGTCCGTCTGTCCTCTAACGGTCCACACGTGTCCCAATCCGACACGGGTGGCAACTCTGTCCGAGTTCCTCGTGGACCCCGCAATAGGCGGGCCACATCAGTGTCCACGGGACCATGGACTCAATGACCAGTCCTTCGAGAAGGCTCTAGATTACTCTGGCCTTCGAGTGACTCACTTCTATCCCTTGGGCGGGAGTTGCAGCCCTTTAATTAATATCTATAAATGTGAGGCGGTGACAGGATTCCCCCCTCTCCCCTGATATGATGGTTTGTTATAGGGTAATTAGATCTGCTCTAATTCTGTCACCGAATCACATAAAGTCGGTGTTTGTAGTTTGGTGGACAGTAACCTGGTAACCTACATACTGGCATCACAACTCATGTATTCTCCCATACACCACTTCTCTGATTTGGTGAAGAGATCACTCTCTCTCCTGTGTCCTTAAAAATGCTTATCTGACCGAAGTTACGTGACGTTTACTAGTTGTGTTTACAACCCGTCCTTCTCATAGTACCCCACTGATACCAAGACAATTAACCTCTGTATTAAAGAGGATTAACAAGACCGAAGTCCTGGCTAATTAAGTACACCTTCAAATCTTGATTTGTGTGTGCATTTCAATACACTTTTACTCTCGTATGTTGTATAATGCTAAATATGTAGTTACGTTGTTATTTTATCCCCTCAGACTACATGTGTCCCTGTTGACTTGTTAGTGTGTTGACTAATAAGTTGCTGCTCTTAATAAAGTGACTGTATTTTAAATTGATAGTGTTGAGTTTTAAATTTTGTGTAAAGTGTATGCTGAATGTGTGGCTTATTTCCAAGCGTCACGAGTTGGGATAACCTCAATCATGAATTACTCCAATGTGTGCAATATATGATCAGGCATTCCAAGTAGTGGTGCTTAGATGTCTCCTAACTACTAAACTAAGTATATTAACTAACTACTAAACATGTATCAACAATTTAGACAAGTAATACAATTTACATGGAAGACGCAGACAAATTAAAATAAATACGTTTTGCGTACAATTTGTCCGCTCAGTATATCGTTCTCTCATTTAATCCATGCACTCTATCATTTACTCATCTTTTCATTCCAAATAGTATTTGGTTAAAATATATAATTAAAGTTGAGGTAAGCGTTATTGCCCTTAGGAAAAAATGGAATAGGCGATCTTTTCCCTTTAAGCAAATACGTACTATTTGTACGATGAGTCAAAAATGGGTTATAATTTACACAGAGACATTTGCATAGGAAGGTTATTTATCCTATTAATGGAACTACCTGTAATGTTATGGTAGAATATGTACAAATTACAGGTTAACACATTTTATATACAAAATTCAATGCAAATATAATACATATTTAATATTAAATTAATTAATTAATTAAGTAACTAAATCCAACGATGATGTGCGCGTTGTCCTCCTGTTGTGATCGTGTTATGCCATGAATGTTAAAGTTAGTATGGCTGTCTCTTGAGTGTTGTAGTCGACGTCGTTCTGTTTCGGCTGTTTGCAAAGTCTCGTAGCAACAGCAAGTATGGAATGTTCTCAATGTTGCGTATAAAGTGTTCTTCTACTTTTCAGAGCGAATTCACAGGTTGAAATCATTACACTGTTAATGTCTCTCGCTCGGATCGTTCTAGAGCTTGGGCAATTGATAGTATAGCTCTTCACGTATAGTTCATAAAGTGTGACTCTTAAAGTTTCATGTTAGTGGGTGTCATAAGTAACTTATTTAATGAGGTGTTATTACTATTCACTGGGAGTTCTCTAGCAGGTGTAGAGTTACACTGTTATATGCCACAGACTAAAAGTATCACAGTTTCTAGTATGGCGAATGGTCGATGTGCTAAATGTCATTCTACTGGCGCATTCGTTTGCCGTGATAATAGGTCAGCAATAATGTTGTCCGTGCCTCTGATATGGCGGATTTCGAAGTCGAAATCTTGAAGAAGAAGACACCATCTTTGTACCCGATGGTTTTTCGGGACACCTTGCTTAAGAACCAACAAAGGCGAATTGTCAGTGAGCACAACAAAGTGACTACCTAAGAGGAACTTAGATAATCTCAATACACAAAACAGTAGGCTTAAAGCCTCCAATTCCACTGTAGCATACCGGGTCTCTGCCTTCTTTAGTTTACGGCTTACGTAGAGAATCGGGTGTCTCACTCCATCCACTTCTTGCATTAAACATCCTCCTATTGCGATAGCACTCGCATCTGTGGTCAAAATAAAGGGTAAATTTATGTTGGGTAATCGTAAGACTGGTGGATTAGAAAAAATACGTTTCAATCTACACATTGCATCGTCTAAGCTGGTACTTTTACATATTTTTGATGGATGATCTTTAGTTAACATATCAGAAAAGACTGAGGTAAGTTCTGCCCAATGTGGGATAAATTTAGAATAATAGTTAATAAGACCTAGTAAACTTCTAATTTGTTTCTTTGTGGTAGGCACTTCTAGATTGAGAATCTTGGAAACAATTTTATCATCTGTCAACAATTTGCCTTCAGAAATTCTATGACCAAGGAAGTCTATTTGTCTATAGCCTAATTCAACCTTGGAAGGTTTGATAGTAAGTCCAAAAAGAGAGATTTGGTTGAAGACTTGTTTGAGGGTAAGTAAGTGAGAAGTCATATTAGAAGAATGGATGCATATATCATCAATATAGGCTTCAACATCTTTAATTCCGTGTAATAACAATCTAGTTAATCTAACAAATGTGGCTGGCGCGTTTTTGAGACCAAATGGAAGATATAGCCATTCGTACAAACCAAGGGGTGTTGCGAATGCTATTATATGTCTAGAATCAGGGTGTAGTGGCACTTGCCAATATCCTTTCGCTAAATCGGTCTTAGAAAATAAGGATGATTGAGCCATATTTAAAAGGAGATCTTCACAACTGTTCATTGGCTCTGCATCCGTTGTGGTTCTTGCATTTAATACCCTATAGTCGATGCACAAACGGATTGTCTGGTCCTTCTTTTTCACCAGGACAATCGGTGAAGAATATTGAGACATCGATTTTTGAATTATTCCATTTTTCTCTAAATCTAAAATTTCTTTGTCTAAATTTGCTCTGTAATGGAGAGGAATAGAATATGGTCTACATTTAACCGGTGTCAGATCTGTCAGCACAATTGAATGTGTTATCTTGTCAGTGCGTCCAGGTTTGTTAGAAAAGATAGATTTATACTCGTTAAGGAGAGTCAAAATGTCTTGTCGCTGTTGTTGTGTCAAAGTGTCAGAGATATGTATGTCATTTATACTCCCGTCGTCAGTCATAATAGGTACTGGGATTTCAGTATTGTCTACGTCTGTCTGATTTATCACAGATGCTACTGTTTGTAAATTGTCCTCAATGTCATTGTCGTCGTCGTCGAGATCAATCGTTGTCAATATGTCGTCAAATTGGTCGTCGTTGTCGATATCACATATTGTCGGTAATGTCCATATGTCTTCGTCGTCTTTGTCGTCATAAGAATGCGTCGTTAATGATGCTTCGTTTGTCAAGGTGTCATTCAGTTGGGAAATTGTCGTTTCGTTTCTGTCACCAGTTAGGTGCGTCTGGTCACTTGTCTCAATGTCCTGTCTAGCATAGTATGGTTTCAACATATTTACATGGAATATTTTCAACTTTCCATTTAAAGAGATTTTGTAATCAACTTCCGAAATTCTTCTAATAATCTTAAAAGGTCCCTGCCAAGAGGTTGATAGTAAATCTCTTTTGTCAGGTAGCAGTAGTAAAATATCCTGACCTGGATTTAGTACAATTGTTTTTGCACCTCTGTTGGCGTACTGCCTGTACTTAAAACCTTTCTCCTGTAGTGATGTTCTGGCCAGTATACAGGAACGTATGATTTTGTCTCTGGTGTCAGTGACTAAATCATAGGTAGAAATGGGTAGTTGGATATTTACAGGTTGTGATATGATATCTTTGTAAATAGTTAGAGGTCCTCTTGGGTTCGCTCCATACATCAATTCGAAGGGAGAGAACCCTGTGCTTGATTGCGGGACTTCTCTATATGCGAACAGCACCGTTGGGAGGAGTATGTCCCAATCGGCTGGATTTTCAGCTGTCACTTTAGATAGCATATGTTTCAGGTCCCCATTTAGTTTCTCGCAGATACCATTTGCGGCCGGTCGATAGGGACTGGTGAAACATTGCTTGATGCCTAGTAACTTAGTTACCGATTGGGTGGCATTCGATATGAACTGGGTTCCTCTATCAGAAATTATTTTCTCCGGGAAGCCAAAACGGGAGAAAATATTTAATAATATGTCCGTCACATCCTTAGAGGAGATAGATCTTAATGGAAGCATTTCTGGCCATCTCGTACATACATCAATAAGAGTAAAAATATATCTATTCCCTTTACTTGAAATGTGATTCAACGGACCTACTAGGTCAACTGCCACGATTTGGAAAGGCCTCGAGGCAGTTGTCGTTGATTGGACTTCTGCTGTAGGGTTTTTCCCTTTTTTCACCAGTTTCTGACATATATCACAAGATCTACAAAAGGTTTTTATATCTTGGCAAAATTTTGGCCAATAAAACTGGGTAAGGACCCTAGCCCTGGTCTTTTCGTACCCCATATGACCTCCAAAAGGTGAGTCATGGGCTATTTTTAGAACTTTGTCTCGATGTGCTTGTGGTAACACTACTTGCTGTATCGTGGTCTGCTTTGTTGTGTATAATCTAGTTAAGATATTGTTCTGTAGCCTAAATGTCCACGATCCGTTCTTTGTTAATTTTGGTTTAAGTCCTACTAACTTAAAATATGGTAAAAGTGTAGGATCTGCTTTCTGTTCATTTCCAAAATTAGTGTTGGTAGAGTTTGGTGCTATAATTTCTAGTGACTCCTGCAGTTGGTCGGTGTTGGTTTTATGGGTTGTCTGTCGTGTTATTGCATTTGTGTGTTGTGTGTGTTGTTGCACATCTACAGGCTTGGTACTTGGTAGATCGGTAGCATCCTCAATTCGAGGTTTTAATTTGGTCGTATCACTCACAGATTCGACCGCCCCTGCATTGTACACCTCGGTGAATTCTTTCTGAATTACCTCAGTGGTTGTCTCCCTTGGTCTTTTGGCAGATTGAGACAAGCATGAATGGTGTTTCTCTGTAGCATCGCTGTTTGGGTGGTGGATACCGTTTCTATGCTCCCAGTCTCTGATTTCCTGTTCAGAGCACGGTTGTATGTTGGGCAGGTTCCCAAGTATAATATCAGCGACCGGATTTTCAAGGACAGCGCATAATACTCGTCCTGATATGAACGGGGTTCGAATTTCGACAAGAGCAAGGGGGTATTTCTCTATAGTGCCTGAGAATGTGCGACAAGTCACATGTTTGTCTGTGTAGTCTTTAGTGTCTATTAATGTTTTCTTAATCCCACAGAGCGTTGCGCCGGAATCCCGAATTAATGTGCACTTTTTGTTATTTACAAACCCTGTTGAAAAAACTAGCTTGCCTGTAGATGACAAGGCAGCGTTGGCTGTTTCATTTGAAATAGGGATAGTGTGGCCACATAGTAATGTTGTGTCAAGTTGGAACTTCGTACAGGTGTTACACTTACTGTCTGTAATGGTGTCAATAATTTGTACAGCATTTCCAAGCTCGCTTACATTCTCGGTTTGATTGTCACACTCATTCAGTGATTCAATCTCTTCGTCTGATGACGTTTCCACTAGTGCAGCATTGGCCTGTTTCAATAACTTTCGGCCCTCACAGAAGCGACTATAGTGACCAAAGCTACCGCAAAAAAAAAAACATTTGACCGCTCTCTGGTAAGCATTGCGCTTAGTCTTCTGCTTCTCCACCATCATTTTGAGGTGGTGAGGATAGTTCGGCGATTTATCGCACATCGCGTATGGGTCGTGATTCAAACTACAATATTGGCATTTAACTGGTTTACTGACATTTGAGCGCGGTTTAAATTTACTCTCCGTTTGTTTCGAGTATTTAGTGTTCACTACTGCTGCTGCTGTATCGTTTTGACTTATGTTTAGATGAAAAATGTCTCTGTTTGCTGTAAAAAAAAATGCATTTCCCTTGGACTCGATTTCCTGAATACTTTTACAGTCCATTTGTTTTAAGAACTTAGCAAAAGGTGTAGGGATGGTACTAATTATCTTATCCATAATAATGAGCTCTTTAAGTTTGTCATGGCTGTTGTTAGTTTTTGCCGAGTTAATCCACTTTGTACACACGTCTTGGACTGTACTGACATAATCTATAAAGGTTTGATTTGGTTGTGGAGATAATTTGGCAAACTGTTGTTGGTAACCTGCAGTATCTAAAGAAAAATGTTGGAGAATGCGTTGCTTTAAATAGTCATAGTCTTTTCGCATTTCCTGTGGCACTGTCTCTATTACTTTTAAAGGTTCAAGAGCTAAGTTTCTCATTAAGATATATGCCCAATCTGATTTTATGATCTTATGGTAGGACATTAGACACTCAAAATTTTCCAAGTATGCACTGATGGAATCCCCAGAGCAGAATGCCTTCACGAGGCCTTTATACTTGTTATATTTTTGTTCCTCCTCTTTGCTTCTTAGTTTATTCACAGATATTTCCACGTTGGAATCAATCTCCATCTGCTTTAGTTTTATTTGTGTATCGGCATTCAATTGGGCTAGTTTGGCCGCCGCCTCAAGCTCCATCTGTTTCTCCTGAGCCTGCAGTTGCATCTGCATCTGCTTTTCTTCTGCCTGCACTTGCCTTTGTTTTTCTTCTCGTTCTATCGCTCTTTCTTCACGGGCAATGTTCTCTGCGTGCGTCTTCTGTGCCCATTCTGACAGTTTCTCTTCTTTATAACCTAATTTTATTCCTTGCTCAATGCATTTATCTAAGGTAGACATTTTGTTTTTTTTACTTGTAGTTAATTTTAATGAAGTTAAATCCCTTAGAAAAATGTTGGGGAGTAGACAATTTAGTTATCTCCCTTAATTATTATATGTGTCAATCCAAATGCAAGATTATGTTGGTTACAAGGTCATGAATATACAAACAAATCAATGCAAAGCAAAATGATAAATGGATGGATGGTGAGAAGTACCGCTTAGAGTTGCAATGGGCATGATATGAAACTTAGCTTTTAATCCCAGAACTTGCGGATGTTGTCTTGTACTCTCGCCACTGTTGGAAAGGTTACATAGGTTGCACGCGCCACTATTCGTGGAACAATCTGCTCGTAGAGTGAGAAAACATTAGTAACAGTCAAAAAATGTCACAGTCATGTCAAATAGTTTCAATTATTCACATCAATGAGAGACTCACTGCGAGAGGTCCCGGGTTCAAATCCCGGACGGGCCCCCAAAAAGCCTGTCATCGTCTTGCTCATGTCTAGGTATCTGAGCTCGGGTTCACACAGGCAACAATAACTCGGTTCAATACAATATCGAACATTTATTGTAGTTCACTATACAGTGCTTTGGCGCAGTGGGTTAACAATCCTGCGCTGTGTTACATATCACAGAGATTAACATCATCATACATAGTTATCACAAACATCCTATCAAACTATCTAGCATATAGTCTATCTATCCCAAATACACATGGTTTAATCTATTAATCTATTGAGTCCCTCTAAGGCAGGCCCTGTTGCCCCTCTCACAGTCCGTCTGTCCTCTAACGGTCCACACGTGTCCCAATCCGACACGGGTGGCAACTCTGACCGAGTTCCTCGTGGACCCCGCAATAGGCGGGCCATATCAGTGTCCACGGGACCATGGACTCAATGACCAGTCCTTCGAGAAGGCTCTAGATTACTCTGGCCTTCGAGTGACTCACTTCTATCCCTTGGGCGGGAGTTGCAGCCCTTTAATTAATATCTATAAATGTGAGGCGGTGACAACCAGATAACTATATAGTGCTAGCTAGTTTCTTAGAACAGCACTAGTCCTGTTGTGGAAGCCAGCCCACTGTGGCATCCCTGAAAATGAAAGGGCAGGCGAGCCGGCAAAGGCCAGAGGAGACCGCGAGCAGCCATATCCATCCCAGAACTTTAAAAAGGTCAAGGACCAGTTTTCACACCTTAAGTTAAGTCACGTTGGGTATATCATATGTTTCTAGGCCTGTATTTGTATAGACCAATCGGCTAACTTTCCCTATTACCAGTGTCCCTCGCCATAAGACGAACCCACTCCGATTTATGAGGTAGTTGTAATTTACGTCCCCAAGTCACGGACGAGAAGTCAACATGTTAGTCCAACTTACCGGCGTAGGGCTCGGCATCAGCACACAGGAAGTTAAAGTGCGAGCGCTTTATCCATTCGGCCGTGCTGACCTCCATAAACATAGTGAAAGTTATTGCCCTGTGAAGTAAGCTCCCCACCTTCCCCCCCCCCCCCTCCACACACACACACACAACCAGTCACGTGATAGCAACAGGTGGGTGATTTTGCCCTGTGCCACTTATGCAAAAATTTTCCTATTTCGATTGTTGAGACTACTTTTCTGGATTCCTCCTATGGGGGGAAAAATGGGCTCATGGGGCTAATAAACCCTGGAAGGAAAGCCATCTACGTAAAGCACGCCCTGAGGCCCTGAGTGGCAAACTCGGAACCAAGGCTAAGTACTCCCATAGGCAGATTGACTACCCGCACTTGTCTGCTCTGCCTGTCCACATGTTCTGTCGGGCTGTGTTGCCCTAGCCTTGGTTCTGAGTTTGGCACTCAGGGCTTCAGGGTGCCCGTTACGTAGATGGATTTCCGTCCTGGGTTTATTAGCCCCGTGAGCCCGTTTTGTTTCCACCCTTATTTTATCCTATCAAGCATAGACTTTTGACAGGGAGTGTGTGCGTTTTAAACTGTTCTCGATGTTGACAACATAGTCTGGGAAGCCCCATTTGTTTCTATGAGATTAACTGCACCCAAAGATCAAATATAACTGAATCAATGCCAGACAAAGCGTAGGTCTGGATCAAACATGGTACACAACAAAATGAACGAGTACTATAATAATAATGTAAATTTCCGTTCAGTGAGCAATCACACTGCGGAGGATACCACGAAACAAAGCAGATAAGACCATGACACTCATATGTCTAAATGGCAGGTCACTTTTCGGGATATATTATCCTTCAGCGTTGAATCAGGTAAATTCCAATTCTAGTAGTGTTGTCTCAATGAGGGAATTACACTTTCATTTCACCACATACCTCTGAAGTCGGAGTGGATTTGCTTGATGGCGAGGGACACTGTTAATAAGGAAAGCTAACCTACACGAAAAATTCAGTCCAACACTAAAAGTAGTGTGTATGGACTACACTTGAGTTCAAAATGAGCAAGCGCAAAAAACAAAACAAAAACATTAACCACAGTATCTTGAGCAAAATTAATATATCACGTAGCTACAAGGTAACTGCTTGTTCTTACACTGAGTATTACAGTCTGGGATTCCCAGATATGTACAACATTTTTTCCACAATTTTATTTCCTCTTCATTGTTCACATTTTCCCATCTTTTCATTCTTCCCATCCTGTTATTATTGCCTTAATTTAGTCACTGGAGGGTTTTCTCCGTGATTTAATGTTGTGTTTTGTGAATGTATTTGAAGGCTAGTCGCCCCAACGTCCTGTGTTTTTCGTAATTCTGTTCTATAAAGCTGCATTGCTCTCTCTCTCTCTCTCTCTCTCTCTCTCTCTCTCTCTCTCTCTCTCTCTCTCTCTCTCTCTCTCTGTGTGTGTGTGTGTGTGTGTGTGTGTGTGTGGGTGGGTGGGTTTTTTTTTTTTGTTTTTTTTTTAAATTTTCTCACACAGCACGTCTTGTTATTTGCAATATTATTTCGTTTAAATATATACATTACTTATTATTTTTGTGATATTTCAGTTTTCTAGTTAAGTCGTCATGCTTTTATTTTTCTTGGATAAAAAGTGTTATCACAACGTTCGCATGTATCTGTGTCTTTCCTTTCGTGCAGCATCCTTGTTGTATTTTATGTCAATTCGGTTGTCATTCGTTAGTTTTCCCGCATGGAAGACTGACGTAAATAAAATGATAGGTCGCCGAGGTCTCCCGCCTCCAAATACCACAGTCAGACGTGACCTTGGGGACCTGACGGCAGACGTGAATAGCGAGGCCAGAAACAACACCAGGGACTTCACGCCTTTCAGGTGCCCAGAGAGAGAGAGAGAGAGAGTGTGTGAGAGAGAGAGAGAGAGAGAGAGAGAGAGAGAGAGAGAGTTTATGTATAGCGCCCTGACAATGAGACCCGCTTCTCTCGTAAAGGGCACACCATGGGTGGTTTAAGGCTGGTTGTAAAGCTGACTCTGTGGTCTGGGTTGTGTACACGCGTGTAGTGTGCTGGTGTGTTGTCAGTTTTAGTGACATGTTCAGGTAAACAAGACTGACGCCCAGGGCGCAGATATCGGAGGAACGCACAGCCGACATTTAATTATTTCTGTCCTAAGTGTATATACTGTACAATAGGACACACAGAAGAATACGTTGTACTTCTAGGAAACAAAAACAATCAAAATACGAGGTTCAGATAAACTGGGAAACTTTTGGTACTTCAATTTTAATTCACCGCAAACAAGAAGTATTCCTTAGAGCCTCATTTTCATCGAACACTAAACCGGAAAGTGATTGCCGGACCGATGCAAATGAGGCTCTAAGGGATACTTCTTGTTTGCGGTGAATTAAAATTGAAGTACCAAACTTTTTATTAAGCTCTCGCTTGCTTTGAACTCAAGCGTAGTCCATGCACGTGCCACTTCTTCTAGTGTAGGGGTGTCCAATACGAGGCCCACGGGCGGCCATAAACTGCAATGTAATTACGAGCGTAACGAGCGTAAATACGAGAGTAACGAGCAATGAGCGTCTGAGAGAAGCTGACGAATCTGCAACATTATATACAACTATACTGGCACTTTGCCGTCTTGATAGACGACAGTTTGTTGCATTATGCTTTAAAAAACAAAAGGCATAACAACTACTACCCGTCTTGGTAGACGACAGTTTGTTGCATTATGCTTTAAAAAAAAAAAAAGGCATAACAACTACAACACATGGAGGTAGCTAATGTGACTGATCAGAGCAATTCGCACGGTAAATGTTCGTCCACAATGGATACATTTGAACACATGGTCATTTCCACCTGCAGGCACCATCTGACGTCGCACGCGGTCAATATGTGACCTTTCTGCAATCGTGTTCTCCTTTGTCTTTATTGCATTTCTGATATTTGCCCTCCATGCAACACGTTCAACGGCGACTTGCTCCTAATGTACATTATCAATGCCTGTATTAATCATGTCCCGCTTACATTCATCTTTGAATCATAGTAGAGGCCGACTCCGAGATCTTTTATACAGCTACAAAGATAAAATCAGTTAAACCTTCTTTTTTTTTGTTTTTTTCTTTAGAACATAACAAAAGATCATTGTTGAAGTGCCATGGGATCATTAATCGTCTCAGGCGACTTCCCCTATATGCCATGGGCTTATATACAAGTTTTCCTTATGAAACTCCCTTTAATCTATTTATATAAAAGAGAATGTGTGTGTCTCTGGTTTGTGTCTTTGTGTGTCCCTTATACGTTCGCGAACGGTCCGTCCAATTGAGATGAAATTTTCTACAGATGTTCTTATCATTCCCGCCAAGCCAACTGGTATAGTTTGTTAGTTTAAAAACAGTTATTTACGTAGTAAAATGAATTTAATTAAAATATTACAAGGGGACTTAACTTAAGAAAAGTTATATCAAGGGACATAACTTTTAATAGCATGTAGTATTATGTAATTTAAATAATTGTTGTGTTTTTCTTAAGTTTCATAAAATGTTTAAAGTAGTTATCTACAGTCATATGCGTTATAATATAATGATTAAATCTTTAAGGCATTTTCAAAGTTTTCATAAAAATAATGCATCCATTTTAAATATGTGAAAATTGTCGAACCAATTTTTCCCGCAACGGGAACGGGAAAGGGCAGTCGTGTCTGGTATAAACAAAGTCATAAAAACTTTGTATCTTCAAAGTTTTCGTAAAAATAATGGATCTATTTTAGATACGTGACAATTTTCGAACCCATTTTCCCCGCAACGGGAACGGAAAGGGCAGTCGTGTCTGGTATAAACAAAGTCATAAAAACTTTGTATCTTCAAAGTTTTCGATAAATAATGGATCTATTTTAGATACGTGACAATTTTCGAACCCATTTTTCCCGCAACGGGAACGGAAAGGGCAGTCGTGTCTGGTATAAACAAAGTCATAAAAACTTTGCATCTCCAAAGTTTTCGATAAATAATGGATCTATTTTAGATACGTGAAAATTTTCGAACCCATTTTTCCCGCAACGGGAACGGGAAAGGCCAAACACAGACAGACAGACAGACAGACAGACAGACAGACAGACAGACAGACAGACAGACAGACAGACAGACAGACAGACAGACAGACAGACAGACAGACAGACAGACAGACAGACAGGACAGACAGACAGGCAGGCAGGCAGGCAGGCAGGCAGGCAGATAGATTGATCCCCGCCCAGAACTGGGCGAAGCCGGGCCGGGTCAGTTAGTTTAATATATAATACAATATGTCTCCTACCATATTAACAACTTTTAAGTCATGAGTTAAGAGTTCGCCCCTGAGCTGAGATTCTGCGGACTCACGCTTGAGTTAGGAGTAGAACGGAGCACTTATGGGTTACACCCGTGTGCCGTGATGTTGATCCGTCGACTAAACTAAACTAACCTAAAAGCCATAACTATAACTACTTTTCATTTTCCGCCATTCATTTTTGTTAGGTGCAAATCAACTTTTCGTTTGGCACTGAATCTGTTAAAAGTTTCCGGTGAGCGACGAAAATGGCTCGTGTACGTACCAAAACGGCGAAGAATGCGCCCCGTGTATTTATTGAGAAATATGACCCAAACTGACTTCCACACAAACCGGCGTGTTTGTGAACAGATCGCAATTACCCCTTTAACGCGAAGCTGAGGAATAACATTGCTGGAATTGTGACACACCTGATGAAGAGGATTCAGATGGGACCAGGGGGGAATATTTCTATTAAATTTCAGGAGGAAGAGAGGGAGAGAAGAGGTAACTATGTGCCAGAGGTTTCTGCTCTTGGGATGGACATTTGAAACTGATCCAGATACCAATGAGATGTTGACGTCGTTGGACTTTGACCAGCTTCCACACGTTCAGGTCACCCAGCCCACCCCGGCTTTTGTTGGAAGGGGACCCCAAGCTGGTCTGACAACATAAGATCAGGCATGAAGCACATAAATTCATGGTTTGATAACTACACTTATCAAATGTTTTTTTTTTTAAAATGAGGACCGATTTCACTGCACCGGGTTTATTCTCAGATGGCTCGGGTTCTCTTCGCAGGGCGGTCTGCCGAAAGCGTCGCAGAAAGCACGAAACTCCGTAGCTCCGGCGATGACCCCCAGGAGTCTCCGAGAAAACTGCACTCGTGAATCGAATGACGCCGTCCGGAATCAAACCCACAACCCCGGGAAGGTTAACCCGGTCAACAAATGCCCGCAGAAGGCGGATGTGTCGGCCTAACGGCGCAAGAGCGCAGCTTTGCTGTAAACAGGCACAACGCAATCACGTCCGGAAAAAAAACTCCGGATGAAAGCAGAAGAAGAAGAAACCCACAAGCTTCGGAATGCGAGGCCGGCAACGTAACTATCGTCACCACGGAGACCCATCCTCCAACTCCGTGCCTCTCTAAGAAGTTTTCACTATGGTGTCATCTGCCTTGTTTATATGATGTTTTTTGTTTGTTTTTTCCCGCGTTTCCATCCTGTTTCAGGATATTGCGGAAAACACCAGCATCTTTCAGCTGTATGTTGATTCCTAGGCTAGATTACGCTCATCAGCACGCGACGACTTTCTGAGCGACCGGCTCCATACTCTCATAAGTCACTGGCGCGACTCGAACTACTTCTAATTCTCGTGCACTCACGTCAACCACGAGAGTATTCGGGATTAACGGAGAAAGCTGCTAACCTCTCGGCCAGGGAGCCGGCTTATGTGATGTTGCTTTTTTATATTGTCGTTTGCTGATTCAGGCTTGTGTCGCAGTGTCTTACCTTCTTCTCTGTGTGCTTGAAATGTGTCTATAACTGCAATGTTGTCCTTTATATTAATGTCACTGTCTTGTTTAGTTAATTCAGTGGTCCATAGAGTCTAACTTCCACTGTTGTTTCTCTAGGCCAGAATGTTTGCCTAGTGTCTTTCCTACAACTGATGTGTTTCAATTGCTTATCATTGCATTCATGTTTGGCCATACTCTAGGAAACACGTGGATATAGAGCAGGGGAAATAACTATGAAAATTGACATTGTCCACAAGAGTTGAATACCCTATATGGAAGAAATAAATCAGCGTTAGTTGCATATCCTCTAGAGGAGAGAAAGTGGCCCCTTCCCCACCGGTGCAGTGACTCTCTCCCGCCCATCCCCGCCCCACCGGGGTAGGCACTCTCCCCCACACTTCTCCATTTTAGTCCAGGTTATATCCCTTTAGTTGTTAGTTTTATTACAGGTTCCTTGGGAGATGAGAACCCGTGGTTAGGGAAGGGAACCCCTCGGTGGTTATGGGAGTACCCATGGAGTAGATACAAGGGTGCCCCCCCCC
The DNA here is from genome assembly GCA_014155875.1 of Cepaea nemoralis. Taxonomy (NCBI): domain Eukaryota; kingdom Metazoa; phylum Mollusca; class Gastropoda; order Stylommatophora; family Helicidae; genus Cepaea; species Cepaea nemoralis. The sequence continues at coordinate 102,902 of JACEFZ010010115.1, forward strand.
CTCCCCTCGGTGGGGAGGGAAGGAAGTTCCCCCCGGTGGGGAAGGAATGTAGTTCATTCCCTCCCTACCGAAGGGAGCGTGGGACTCACTTTCTTCCCCGCCGAAATAGGGTCTCACTTTCCTCCGAGGTCGGGACGCCCGTCCCTTCCTGCCGCACTTCCCTCCCACATGACATTTCAGTTACCGACTGACTGGGCACTCATCCACCACTGATATCTGGGGGAGGGCAAGTATGCATTTTCTCTTGATAAACACGCTGACCGGCACGTACAGTTGGTTACTTCAGAGCACAATGTGGGAACAAAAATGAAATGGAGAGCGTCTTGTTCCGGTACGCTTATGTCGAAGATTTTCACTCCCCTCGGACCACGCGGACTATAGAATGAGGAAAGTAAAGAGAGAGAATTGCTCCTGTTACAGAGTTACCATAGGAGAACGACACGGATGTAGAGAATAGAGAGAAAAGAGACTCTATTGCATGTATACGTCCGGTGCTTTCATGTCCCCTGTTGTTTTAACCACCCACGGCAATCCTGGGAGAACCTAACGGACAATGAAAAGAGAATGGGAGACTAGAGGCCACCTTAAACTCCCGGTGCGCTGATGATGTTCAATCCATACAACAGAGTTATACCCCAACCACGGCGGCCACTGGGGTTATGTCCATACGACACAGTTATAATCCGCCCCTGGGGGACACGGTGTAAGGTTTCACTCCCCTGAAAGCCCACGGCTTTCATTATAGTTAGGTTCCATGGACCGGAAAGCGACAGGAAAACTAGAAATAATATGTATATTGTTACCGATCGGGATTTGAACCTGTCACTTCCAAATAACGAGGGCGCCTCGCTGCAGGACCATGTTTTCTTTGACACATAACCAACTAGACACTGGGAGCTACCATACCCGTGCCATTCCACCACAGTTACACTGTGCTGGTACTTTACCCTTTGACCATCCCATAGTCCTAATCTATTCTCCACTACAGTTAGTTAGTTAGTTAGTTAGTTAGTTAGTTAGTTAGTCACGGTTCCAACTTCACAGCAACGGGTCGTCCCCATTATGCTCCGTTCCTGTACCAGTGAATATTACATAAAACGCTGCCTATGTGAAAAGTGGAAAAGACGGGAGCCTCGACAAACAACAGCCCGCACAGATACACTGTGCATAATGCCGCCGCCAGAATGTCAACACAATAGTCCCCCACGAAACATCCAGTTTATCTCTGATGGAATCGGCAGTCATTTTCCCATCTGAATGTTTCCTAGATGTTCACCCACACAGTCCACGAAAATACAGTTCATCGTCGATGGCAGTGGCAGTCAACCAGAAGCCCAGCAGCCACGCATTTCTGCATAAGGCAAAAACCGGTCAACTCTGGGACATAGCCAGCTGCCATCGCTCCGAACATGCAGTCATGTTCCAAAAAACCTCGGGCAGATTCAAAAGCATTTCACGCGAAACTCACAGCTAACAGTGTCGCGCCACGCACTCACTCAGTAGCAGGGCGACGGAACCATAGCCTCCTTAGTCGCCTCTTACGACATGCGTGGTAGGCTACAGTGTTGCTACTCTTTGCTTCCCTTATGGGCCCATTCACCCTTTAATAATCATAAACTTACTTTATTACGGTTTTCATTTCAAGATCTGTTACCCCACCCCGTGTATGATGATCGTGTGTAAGCCTCACCCACTACAACCAATAATAATCGCCAACTTTAATTTTCAATTTTTAAAAACGCATTATGTAAACCCAAAACCGGAAGTAGTTAAGAAAATCGGAAACGGCTATATTTGCCCCACGAAAGTATGAAGGCTACATCTTGTTGAGGATCCGTCACGTGACATTTTACACTTTATGTCGATTACTCATAGAAACAGAGCACCTGTTTTGGGTTACCTGGAGTGCTATGATGTGAATTATTATTATAACAGCGCCAAATCGACGCATCTTGGTTTGAGAAAAATCGGAACCTCCGGAAAATCAGAGCTGGACAAAGAGATCTGAGACCATTTTGTTTTAGTAGCCAGCCGGCCCTGTTTGTGAAGACGGACACCTTGGCTCTGTGTATGTAGTTGTTTTGTGGCCATTCCGCCTTGAGACGAGAGATGTTGGGTTTCCCTTGTGTTCATCAGTGAAGAACCCATGTCTTAGGAGAGGTGTCGGACAGGTCAAGGGAGAGGAACCAGACCAAGAGAGACACACACCTGCTGCCTTGTACGTAGACTGGGGACAGTCAAAGGCTAGGGAGAGCACACCCGAAAAAATACTTGTCGAAATCGGATGTACTGAGCCACAGGCTTGACAAACGTACGTAGACTGGGGACAGTCAAAGGCTAGGGAGAGCACACCCGAAAAAATACTTGTCGAAATCGGATGTACTGAGCCACAGGCTTGACAAAATCCATGATGCCACATATTAAAACGAATCAGTATGGTGCTAATACTGTGAAGTCCCTTCAGGCAGTGATAGTGCCGAGCTACCTGCCTCGAGGGGTCCACCCATTGCTACTGCTGGTCACCTTCCCCTGTACTGTGGGGTCAAGGCACAGAGGAGTAGGTTAAGAGCTATTGACCAAACACCTCGGATACTCAAAATACTACAGTGAAATGCCGAAGGAGTTTCTAACAAGAAAGTCTCCCTAACAAAGTGTCTTCATAAAGATAGAATAGATGTGCCACGCATTCAAGAGAAACACCTCAACGTCCATTGCAGATTCTCAGTCAGAGGATATCAGGCCGCACGTTTCGACCGTGAAGGACACAAAGGAGGAGTTCTAATACTTACACGAAACACAATACCTTGCAGTGAAGTATCTGTGACCCCTGACAACCAAACGGAAATTATAAGTGTTCATGTAATTATAAAGGACGTGAAAATAAGAATTTACAATCTGTATAGCCCAGGAGATGAGGACCTCACACTTTCAAACATGAAAATAAATGATACAAATTGCATTATTGTCGGAGACTTTAATAGCCGCCCAGAAAGATGGCGATATCCAGATACTGACAACAGAGGAGATGAAGTGGCGGACTGGGAAGACTCAAATCTCCATCTACTCAACAAAGCGGACAACACACCGAGCTTCTACTCTAGAAGATGGTTTACCACTTCTACTCCAGACTTAGCTTTCTGCACAGGAGACATCCTCCACAAAATTGATCGCCATGTGCTGGACCAATTAGCAGGTAGTGATCACAGACTAATCACGCTTGTGATGAATATGGAGTATGTTCCACAGGAGCAATGGCCTTTGCTTCGCAAGAATTACAAAGGAGCTGATTGGGACAGATTTGCCGTACTAAAGACACATATTGTGAAAAAATAAATACATTACATAGTAACATGAAACAAATGGTGGAAAGTCTAACCAAAGCAATAATACAAGCGGCCACTGAGTCCATTCCAAGAGGAGCGAAGAAAAATTACAAACCATACTGGACTGAAGAACTACAAATTTTGGAGGACAAAGTTGAAGATGCCAGGAAGACAGCAGAGAGAGAACAAACAACTGAAGCGAACATCTCTCTCAAAGCCATCTCAGCAAAATATAAAAGAACAGTAAATCAAACAACAAGGGATTATTGGAGGGGAAAAAAAACAACAGAAAACCTGAACTTTGAACAGGGATGGAAACAAACTATGGAAACTAGTGAAAGCCATGAACAATGAAGGACCAGAAACAAACAAATAACAATTAACTAAGGAAATGTCTTGCTTACAAGAAAAAAAAGGCTGCAAGTGCACTAATGGAACACTGTGCTACTGCAAACCACAATGATATTACAACCGAACAGAAGAAAGCAATCAAAGATAAACAGACATAGTAATACAGAGACAGCAGCAGAAGATATTATGGCAAATCTAAAAATGGAAGAAATGGAACAGGCAATGAGTAACCTACAAAAGAGGAGATATCACCAGGAAAGGATGAAATCACAAATGAAATGCTAATAGGACTAGGCACTAAAGCAAAAAAAAAAAAAAAGAAGCAGAAAATACTATAGTGCATTCACATTTGTTTGCCTCGATATAAAAATCCATATCTCAGTAACCAACTGAGGGAAAACTATGAGACTTAGCATATAACCTTATCATCATGTCCACCCAAAAAAAAAAAATTGTTCTGGAGATTGTACAGCAGATTTCAATGTTTGTTTATATGCGGTATATAATTTACGGGTCAGAGATTAAGTTCATAATTTTAAATGTATTACACAGTAGCCAGGCAATCAGCGTTCAATGTTGAATATTCTACGTGTTTCACGGGATTGGCCTTATGCCAAGAACCCCGCGTTGTTTAAACTGGGAGTTTTCAGAGGTGTCGTCAAAATGTGGGTTATTTCATGAAACCTGATTATTTTTTTGATTTTAGATCTTACCACTTATCGCTAACATTGAAATATGTGAATATTTTTCAATGGTATTGAATGCGATATTATGTATAAACTTCAACGCATCGCTATGAAGTTGTACACATATTTTTGTCAAGAAGCTGATCGAAGGAAACTGTTTTATACTATTACAAATTCCGAAAAAAGAACGGTGCATGCATTGGGTTTGAGTAAACGGTCATTTCGTCGATGGGTGCAAGAATTTGGAATTAAACCACCACGCAATAGCCAAACGGTAGGTAGAAAGATTATTGTAGACAGCTTTGACAAAGATGTCATAAGGCGAGCTATTATAAAAATGCTTTAAAAAGTCGCTTAAAAGTCGACAGGGTCGACTTCATTGCACCTGGTTCAATCCAATATGGCTCGGTCTCTTTCCGCAGCGCGGAAAGCATCGCACAAAGTACGAACTCCGCAGCTCTAGCGACGACCCACAGAAGTCTCCAAAAAAATTTAACTCGTGAACCGAAGGATGCTGCCCGGAATCGAAACCACAACCTTTGGAGCCCGAGTCAAAAGGCTTGACCACTTCGCCACGGAGTCTCCTAAAATTATAAAAATTTTGGATTTTATATCCAGGATTATCCTGCATTATAAAAATGCTGGATGCCAAAGAAACAGTGACTGTAAGAAAACTTAGGGTTTGGTTGAGAAAGAACAATAACATAGAGCTATCCAAAACAACTTTGTGCAAAATTATAAGGACATTATCTTCACTTTTAGAAAGTACAAGGGAGGTAGAAATATTCTTTGCGAGCAACCGCATTTAGGAGCGATGAGAAGCAGATACCTATGTGAAATAAGGGAAATGCGCAAAGAAAATTATGGCATAGTGTATTTGGATGAAATGTGGATCAATGCGCACCACACAAGTGATAAGGAATGGCAATCAGTGGATGGACAGATAAAGCAATATGTGCCCAGTAGTATAGGACAGCTTTTGGACATGGCCCATGCTGGTAATATGCATAATGGCTTACAACAGAATGCTGGGCTCGTGTTCGTATCAAAGCAAACGGACAATAGGGATTATCATAATAAGATGAATGGTAATGTATTTAGAGATTGGCTCGAGAATACTGTGCTTCTATCCCTAGATAGACCGTCGTGTCCAATTATGGACAATGCATGATATCAATGTTGTTGTCCAAGAAAACAAAATACCTACAGCATCGAGCACAAAGGGAGCAATAAAGATATGGCTCCGAATGGAAAACATACCATTTCCAGAAACGTATTTCTAGCTAGAATTGTTGTCCCTTGTAAAACATACGTCAAAAAGCAAGAAATATCAAATCGACAAGTTGACAGAAGAGCAAAACAGGTAATCATGTTCCGTCTCTGAATAGTAAACAGCAGAATAGACAATCTTTCACGAAAACTAAAAGCGGGTCTGTCACCCTTGTGAACGTGTGAACAAACTACATAGACAGCTGAACAGATCCTTAAAATTCTCTGTCTTTACTAATATTACACATTGCACCCCTCTCGGGAGTCTCCGTGGTGAAGTTGTGAAGCCGTCTGACTCGGGTTCCGAAGGTTGTATGTTCGATTCCGGGCCGCGTCCTTCATTTCACGAGTGCATTTTTCGGAGACTCCCGAGGGTCGTCGCTGGAGCTACGGAGTTCGTGATTTGTGCGAAGATTTCCGCGCTGCGGAAAGAGACTGAGCCATATGGGATAAAAACCCGGTGCAATGCAGTCGACCCTGTCGACTTTTAAGCTACTTCTTTTATTGCACCCACTCCCATACGAATCCGGATACGCCTTGTGTCGTCATCTGAATTGGCGGGGCATTCATTACTGTAAAACAAGTTTGTTAGCGAGAAATCACTAGTTTTTCACCAAAACATCAAAGAAATGTCGCCGCTTTCGATGATTTCAGTTGTTTTTGGACCTATCAAAGACATATTCCTGGGGTGGGGGTAAATATAAGACGGCAGGAAAAATTTCATAACGATGCAACAGACAGTTTTCAAAATAACTGATCGTGAATGACGGCATTCATTTCCGGACAGACTATAGCAGTCCTAAATTACAGCCTTGAAGAAAATCCAAACTATCTAGGAGTCACCTTTGATCGCCGCCTGACATGGAAGACACAAGTTGAGAAAAATCGAACAAGAGCAAGGCAAAGAATGACAATCATGAAAAAGCTTGCTGATACAACGTGGGGAGCAGATGAGAAAGTTCTCAAGAAGTTATACACTGGACGGGTGAGGCCAGTACTGGAATATGGCATTGCAGCTTGGGCAACAGCAGCTAAGTCAAACTTTAACAAAATAAGTAGAGTCCAAAATCAAAGAATGCGGATCATAACTGGAAGCCTGAAGACAACGCTTATTAACGAACTAGAAAAGAACACTTGTTTACAACCAATGCAGGATAGAAGAGATAGTAGAGCCCAGCAACAAGCAGACAAATTTAGAAGATTGACAAACCACCCCATGTATAAAAGGTTTAATGGTTTTGGAAAGGGAAGACTGAAGCTTAGCAACTTTGTAGAAACTGCCACACGAAAGATTAGGGCAGATCCTATACTTAACATATCAACAGTCAAACTCATTTACAATGCACACAAGTTCCCAGAATGGAGACAGCAGCAACTGCCTGATATGATAGAAAACATTCGTGGTATTAAGAAAAAGAACACTCAGAATGAAATAGAAAAAAAGTAAAATAGTCCTAAACTACATAAAAGAACACTACCCAATAGAAGCAAATAGAATCTTCTTTATCTTCACAAATGCAAAGTCAGCTGTCTCAATACTGAAGAGCAAATACAGCACAGAACTAACAGACCTAAGAGCAGCACTCCATGGAATATGTCAGAAATAAAAAAAAAGTTGTAATACAGTGGATCCCATCACATTGCAGTATACCTGGAAATGAAGAGGCTGACAGACTGGCAAAAGAGGGCGGACGACTACCTCAGCCTGACATAGACATTACCTATAATGAGGTTTATTTAAAAAAAACACTTATAGAACCAAATGGGAATCAGAGCATCCAGACCACCAGAAAGATAACTCGACCGCAGTGAACAAGTGGCAATCTTCAGACTCCGCACAGGACATCATCATCATCATCATCATCATCATCATCTTCCACTTCTGCCGTCAAGCACAGGACATAGCAGGCTGAAATACCACTTGTTCAAAAAACTAAAGATAGGAGATACCGATGAATGTAATTGTGGAACTGGTAAAATGACAGCTAGACATTCACTGCAGGAGTGCCCAATATATGCTGAAAAGAGAAAGATATTTTGGCCCACACTTGCTACATTTGAGGACAAGCTCTATGGAGATATCAACAAGCTAAAGGTGACCGCAGCTTACATTAACTACATTCAGGTTGACCGGTGTAGGGGTTGAACCCGCTATCTAGGTATCAGCACACTGGATGTCGAAGAACGAACGTTCTTGTCCATTCAGTCACGCTGACCTAAGGGTCGCAGCTGACAATCTTCATTTCTGTTTTCATGTAAAGTTCTATCAGAAAGTGTTATTCTCGCGGTTACTTCCCTTGACACAAATTCCCCTGGAGAAAACCGTTTGGAGAATGCCGTTTTCATCACGGACCACAGAGGTCAGCGTGGCCGGGTTCGACCCCTACACTTGTCGGTTGGACTAAAATATTGACTTCTCGTCCTTGACTTTTTTTGTTTTGTTTTTTGTTCGCATATCCTTTACAGGACATCGCTGTCAACATCAACATCTTTCAGATGATTGTTGATTTCTTGGCAAGATTACGCTCAGTAGTTTGCCATTGCTTTCTGAGCGACCGGCTCACATACCCCGTAAGTTACTGACGCGGCTAGAACCGCCACCCAGTAAGAACAATGTGTGTGACTTCCTTCATATTAACTTCATTATCTATTTGTACATTCATCTCTTTCTGTAACAAGCAAAGCATCATGTATGTATCTTCTTTTGTCCCAACAAGTTATTTAAACTGGAAGACTAAGTGACAACTGGAACACTTGATGGGAAAAGGGGAAGAGAACAACAGGTAAACACCTGGGTGGCTTAGCCACAGGGCTTAGTTGAAGTAGGAATACAGACCTGATCCAAGACTTCCCCTCTGCCGTGCGTCCACCTTGACGAGGTAGAGGGGCTTGAGCGTCCCAATGACCCCAAGAGCTATGCCGACGGTAGCACAGCTACTGGTAGGGTCACCCATGTCGGACAGGTCAAGGGAGAGGGACCAGACGAAAAGACGTACAAACCTGCTGCCTTGTAGGTAGACTGGGGACAGTCAAAGGCTAGGGAAAGCATCCCGAACAAATGCTTGTCGAAATCGGATGTACTGAGCCACAGGCTTGACAAAGAAGTGCAACGTAACTTTATCATTTCATGATGCCACAGATGAAAATTAATCGATATGGTGCTAATCCCGTGAAGTCCCATCAGGCGGTGATAGTGCCGGGCCCCCTGCCTCGAGGGGGTCCACCCATGACTACTGGTGGTCACCTTCCCCTGTGCTGTGGAGTCAAGGCACAGAGGAGTAGGTTAAGAGCTATTGACCAAACACCCCGGACACTCAACATATTACAATGGAATGCCGAAGGAGTTTATAACAAGAAAGCCTCCCTAACACAGCGTCTTCATAAAGATAGAATAGATGTGGCATGCATTCAAGAGACACACCTCAACGCCAATCGCACATTTTCAGTCGAGGGATATCAGGCTGCACGTTTCGACCGCGAAGGACACAAAGGAGGAGTTGTTATACTTACACGAAATACAATACCTTGCAGCGAAGTATCTGTGATCTCTGACAACCAAACGGAAATTATAGGTGTTGATATAATGATAAAGGACGTGAAAACAAGAATTTACAATCTGTATAGCCCGGCAGATAAGGATCTTACACTCTCAAACATGAAAATAACTGACACAAATTGCATTATTGTCGGAGACTTTAATAGCCGTTCAGAAAGATGGGGATACCCAGATACTGACAAAAGAGGAGATGAAGTGGAGGACTGGGAAATAGACTCAAATCTCCATCTACTCAACAAAGCGGATGACACACCGAGCTTCTACTCCAGAAGATGGATTACCACTTCTACTCCAGACTTAGCTTTCTGCACAGGAGACATCCTCCACAAAATCGATCGCCATGTGCTGGACCAATTAGCAGGTAGTGACCACAGACCAATCAAGCTTGTAATAAATATGGAGTATGTTCCACAGGAGCAAAAGCCTTTGCCCCGCTGGAATTACAAACGAGCAGATTGGGACAGATTTGCCATACTAACAGACACATATTGTGAAAACATAAATACACGATATGGCAACATGAAGCAAATGGTGGAAAGTCTAAACAGAGCAATAATACAGGCGGCCACTGAGTCTATTCCAAGAGGAGCGAGGAAAAATTACAAACCATACTGGACTGAGGAACTACAAATTTTGGAGGACAAAGTTGAAGATGCCAGGAAGACCGCAGAGAGAGAACAAACAACTGAAGCGAACATCTCTCTCAAAGCCATCTCAGCAAAATATAAAAGAACAGTAAATCAAACAACAAGAGATTGTTGGAGGAAAAAAACAGAAAACCTGAATTTTGACAGGGATGGAAACAAACTATGGAAACTAGTGAAAGCCATGAACAATGAAGGACCTAGAAACAAACAAATAACAATTAAACAAGGAAATGCCTTGCTTACAGGAAAAAAGGCTGCAAATGCACTAATGGAACACTATGCCAGTGCAAACCACATTGATATTACAGCCGAACAGAAGAAAGCAATCAAAGATAAACAGATACATCATAGATATACAGAGACAGCAGCAGAATATATGATGGCAAATCTAACAATGGAAGAAATGGAACAGGCAATGAATACCCTAAAAAAGAAGACATCTCCAGGAAAGGATGGAATCACAAATGAAATGCTAATAGGACTAGGCACTAAGGCAAAAAAGAAACTACTAGCAGTCCTAAATTACAGCTGGAAGAGGGGAATAGTCCCACAGGCATGGAAGGAAGCTATACTAATACCAGTCCCAAAGAAAGGAAAAGACCTGGAAGAACCAAATGGCTATCGACCTATCAGTCTTCTTAGCTGTGTAGGAAAATTAATGGAACGCATTATCAATGGCAGGCTAACATGGCATCTGGAAGAAAACCAACTCTTAACACCACACCAAGCAGGATTCAGAAAGTACAGATCCACTGAAGATCAAATAACCTATATAGCTCAGGAAATAGAGGATGCCTTCCAAGAGAAAAAGCACACACTAGCAGGTCTGGATAGATTTAGAAAAAGCATTTGATAAAGTATGGAAGGAAGGACTGAAAGTAAAACTGCAAAAAATGCATGTTTGTGGGAAAATGTACAAATGGATCAGCCACTACCTTGAGAACAGAACTGCCAGGACAAAAGTACAAGGACAAACCAGCAAAATGATGCTGTTGGAGCAAGGTGTCCCCCAAGGAGGAGTTCTTTCACCAACATTATTCCTAGCATATATAAACGACATCACAGAAAATTTTCCAGCCAGAGTACACACATCATCCTTTGCAGATGACCTAGCCATATGGACATCTGAAGAATATATTAGTACAGCTAACAGCAGAATACAGCAAGCCCTATTAGCGCTAGAGGACTGGTCAAAATCATGGCTAGTGAAGATAAGTGAGGAGAAAACAACATGCACAGTGTTCTCCCTCTCAAATAAAACTCAGCAACCTAAGCTGGTATTGAATGGAAAAATATTGCGCCATGAAGAAAATCCAAACTATCTAGGAGTCACCTTTGATCGTCGCCTGACATGGAAGACACAGGTTGAGAAAAATCGAACAAGAGCAAGGCAAAGAATGGCAATCATGAAAAAGCTTGCTGGTACAACGTGGGGAGCAGATGAGAAAGTTCTCAAGAAGTTATATACTGGACGAGTGAGGCCAGTACTGGAATATGGCATTGCAGCTTGGGCAACAGCAGCTAAGTCAAACTTTAACAAAATAAGTAGAGTCCAAAATCAAGGAATGCGAATCATAACTGGAAGCCTGAAGACAACGCCTATTAATGAATTAGAAAAGATCACTTGTTTACAACCAATGCAGGATAGAAGAGATAGCAGAGCCCAGCAACAAGCTGAAAAATTTAGAAGATTGACAGACCACCCTATGTATAAAAGGTTTAGTGGTTTTGGAAAGGGAAGACTGAAGCGTAGCAACTTTGTAGAAACTGCAAAACGAAAGATTAGGGCAGATCCCATACTTAACATATCAACAGTCAAACCCATTTACAATGCAGACAAGTTCCCAGCTTGGAGACAGCAGCAACTGCCTGAGATGATAGAAAACATTCCTGGTATTGAGAAAAAGAACACTCAGCATGAAACCGAAAGAAGAGAAATAACCCTAAACTACATAAAAGAACATTACCCAAGCAGCAATTGGACCCATGCATATACAGATGGATCAGCCAAAAATTCAGTAGAGAATGGAGGAGGAGGAATTCTCCTAAATTTAAAAAATGGAGTGAAAAAAACACATTCAGTGGCAACTGGAAAGTTTTCAAGTAACTTCAAAGCGGAGGTAGAGGCTCTGAAAACTGCAGCAGAAATGCTCTTAATGGAGGAAAATAAAGAGACGCAAATAGCTATCTTTACAGATGCAAAGTCAGCTGTCTCAATACTGAAGAGCAATAACAGCACAGAAATAGCTGACCTAAGAGCAGCACTCCATGGTCTATGCCAGAAATCCAAAAAAGTTGTAATACAGTGGATACCATCACATTGCAGTATACCTGGAAATGAAGAGGCTGACAGACTGGCAAAAGAGGGCGGACGACTACCACAGCCTGACATAGACATAACCTATAACGAGGCAAAGAGGTTGATAAAAAGCACCTATAGAACCAAATGGGAATCAGAGCATCCAGGTCACCAGAAGGATGATGCATATTACAAACTCGACCGAAGAGAACAAGTAGCAATCTTCAGACTCCGCACAGGACATAACAGGCTGAAATATCACTTGTTCAATAAACTAAAGATAGGAGATACCGATGAATGCAATTGTGGAACTGGTAAAATGACAGCTAAACATTTGCTGCAGGAGTGCCCAATATATGCAGAACAGAGAAAGATATTTTGGCCCACACCTGCTTCATTTGAGGACAAGCTCTATGGAGATATCAACAAGCTCAAGTTGACTGCAGCTTACTTTAACTACATTCAGGTTGACATTTAAAGGTGCATGAAGAAGTATTTAGACTGCCGCACTTCATACCACAGGTATGTCGGTTACAAAAGCGCCCCAGAGGCATGAAATGGAATATTGCTTGGATAGCAAATCCATCACGTGGAAAGTCCGAACCAAAAGCTCACTGTGTGGGCTTCATAAAAGGTGGAAAAAGTGTCCCAGTGGCACGAAATGGAATATTGCTTGGATAGCAAATCCATTATGTGGAAAGTCCGAATCGAAAGCACACTGTGTGGGCTTCATAAAAGGTGGAAAAAGTGTCCTAGTGGCACGAAATGGAATATTGCTTGGATAGCAAATCCATTATGTGGAAAGTCCGAATCGAAAGCTCACTGTGTGGATGTCATCTGCAGACTGCATACTTCTGGTTTCCGGAAGAACAGCCTATGGTGAATGGAAGGCCCAATATACGGAAGTGAGGCTAAGCAGCCATGTGCAGGACGTGACGATTCCTTGGGTGAGCCCAGTACCAGAGCGCTGTGTGATGGCTCTGCAAGTATGGAAGCCTCCTTGGATGGCGGGGAATGCCCATGGTCTGCCCCTGCCTTCCCTTGAGGGCTGACCAGGATGTCTTTGGCTGTTCTATATGGGCCAGCTGGGATGGGGGATAACACCACAACAGTGAGAGCCAAACGTCCTAAGAAACCCCCGGGAAGGTTAACCCGGTCAACAAATGCCCGCAGAAGTCGGATGTGTCGGCCTAACGGCGCAAGAACGCAGCTCTGCTGTAAACAGGCACAACGCAATCACGTCCGAAAAAAAACTACGGATGAACGAAGAAGAAGAAGAAGAACCGCCACCGATTCTCGCGCACGTCACGTTACTTACGAAAGTATACGGGATTACGGAGAAAGTCGCCAACTCCTAGGCCTGGGAGACGTCCTGGGCTTGGGGACGTAAATTACGAGTACCCCAGAAGCCGGAGTGGGTTCGCCTGGTAGCGAGAAACACTGGCAATAGGGAAAGCTAATGCACACACAAAAATCAATCCAGTTCACTAGAAGTACAAGCGCGTGAATGGACTACGCTTGTGTTCAAAGCCAGCGAGCGAAAAGAAAATTTCTAATGGTGAACTAAATATATCGACTGGAGGTAATACATTAATTAAAGTGTCCTCAAGTAAAGATTGTTCGTTCGTTCGTTCGTTCCCGCTACCTGTCTGTGATGTCTTAGCGCCGTCACAGTTTGGAAGCCTGAAAATAAGGAGGAATAGGTGGTCAATCTGTCTCTCACTTTCGCAGACGATGAACCCTGCCGTCGAATCCGCGTCCAACGGTGTTCATGACATCAACGCAGTTCACTATCAACTTCATTAATATGACCGTCTGAAACGACATACAGTCTCGAATTGTCTTCCTTAAACGGCTGACAGTCCAGAATTGCCTCTCTTAAACGACTGACAGTCCAGAATTACCTCTCTCAAACGATTGATAGTCCAGAATTGCCTCGTTTAAACGCTTGCCAGTCCAGAATTGCCTCTCTTAAACGATTGACAGTCCAGAATTGCCTCTCTTAAACGACTGACAGTCCAGAATTACCTCTCTCAAACGATTGATAGTCCAGAATTGCCTCGTTTAAACGCTTGACAGTCCAGAAATGCCTTTCTTAAACGATTGAATGTCCAGAATTGCCTCTCTTTAACGACTGATAGTCCAGAATTGCCTCGTTTAAACGCTTGACAGTCCAGAATTGCCTTTCTTAAACGATTGACTGTCCAGAATTGCCGCTCTTAAACGGTTGCCAGTCCAGAATTGCCTCTCTTAAACGATTGACAGTCCAGAATTGCCTCTCTTAAACTATTGACAGTCCAGAATTGCCTCTCTTAAACGATTCGACAGTCTAGAAATGGCTCTCTTAAACAATTGACAGTCTCGAATTGTCTCCCTTAATAAAACTTGCAGTCGAGAATTCGCTCCCGTAAACCATTTACCGTCTAGAATTCTCTCTCTTAAACGATTTTCAGGCAAAAATTGTGTCTCTTAAACGATTTATGGTCGAGAAATGTCTCCTCTAAATGATTTAGCAAAGCCTAGTTGTCTCTGACTGGTAAATGGGGAGGGGGGGGGGGGGGTGAGTGATTGACACCCAGACCTCCAAGTGTATGGAGACAATATAGAGGTGGTTTTACGGAAAAATCGTCTTTTGATTCCCGGTTGACACCCAGCCCTTCTTCTTCATCTTGTTGTTGTTGTTGTTGTTGTTGTTGTTGTTGTTGTTGTTGTTGTTGTTCTTCTTCTTCTTCTTCTTCTTCTTCTTCTTCTTCTTCTTCTTCTTCTTCTTCTTCTTCTTCTTCTTCTTCTTCTTCTTCTTCTTCTTCTTCTTCTTCTTCTTCTCGTTGACACACAGACCTCCCAAGTGAACGCCTCTTTCGCAAGCAATCTTTATTTCACGTGTAAAACACTGCCGTACAGCTATCGATATAATGACCAGAAATAGCTGAAAAACTGACATACGAAGAAGTAATGATAAAGATTACAGAACAAAGAAGAATTGTTAACGTAATACAAAAGATAAGGCTATTTTGGTTTGATTATATTCGAAGACACGAAGAAACTCGAGCGTATTAGAAAACAGAATACTATGAAAGAACCCTAATGCGAGGAAATGCAACCTAAATACAACATGTCATGGCAGGGCAACCAGGCCTTAAGCCTTGGTCGGCAACTGGTCTAGGGTCGAAGCTCCGAAATGCTGACAACTAAAGCATTGCTTTGCTGATTCAGCAGCTTCTACGGCTTCCCTGGTACCAGACGTATTGGTGTTGCCTTTCCTCTGAAGTAAACTAGGCAGGCCGAGAGAGGGATCATGCTGCATGGGCAACACATGGTCTCTAAATTCAGCCCAGGCTTTGTGTTATGGAGAGGTATAACTCCATTTTACAAACTATCGTATGTGATATATATTTTCTCACAAGAGTAACATGTACTAAATAATTCCAGGCAATGAAAATAGTTTGACACCGCTCATTCCCGGCAGCGGTAATCCGACTTTTTCATCAACCCATTGTGACGTCACCACCGGAACACTAAAACAGAATAAATAGCAGAAAAACCATCGGAACACAGTCTGTTTGTGTGAACCAGCCCAGCACAAGGCGAGGAGAAGATCGGAGGCGAAGGGAATGATGAAATATATCTAAATATAAGATTTAAATATAAGTATTTTAAATTAAGATAGGAAATATCAGCCTACAAAATCGCACCCAGATTCTGAAACCTGACGCTGAAGTGTTGGAAGTCGTGTTTTGATGAGGTGAATATAAATAGTTTAAATCTTAGATTAAGTGTGAGCCTATTTTTCCTAGAAGAAGATTTGGTAAGTAGACTCGGTGAACACGTGTGGTGAATTAAGAAGTTAATTTAATTGTTATAGTTTATAGATAAACTATTAATTAAGAATACCCATAGTGAATGTTATTTTCTCCCAAAAGTAAACACCTGATTTAATGTATAAAAAGCATTAATCCAAGTTGTACATTTAATTCTTAAGCAACTCAATCTACAATGATTGGAATGGTGAGTTCTTAAAGAATTTAATCTAGTACAAACTAAATAATATTATACTCAGTTATCATAGTCATAAGATAAACTGTACATTAGGAGAAAACTACAGTGTTTATTTTCTCCCAGCTAAGCAACTTAGTTAATGTATAAAGCATTAGACACATGTTGTAAATTTTATTTCTTAAGCAACTCAATCTAAAATGAATTAGAGTAACTTAAGACTTAAGGAAACTCAGAACTCTTAGTACAGTGGTAAGGACATAATGTATATGGCCCACTGGTAAGATTAAAAACTAGTTTACATGTGCCAGCACTAATAGAGAAGTTAGTGGAATGTGTATAGTCAAGTAGATTGAGCACATTAGTCAGTAGATTTATTTTTTTACATGAGCACATGGACAAACAAATAGTTTTCTTATAATTCATGAACCCATGAGAACCAGATTCTACAGGTATCATAATTTTGTGTGTTGAGTTAAGGCACCCATGCAGTGAGTCAAATGTATTTTCAATGTTGTAAACATATGGAATTAATGTTTGTGCCACATCATAATAGTGCGTAACCAACCGCCATGCAAGAAGTATTTTAATTCATAATGCCTGAATGTGAATTGGATATATCACCTAAATTGTATGTATTTTATGAGAACATGTGATAACTCCTGGATTTCCTGTTGCTAAATCCTGGGGGAATTGCCTAAGTGTGTCTAATGATCACAATGATCACTATGGCATTGCTGATAGCATGTCGGTGAGGATTCATGTGTGCTTTCATCATTGTTAAACAGATGTGAATGTATCATTTCATAAACCCCATCAGCATGCATGCTAAATATCCATGAAATAGTATAAGTTAGGTTGAAGGATGAGATTCCCTTGTAATGTCATTCTTGTGAATCTATGAATGTATTCTGGATAAAGCACCTACATATGCATGATTGTCATCCATACAGATATGATTGTCTGATGAATGGGTGAGATCTCATTGTGATGCCAATGATGTAAACATGTTATGTTGTCATTTGGAAACCACATAAGTACCCACTTTACATGACAGTATGAAGGATGTGTGATGAATGATTCCTATATGATCATCCATACCAATATGAATGTGTCTATAGACTGAGTGAAATGATCATACATACATATGAATGGTGTCAGAGTTGAGTGAGTGAGTGAAGTTACATGCCGAGAGAGAGGGAGTATAAGCCAACAGTCAATCTCATGATAGCCGGCAACTTGATGTGAATGCCATTGACTATCACCAGAGAACTGCTTCGGTGTAACCCATAAACTAAATAATAATTTAGTACACTCCGGCGCAGTAACACCACTTTGTATAAAATATCATTCATATTCCTATCATCTAGTTTTGTGCGCTAAGCACGACACAAACCATATCATACATTACGCATAGCACCAGCATCTGTGTTTGTAATTTAAGCAAAATCCCACTTTGTAGTTCATGTTAACACATATGGTCTATTGTGATGATAACAATGTACTACAAGATAATGATGATGACTGTACTGTAATGAAAATGATATAACAATGATTTTGATGATAATGTTAGAATAATGTAATGAATTCTAATGTCATAAGCATGATAATAATGATGATGATTGTAATGACAATGTAATAATTATGATAATAATGATAAGGATTGTAATTACAATGATGTAAGGAAACCATGATGATGATGATGATGATGATGATGATGATGATGATGATGATGATGATGATGATGATGATGATGATGATGATGATGATGATGATGATGATGATGATGATGATGATGATGATGATGATGATGATGATGATGATGATGATGATGATGATGATGATGATGATGATGATGATGATGATAAATATTACATCCATGAGAATGGAAGAAATCTTCTCACTTGAAGCATTTAATGAAGAAGAATACACCTGAATGCTATACAAGAATAATACCAGAATGTACTTATCTTGTTTATAAGCAAATACTCATGGAAATGGGAACTGATTTTTAAAAGCCCTTAATGTATGAGACCCTTTTTCTTGAATAGGAAAAGATGAAGTAGAGAACAAAACTAGATACAGAAGAGAATGGTCAACATAATTGTTAAATTCCCAATCACTCAAGGTATTACTTCTATAAACCTGAGGACAGGCATAGGTGATGATGAAACTGCACATCTGCTAGTTAAACCTTGAACCCCTGATAGTGGAAGATTGGAGTGAGAGCAAACAACTATGTTGGTGATAACTCCATGAGAACACCATGACTATCTTTCTTCTATGTTTATTTTCTCTAAGAACAGGATTCATTTTATTGTTTTCACTGGTTATGTTCTTAGGCTTTTACATGTAAATTCTAATGTCATATTTATGATATTATTAGAATTATGTGATTGATGGAATTTCAGGTAGTGGTCTTATTCATGTCAATCCAGACCTGACTTGGTGAAGATTGAATGCAGCACCTGTTGAGTGAGCACATGGTTGAGTGATGCCCTTGATAGAGTAGCGCAGAAACTTATCTACCTGCAACCATTCCATTTGTCTCATAGGAGAGGTAATCTTTATTTAAACAATTACCTGCCAAAACAAAGGAAAACCAAGAGCCAACTTATGTTTTACTACGCCCTGGAACACTAAGACTACAGCAATTAGATAGCCAAAGGGATTCCCAAAGCTGGAAGTGGAGAATTCTAAAGGATAAACAGTTCTTTTTTTTTTTCAGATCATCCAGGCCAGTAAAAGATTAGCATTACAGGCCCCTGGAAAAAAATATAGCTGTTAATATATACATTATCATTGGCACATCAATTCTGTATAATTCTGTATATGTATATGTCCTTATTTTATGACAGGAAATTGTAATTTGGAATGCAATTTACAAAATCCATATTTGTGTTTATTAAATCATAAAAACTGAGGTCATGTCATGTATTGATTGTATTTTACTTGTCAGAGTCAAACTGTTTTAAATTACCCTAGATAGAATTAATTAGTTGGTAGAGGAGAGGCAAGGAACCACTTAAGGAATAATTGGGTATAAAAGGGAGTACAACTTTTTCAGTTATTTCCTAAAGGTATTCCTTGGTTCTCTAAAACTCTATTTCTGGTCTCAACAATTGAGTCAGTACAGCTAAATTAATTAAACGGGCAGGATCACATTGGGAAAAATTATTTTTCATCATTTATCTCTGTGGGGTTGAGCCATCAATCACATACGTATCCGACATCGTCTGTCAGGAAGGCAAGGTGCCAGTCAGTCAGTCACTGAGGGACAGAGGAAGGGGGGGGGGGAAATAAGGAAAACACACATTACATTGTCGTGTATAGATCAATCAATACAGACATTCAATGAATTTTTTTTTTTTTTTTTTTTTGGAAAAAGAGACATACGATAGATAATTATACAATGGAATGAACTGGAAATTTCGTGAAATACTTTATGCTGCTAATAGTGATGATGGTGATAGTGTTGAGATGATGAGGATGATGATGAGATTATGATGATGATGGGAAGATGAGAAGGGGGCTTGATGATGGTGAGATAATGATGAGAGTGATGATTATTATGAAGATGATGATGAAATATGAGGATGATGAGGACGATGGGGATAATAATGCTATTATAATTATGATGGTGGTGGTGGTGGTGGTGAGATAGTGATGGGTGAGGAGGACTATGGGTGATAATAAACTAATGATGAGGACGATGATGCTGATGAAAATGATTACGTTGATGATGAGATGATGATAACAATAACATGATGATAATTATGCTATTTAGATGATGATGATTATAATATTTAGATGATGATGATGATGATGATGATGATGATGATGATGATATTAAGATGGTGATGATAATGACATGATGATGACACAACGATGATAATGACAACGAGAAAATAATAAAATCATGACGATAATGTCATAACTGATGATGATAATGAAATGATCGTGTGAGATGGAGAAACATGGCCGCCCACGCTTATTGGCATGGAACATGATCACGAATCAAATGACGATCCTGATGATGATGATGATGATGATGATGATGATGATGATGATGATGATGATGATGGTGATGACAATGATGATGATAATGACATAACAATGATGATGAAAATGAGATAACAATGATGGTGAACATGACATAACAATGATGATGAAATTGAGATAACAATGATGATGGTAATGACATACCTATGATGATGAAAATGAGATAACAATGATAATGTTAATGAGATAACAATGATGATGATAATGAGATAACACAGATGATGATAATGAGATGGCAAAGATGATGATGAGATAACAATGATGACGATAATTAGATAGAAATGATAATGATAATGAGATGACAATGATGATAAAAATGATATAACACTGAAGATGTCAGTGAGATAACAATGATGATGATAATGAGATAACAATGATGATGATAATTACATGGCACTGATGATGATAAAGAGATGACTATGTTGATTATAATGAGATGATGATGATGATGATAATGAGATGGCAATGATGATGTCAAAGAGATAATAATGATGGTGATAATGGGAAACCTAATGATGATAATGACAATGATGATGATAATGAGATGGCAATGATGATGTCAATGAGATAACAATGATGGTGATAATGGGAAACCTAATGATGATAATGACATGACAATGATGATGAGATAACATGATGATAATGAGAAAACATAATGATGATAATGAGATAACAATGATGATGATAATGAGATGACAGTGATGACGATAATGAGATAACAATGATGATGATGATGATGATGCACCACAAAGGAAACAACCCACAAATCAGACATCTTCCCCAAATCCCCAGCCCAGCGACAAACAATCCGGAAGAACGAACACGCAAAAGACAGAAGAAAAACGTGGACTAGCGTGCAAAGACAACAATATGACTCAGAACTGGGTTACAGGAGTGCCCGGCACAAAGACATCATTTTCTCCAGGAATTTAATTTCCTCTGTAGTTGGTATTGATCCTCATTTAGTCCACAGATTTTCTTGCAAACGTCAAGATCATTGTTGCCCGCGCTTTTTTGGAGTTCTCAGATGTGATCAGTTGCATTGTTTACAATGATTAAGTCTGTAGTTTTCTTTAGAATCTCTCTCTCTCTCTCTCTCTCTCTCTCTCTCTCTCTCTCTCTCTCTCTCTCTCTCTCTCTCTCTCTCTCTCTCTCTCTCTCTCTCTCTCTCTCTCTTCAGTCTCTCCCTCTTTCGTTATTTCTGTGTCTTTTTCTCTGATTTTCGATCTTCTTAAGTATTCCTTTTTCTGTCTCTGTCTTTCTCTGTTTCTCTGTGTTTGTCTGTCTATCTGTGTCTGTGTCTCTATGTCTATATGTCTCTGACTCTCTCCCCCTCTCGATATTTTCATGTCTTGTTCTCTTAATTTAGGTCTCCTTATGTACCCACTCCCCCATCCCACATCTCTCTCTCTCTCTCTCTCTCTCTCTCTCTCTCTCTCTCTCTCTCTCTCTCTCTCTCACCATCCATCTTTGTTTATATTAATTTACACCACTCGCTGTCCCTCTCTGCCTCTTTCTCTATCTGTCTCTAGGTCTCTTGCATGGCCACCGCCACACATCTAGAAGAGGTGTCATCATTAGCCAGGTCTATCACACTTCTAAACCCACAACTGTGTCATCATTAGCCAGGTCTGTCACACAACTGAACCCATTATAGCTTCAGCAAACTTTAACAATCGACTACTTTGTGTGTTGAACAACACACGGAAGGCACTGTCTCTTTCAACCACGTGACCGCTCTCGAGCACATGTCTCGCGACCGATGAAGCAGGACTGTTCCGGTGTGTTGGCCTGCCTAGGCTACCGTCTTCTGTGTTTAGTATCTTGTCCACCTAATTCGGAATGTGTTCCAAAACCCTGCAATGTAACTGTCGCTCAGTTCTACCTATGTAGATGGCCTCGCATCTACATGTAAATTGGTAAATACAATTTGATTTGGCGTACAAAGCTACAGGTTCTTTTACTGCTGGGATGGGGATCGGTTTGGGTCTGTACCTGATGACTGGAGTTGCAGCACAGAATGTTCGCCCGACTGCTGTGATGAGCCGGTCCCGCAGACGTTGCATTACGTCATCTCCTGGGAAGGTTAGCTGGATGAATATCTTGAGTTTAGGGACTGTAGTTACTTCTGGTTTCGGTTTGGGCTGTTGGCAGTGGCGCTTTATAAATCCTGTGGAGTACCCATTCAGGTTTAAGGCATTCTTCAGAGTTTCAAATTCCTCTGTCAGTGTGTCCTGGGTGCATATCTTCCTAGCACGGTCAAACAGGGTCCGTACTAAGCCCCGTTTGTACTGGACAGGTGCGAAGCTCTGAAAATTTAAGTATTGGCCAGTCCATGTTTCTTTACGGTACACCGATCTTTGAATTGTGCCGTCTGCTCTACGTCTCATTAGGATATCTAGAAACGGCAACGCTTCGTTGTGTTCGTGTTCCATAGATAGAGAGATGTTTTTATGTGTCCCGTTCATTGTGGCCTGGAACGACGTTGCTTGTAGCTCGTCTGTGGTGATAATTAGTATATCGTCCACGTAACGACGGTAGAAGGCCAAGTTATTGATGTCTGAGGATCTCTTTTCTTCTAAGTGTGCCATGAAGATGTCCGCTAGAATAGGTCCAAGCGGGCTCCCCATGGCCACTCCGTCAATTTGGCGGTATGACTTGTTTAGAAAGTTGAATTGTATGTTGGCGGTACATAATTTTAATAGCCTCTCTAGAATAGCTGATGGTATGCCTAGTTTTAGTTGTTTTTCTCTAATGCGTTCACTTATTATATTCACGGTCTCATCTAATGGAACGTTGGTGAATAAAGAGGCAATATCCATGGATGCCATGTGTTTATTGTTTATGGCCATAGTATCCAATAATTCCACCAGTTCGAATGTATCTCTGAGTGTTCTTGGATCGAAGGACTGTCGTACTGGCTTTAAAATTTCAGCTAACCATCTCGCCATTCGGTGTTGTGCAGAGTTAACCATGGAAAGGATCGGTCTTAGTGGGATGCCGGGCTTGTGAAGTTTGGGTAGACCATACATTTGAGGAGTTTGGGAGCCACGCGGTGTGAGCGTTTTTGCAGTGGCCTCACTGATGAGTCCCGTATTCAAAAGTGACTGGATCTCTTTCCTCACTTTTGCATCCAGGTCCTCCGACTTGTTGACTATTTGCTCTACTCTGATTTTAGATGCATCTGATAATATTTCATCCACTTTTTTCTGGTAGTCTGACATGTCCATAAGTACTGCACCACTCCCTTTGTCAGGTTTCAATATTACAAGGGTTTTGTTAGCCTTTAACGCTTTTAAGGCAATAAGGTGTTCGTTGGTCAGCGGACATGTCTGTTTAGAGGGTGTTGTGCGATACTGGTGTTCTAAATCTACCAGTTTGGCCTTCAGCCACCCGACCGACTCAGCAGAAGTAGGTGATAACTTGGAGACTTGATCAAACAACATTTCAAATTGTGCTTGCGACTCACACGGTTAATGTGTTTGGGCTTTATGCAGAATTTTAATCCGTATGCAAGGGCCTCCGTTTCAATGTTGTTGAGTACGTATGACGATAAGTTCCTCACATATTTCTCTGGGTTGTCTAGTACTGACGTAGTTATCTTTTCAGTGCTCAGTGATTTGTTGAGGCGATTATTCTCTGCAATTTTCACCTTGTACACTGTTTCTGTACAGAATTTGGTGAACTTCAAGTAGCCATACAAGCTCAATTCTTTGGTGACGTAGTAGGCAGAACTGTGTGTGCGCTTGAGGTTGGCCAGTTTAGACTGGATTTCTTCTTTATGGTTTTTTGTCAGTCGTCTCAGGTTTTTTCTTGTTGGACATATTCTGTCCGCCCTCAGAGATCTGAAATACCGGTGAGGGAATATTCCCGTCTTTAGGCATTCCTCGAGAAATCTCAATCGACACTCCTGTACCGATATTTTACACTTCAGCTTGAGTAATCCATCGAATCGCTTCACAGTTGGTAATGGGAGGCGACGTTTCAGAAATTCAAAACAATGTTTTCCCGTGATGAATTTGAATAACAAAGACACGAACAATAGATTGCACGATTTATTGCCTGGCGTATTTCACTGCATCTCGTCAGGTACATACTGCAGAAATCACACAACGTAAGGTGAATTAACTAGATAAATCCTTCGAACTGAAATATACACATGTTTGCATAGTAATGTCGATTGTCTACCACGGTAATTTTAAACTGACCAACATGTCTTTCTGCTTGCACAAGGACGGCTTACGAAGCAGTCCTGCTTCATCGGTCGAGAGACATGTGCTCGAGAGCGGTCACGTGGTTGAACGAGACAGTGCCTTCCGTGTGTTGTTCAACACACAAAGTAGTCGACTGTTAAAGTTTGCTGAAGCTATAATACTCAACCTTCGTAAGCCGTCCTTGTGCTAGCAGAAAGACATGTTAGTCAGTTTAAGATTACCGTTGTAGACAATCGACATTACTGTGCGAACATGTGTTTATTTCAGTTTGAAGGATTTATCTAATTAATTCACGTAAGTTGTGTGATTTCTGCAGTATGTACCTGACGAGATGCAGCAAAATATGCCAGGCAATAAATGATGCAATCTATTGTTCGTGTCTTCGTTATTCAAATTCATCACGGGAAAACATTGTTTTGAACTGTGTCATCATTAGCTAGGTCTGTCACACAACTGAACCCATAACTGTGTCATCATTAGCCAGATCTATCACACAACTGAACCCACAACTGTGTCATCATTAGCCAGGTTTATAACACAACTGAACCCACAACTGTGTCATCATTAGCCAGGTTTATAACACAACTGAACCCATAACTGTGTCATCATTAGCCAGATCTATCACACAACTGAACCCACAACTGTGTCATCATTAGCCAGGTTTGTAACACAACTGAACCCACAACTGTGTCATCATTAGCCAGGTTTATAACACAACTGAACCCACAACTGTGTCATCATTAGCCAGGTCTGTCACACAACTGAACCCACAACTGTGTCATCATTAGCCAGGTCTGTCACACAACTGAACCCATAACTGTGTCATCATTAGCCAGGTCTGTCACACAACTGAACCCACAACTGTGTCATCATTAGCCAGGTCTGTCACACAACTGAACCCACAACTGTGTCATCATTAGCCAGGTCTGTCACACAACTGAACCCACAACTGTGTCATCATTAGCCAGGTTTATAACACAACTGGACCCACAACTGTGTCATCATTAGCCAGGTTTATAACACAACTGAACCCACAACTGTGTCATCATTAGCCAGATCTATCAGACAACTGAACCCACAACTGTGTCATCATTAGCCAGGTTTATAACACAACTGAACCCACAACTGTGTCATCATTAGCCAGGCCTGTCACACAACTGAACCCACAACTGTGTCATCATTAGCCAGGTCTGTCACACAACTGAACCCATAACTGTGTCATCATTAGCCAGGTCTATCACACAACTGAACCCACAATTGTGTCATCATTAGCCAGGTCTATCACACAACTGAACCCACAACTGTGTCATCATTAGCCAGGTCTGTCACACAACTGAACCCACAACTGTGTCATCATTAGCCAGGTGTATAACACAACTGGACCCACAACTGTGTCATCATTAGCCAGGTTTATAACACAACTGAACCCACAACTGTGTCATCATTAGCCAGATCTATCACACAACTGAACCCACAACTGTGTCATCATTAGCCAGGTTTATAACACAACTGAACCCACAACTGTGTCATCATTAGCCAGGCCTGTCACACAACTGAACCCACAACTGTGTCATCATTAGCCAGGTCTGTCACACAACTGAACCCATAACTGTGTCATCATTAGCCAGGTCTATCACACAACTGAACCCACAATTGTGTCATCATTAGCCAGGTCTATCACACAACTGAACCCACAACTGTGTCATCATTAGCCAGGTCTACCACACACCTGAACCCACAACTGTGTCATCATTAGCCAGGTCTGTCAAACAGCTGAACCCACAACTGTGTCATCATTAGCCAGGTTTGTAACACAACTGAACCCATAACTGTGTCATCATTAGCCAGGTTTATAACACAACTGAACCCACAACTGTGTCATCATTAGCTAGGTCTGTCACACAACTGAACCCATAACTGTGTCATCATTAGCCAGGTTTATAACACAACTGAACCCACAACTGTGTCATCATTAGCCAGGTTTATAACACAACTGAACCCACAACTGTGTCATCATTAGCCAGGTTTATAACACAACTGGACCCACAACTGTGTCATCATTAGCCAGGTTTATAACACAACTGAACCCACAACTGTGTCATCATTAGCCAGATCTATCACACAACTGAACCCACAACTGTGTCATCATTAGCCAGGTTTATAACACAACTGAACCCACAACTGTGTCATCATTAGCCAGGTCTGTCACACAACTGAACCCACAACTGTGTCATCATTAGCCAGGTCTGTCACACAACTGAACCCATAACTGTGTCATCATTAGCCAGGTCTGTCACACAACTGAACCCACAACTGTGTCATCATTAGCCAGGTCTGTCACACAACTGAACCCACAACTGTGTCATCATTAGCCAGGTCTGTCACACAACTGAACCCACAACTGTGTCATCATTAGCCAGGTGTATAACACAACTGGACCCACAACTGTGTCATCATTAGCCAGGCCTGTCACACAACTGAACCCACAACTGTGTCATCATTAGCCAGGTCTGTCACACAACTGAACCCATAACTGTGTCATCATTAGCCAGGTCTGTCAAACAACTGAACCCACAACTGTGTCATCATTAGCCAGGTTTGTAACACAACTGAACCCACAACTGTGTCATCATTAGCCAGGTTTGTAACACAACTGAACCCACAACTGTGTCATCATTAGCCAGGTTTATAACACAACTGAACCCACAACTGTGTCATCATTAGCCAGATCTATCACACAACTGAACTCACAACTGTGTCATCATTAGCCAGGTTTATAACACAACTGAACCCACAACTGTGTCATCATTAGCCAGGTTTATAACACAACTGGACCCACAACTGTGTCATCATTAGCCAGGTCTGTCACACAACTGGACCCACAACTGTGTCATCATTAGCCAGATCTATCACACAACTGAACCCATAACTGTGTCATCATTAGCCAGGTTTATAACACAACTGAACCCACAACTGTGTCATCATTAGCCAGATCTATCACACAACTGAACCCATACCTGTATCATCATTAGCCAGGTTTATAACACAACTGAACCCACAACTGTGTCATCATTAGCCAGGTCTGTCACACAACTGGACCCACAACTGTGTCATCATTAGCCAGGTTTATAACACAACTGAGAGACATGTGCGGCCGCCATAGACTTAGAGGACGCATATAACAGAGTATCTTTCGAGCACTTGATGCAAACCCTCCTCAGACTGAAAGTGCACCCTCACCTTGTACGATGGATAGCTGCAGTTCTACTCCAAAGGAAGGTGGTGCTAAAATGCGGGAGTTGGTCTTCTGAGCCGATAACGATATGTCCAGGATTGCCGCAGGGTTCACCACTGTCACCAGTACTATTCAACGTGTATACGGTGCCGAGCACTGAACAACAGTTGGATGGGTGGGGTAGGACTCTATCATTCGTTGACGACATCCTCGTGTATCGACAGGGTCGAGATAGACAGGCGGTTGGCAACTATATGCAGGGCGAACTAGATCGAATCTCCTCATGGTGTGCTGATGTCGATGCCCTTGTCAACCCTGCAAAGGCAACGGTTACATGGTTCTCACTAAACAACCATATTGTGAAAACAGACATGCCGGCAGTAAGAATGGATGGGAGCATTCTGAGTAGAACCCAGTCAATGACATATCTTGGCGTGAGGCTTGATCGTAGCCTGTCCTTCAGAGATCATGTCGATTATGTCATAACGAAGGCTCGAAAAGGTTTGGCAGCAATGAGAGTCATGGCGACTGCCAATATCGAGCAAAGACTGCTATTACTTCTGTTCCAAGGACTTGTGCTTTCACGCATCGAGTATGCCCTGGCCATCCTCACTGTCAGCCCTACACAGATTGGAAGACTTGAAAAGGTACAAAACGAAGCCATGCGCATCATTTTGGGCTGCACGAGAGACACCAGCTGTGTAGCAATGAGATACCTCCTTGACTTCCCGACAATGGAACACAGGATCAAGATCTGGAGAGCTCGTGCATACTTAAAAATAAGTGCAGATGAGCAGCACCCTCTGCATGACGCTGTATTCAGAGAAAAGGGTGACAGGCTAAAGAGGGGCAAATCATGGATGGGTCGGGCGGAAGATGTCGTCGGACAGGTCTGCAGTCTTACCAGTATCAACCCCGGCAAGGAATGGGTGCCGGTGCCTCCAGCTTTTAAGTGTACCTTCTCCTGCATTATCACACTCGACAGACGGTGCAGAGAGCAGCACCCTGCCGCTGTCAATGCAGAGGTTAACGCGCTCATCTATGATCACTCAGATAGCCCCGAAGTGCTCATCTATACAGATGGATCTGTTTTAAAGCAGCAGAGAAGTGCGTGGGCATTTACAGCCCGTTCAGCGGGCCGAAACTTTCAAGAATCCAGTGGTGCCCACTCTATGACCACGAGCAGCATGACGATGGAGGTGATGGCAGTTACACAGACTTTCATATGGCTGGAATCACAGCATTATACCAACGTGTGTGTACTAAGTGATTCAATGAGCATGATTCAG
Source organism: Cepaea nemoralis (assembly GCA_014155875.1). Taxonomy (NCBI): domain Eukaryota; kingdom Metazoa; phylum Mollusca; class Gastropoda; order Stylommatophora; family Helicidae; genus Cepaea; species Cepaea nemoralis. The sequence continues at coordinate 131,826 of JACEFZ010010115.1, forward strand.
AAGGTCGAAGCTGGATCTGTACGTAGACAGTGGACTGAGTCGCTGCGGAAGTCTGTTGTCCGCAAAGTCACCTTCATCTTCGTCCCGGGACATGCGGGAGTCGAGGGAAATGAACGAGCTGATAAATTGGCTGGCTCTGCACCCCCTGTAGATGGCCAGCCCATGGATCGTGCCGATGTTATTAACGCCCTTAAAGATATGGCGAGAACAGAGGATTTTGACGCCAGTGATTCCACATCGCTTTCCAGGATGAAAGAACTGGGAGTAAGAATCGGCACAGCCAGACGCGAGAGGTACATCGGGAAAACAAAGCGCCTCGTCAACCAACACAGAACTGGCACTATTAGCCACCTGACGCTGATGCATATGCTGGGGGGAGGATCTGAGCACCTATGGACATGTCCGGAGTGCAGCGAAGATACCCCAACTGATAACTAACTAACTAACATAACACAACTGAACCCACAACTGTGTCATCATTAGCCAGGTCTGTCACACAACTGGACCCACAACTGTGTCATCATTAGCCAGGTTTATAACACAACTGAACCCATAACTGTGTCATCATTAGCCAGGTGTATAACACAACTGAAGCCACAACTGTGTCATCATTAGCCAGGTCTGTCACACACCTGAACCCACAACTGTGTCATCATTAGCCAGGTCTGTCACACAACTGAACCCATAAATGTGTCATCATTAGCCAGGTTTATAACACAACTGAAGCCACAACTGTGTCATCATTAGCCAGGTCTGTCACACAACTGAAGCCACAACTGTGTCATCATTAGCCAGGTCTGTCACACAACTGAACCCATAAATGTGTCATCATTAGCCAGGTTTATAACACAACTGAACCCACAACTGTGTCATCATTAGCCAGGTTTCTAACACAACTGAACCCACAACTGTGTCATCATTAGCCAGGTCTGTCACACAACTGAAGCCACAACTGTGTCATCATTAGCCAGGTCTATCACACACTTGAACCGACAACTGTGTCATCATTAGCCAGGTCTGTCACACAACTGAACCCAAAGCTGTGTCATCATTAGCCAAGTCTACCACACACCTGAATCCACAACTGTGTCATCATTAGTTAGGTCTGTCACACAACTGAACCCACAACTGTGTCATCATTAGCCAGGTCTGTCACACAACTGAACCCACAACTGTGTCATCATTAGCCAGGTTTATAACACAACTGAACCCACAACTGTGTCATCATTAGCCAGGTTTATAACACAACTGAACCCACAACTGTGTCATCATTAGCCAGGTCTGTCACACAACTGGACCCACAACTGTGTCATCATTAGCCAGATCTATCACACAACTGAACCCATAACTGTGTCATCATTAGCCAGGTTTATAACACAACCTAACCCACAACTGTGTCATCATTAGCCAGGTTTATAACACAACTGAACCCACAACTGTGTCATCATTAGCCAGGTCTGTCACACAACTGGACCCACAACTGTGTCATCATTAGCCAGGTCTATCACACAACTGAACCCACAACTGTGTCATCATTAGCCAGGTTTATAACACAACTGAACCCACAACTGTGTCATCATTAGCCAGGTCTATCACACAACTTAACCCACAACTGTGTCATCATTAGCCAGGTCTGTCACACAACTGGACCCACAACTGTGTCATCATTAGCCAGATCTATCACACAACTGAACCCATAACTGTGTCATCATTAGCCAGGTTTATAACACAACTGAACCCACAACTGTGTCATCATTAACCAGGTCTATCACACGCTTTAACCCACAACTGTGTCATCATTAGCCAGGTCTGTCACACAACTGAACCCACAACTGTGTCATCATTAGCCAGGTTTATAACACAACTGAACCCACAACTGTGTCATCATTAGCCAGGTCTGTCACACAACTGAACCCATAACTGTGTCATCATTAACCAGATCTGTCACACACCTGAAACCACAACTGTGGAGTAATGACAGAATTAGTTCTCTACCACCCCTCAAGACGGAGTGGGTTCGCCTGATGGCGAGGGACACTGTTAATAGGTAAAAGCTAATCTACATGCATAATTCATTCTGGAAGTAGTCTTTATGGCTACTCTTTAGTTGAAGGCAAGCGAGTGAAAGAAAAATGTTCTCTACTAATGAAACATGATAGTCCTCTTTGTGTGTGTGCGTGCGCGCGTGCGTGTGTGTGTGAGTGTGATTATTTGACCTTTGTTTGGTTGACCTTAGCTGCTTGGCAAAGGGATTACGGACACAATTCGCAATCCAAGATAACGCGTTTAAAACACAGCCGCGAGCGATTTAGCAGCAGACCGCATTGTATTGGTTTTTATGCAATGGTATCAGTGCCGGTGGTTCAGAATACAATGGCAAACTACTGAACGTAAATTCGCCAAAAAAATCACAAATAGCTAGCTAACTCGAAGTGCCGACTAACTCACTCCAAGCCTCGATCAATTCATTCCCAGCCTCGATCAACTCACTACAAACCTCGATCAACTCAATCCCAGCCTCGATCAACTCAATCCCAGCCTCGATCAACTCACTCCCAGCTACGACCAACTCACTCCAAGCCTCGATCAACCCACTCTCAGCCTCTACCAACTCACTCAAAGACTCGATCAATTCACTAGAAGAGTCGACCAATTCACTCGAAGACTCGATCAACTCACTCCCAGCCCCGACTAACTCATTCCAAGCCTCGATCAACTCACTCCATACCTCGACTAACTCACTCCCAGCCCCGACCAACTCACTCCAAGCCTCGATCAACTCACTCCATACCTCGACTAACTCACTCCCAGCCCCGACCAACTCACTCCAAGCCTCGATCAACTCACTCCATACCTCGACTAACTCACTCCCAGCCCCGACCAACTCACTCCAAGCCTCGATCAACTCACTCCATACCTCGACTAACTCACTCCCAGCCCCGACCAACTGACTCCAAGCCTCGACCAACCCACTCTCAGCCTCTACCAACTCACTCAAAGACTCGATCAATTCACTAGAAGAGTCGACCAATTCACTCGAAGACTCGATCAACTCACTCCCAGCCCCGACTAACTCATTCCAAGCCTCGATCAACTCACTCCATACCTCGACTAACTCACTCCCAGCCCCGACCAACTCACTCCAAGCCTCGATCAACTCACTCCATACCTCGACTAACTCACTCCCAGCCCCGACCAACTCACTCCAAGCCTCGATCAACTCACCCCATACCTCGACTAACTCACTTTTAGCCCCGACCAACTCACTCCAAGCCTCGATCAACTCACTCCATACCTCGACTAACTCACTCCCAGCCCCGACCAACTGACTCCAAGCCTCGATCAACTCACTCCATACCCCGACTAACTCACTCCCAGCCCCAACCAACTCACTCCAAGCCTCGATCAACTCACTCCATACCTCAACTAACTCACTCCCAGCCCCGACCAACTCATTACAAGCCTCGATCAACTCACTCCATACCTCGACTAACTCACTTCCATCCACGACTAACTCATTCCAAGCCTCGTTCAACTCACTCCATACCTCAACTAACTCACTCCCAGCCCCGACCAACTCATTCCAAGCCTCGATCAACTCACTACAAACCTCGATCAACTCAATCCCAGCCTCGATCAACTCAATCCCAGCCTCGATCAACTCACTCCCAGCTACGACCAACTCACTCCAAGCCTCGATCAACTCACTCCATACCTCGACTAACTCACTTCCATCCCCGACTAACTCATTCCAAGCCTCGTTCAACTCACTCCATACCTCAACTAACTCACTCCCAGCCCCGACCAACTCATTCCAAGCCTCGATCAACTCACTCCATACCTCGACTAACTCACTCCCAATCTCGTTCAACCCACTCTAAGATTCGATCAACTTACTCCAAGTCTCCCTATTCTTTACACACTCGTCCATGTTCCCGCCATACGAATGTCTATTTCTACTGACCTTCTCCACGTGATTAACGACTTCCTCTATTTCTTTTGTCCTGTAAATTCCAGGCAAATATCTTTCTAGTAAACTGTTCTCAGGTTTTCTTAATGTTTGTCCTATCCGATGCCAGCGTCTTTTTTTCACCTGTTGGTTCACCGGTATTTGCCTAATTCTCTCCATGGGCTCCACGATGGTGATTCCTTCTTTTTCTTCTGCGTTCATCCAGAGTGTCTTTTTCTCTCACTGTTGTGGTGTCGTCCACATCCCAGTTGGTCAATTTAAAACGGCCAAAGACATCACGGTCAACCTTCAAGGGAAGGCAGGGGCAGAACATGGGCATTCCCCTCCATCCAAGGAGGCTTCCATGATTGCAGAGCCGACACATAGCGCTCTGCCACTGGGCTGATCCAAGGAATCGTCAAGCCCTGCGCATGGCTGCTTCACTTTCTCACTTCCGTATATTGGGTATTTCATTCGCTACTGGCCGCTCCCCACGCAAACCAAGAACGGTCAGTCTGCAGCCGACATCCACTGAGCGAGCTTTCGGTTCCGACTTTCTGCGGGTGTTTGTTGACCGGGTTAACCTTCCCGGGTGTTTCGAATGAAATTACACTCCCACTCGGACGTTTTTGCGCTGTGCCTGTTTTATTTGCGCCCTCAGGCCGACACATCCAATTTTAGCGGGAGTTTGTTGACCGGGTTAGCCTTCCCGGGTAGGTGATTCCTTCTATTTTGGGCTGGAACTAATTAACTGATTCAGTGCCGAAGGATAATCAATCGCCCATTTGTACAAAAGGACAATATATCGCCATACTAAGGTCATCGTGTTGTTTGTTTTGTATCGTGGTATCTTCCGCATTAATAGTGGTACCTTCCGTATCGATAATATCACAATGTAATATACAAGTAAATGGCTATGTTCTTAAACAAGTGAATCGGTACAATTATCTCGGAACAGTCATAACATCTGATAGGAGATGCCTTGAAGAGATTAGAACAAGAATTGCCATTGCGAAGGTAGCCTTTTGCAAGATGAAAAACATACTGACGAATAGAAAGATTTCAATTGAAACGAGAAAAAGAGTGTTGAAGTGCTACACGGAATCTATACTTGTGTATGGATGTGAAGCGTGGACAACGAGCAGTCAAGCTGAAAAACATCTGATGGCTGTGGAAATGCGGTTTCTGAGGAAAATGCAAAGAATCCCATGGACAGACAGAAAAACCAATGAACAAGTCCTACAAGAAACAAATGAAGATCGTAAACTGATTAGAGACATTAGACGTAGACAGTAAAAATGTGTTGGGCATGTTATGAGAAGAAATGAATTGGAGAACTTGATGACAACTGGCAAGATCAAAGGGAAGCGACCAAGGGAAAGATCGAGAAATAAATACATGGATGGCTTGGCCACGTGGCACGGTCGAGACAGAAACACGGAGCTGATCCACGACGCTGGTGATCGAGTGAGATGGCGAAACAAGACCTCCCACGCTTATCGGCATGGCACATGATGGATGGATGGATGGATGTTCCGCAGTTTTGATGCTTAGTGAATGGGAATTTACATAGTAATACCTCTTCATTTGATTGTGTACCGTTCCGAATAGACGTTTTGTTTGGCACTGAATCAGTTTATGAATGTCTGCAGTTTATTTGTAATAAACGGAATCCAAGATGGAGTAAAAATGTCCGATCCCTTGATTGGGGGAAAAAAAAAGAATGGAACACGTTTGCATCATGTAATATTTACACCTGACGTCACCGGATTATCATAAGCCTGGCCTAATGAGCTGACTGTACCCAGGCAGAAATGGGGTGCTTTATTTGTGTCCTTTCTAGCCGGGTACCCTTTGATCATCTCCCGATTGCGACAACTGTTTGATGTTGTCGGATGAAAGGTCGGCAAAGTCAAGCTTTGATCTAGCGTCTATTGATTCGTAAAAATGCGATAGTCAGTCCTGCAAAACGGCAATTACATCAACGGTTCTCACAATTTGGTTTCTCTCTGTGGCATACTTTCTTATATGGCACTCTTACAGCTTCTTCTCCCCCTTCTGTGTTCATCAGGAGACTTTTTTTCGGACGTGATGGCGTTGTGCCTGTTTACAACAGAGCTGCGTTCTTGCGCCGTTAGGATGACACATCCGACCTCTGCGGGCATTTGCTAACCGGGTTAACCTTCCCGGACTCTTACAGCTGAATTGGACCCAACTTTTGTAGAAATAGAACACCTTTCAAAGCCGAACTGAACCCAATTTGTGTGCCTTCTTAACAACTAAGGAGTTGTTTTAATATTATTTTATAATTTTGTGTTTTTCTTTAGATCTGTTTGTGTTGTCCCGTCCCTGATGAAGATTTGTAAAATCGAAACGTCTTTTCTGTCCTAGAATATTTATTTTAATTTTATTATAATACTGTTTTTAATTGTCTCTTGGTTTGTTTGTTTTTTTAAGGGGGCGCTGCGCGGGGGGGGGGGGGGGGGGGGGGGTGGGGTTCACTCTTTGATTTAGTTTCACCTTTATGGAGTCCGTTGTACGGTTGTACACCGTGTCTGTATTTAGTATGTCTCATCTTTTAGCAGAAACTACATATACGTAACTGTATTTCAAAACGAACAATTGAGGCTGGGCCCGTATGTTACGGCAGCACTAATAGGACAGTACAGAGTAACGCTAATTGCGTGCTGTGTTTTTGTCGGGACTGCTTCTGTTCCACTTTTCACATGGAATAGTTATGAGCATTGTGTGATATTCATTGGCACAGGATTAGAATATTATGGAGTGACTCTTTGCGGTGAAGTTGGAACCGCGACTGACTGACTGACTGACTGACTGACTACCTACCTACCTCCCTCACTCACTCACTCACTCACTCACTCACTCACTCACTCACTCACTCACTCACTCACTCACTCACTAACTAACTAGCAATTTAACTAGCTAACTAACCTCTATAAGTCAGATCCAATTGCGTTTACCAATTCACATGCAGGTGTCAGTCTACATACATCGGTAGAACAGAGAGACAGTTAAAGAACAGAGCGGTAAAACACATGTCCAATTGGATTGACAAGATAATACAAGCAGATGATGGGAACCTGGCCAAGCCGACACACCATAAACCTCCTACGTCATCAGGACGGCACATTTTGTCATTGATAGAGATCATGCATTTCGTGTGTTGTTTAACACACAAAATAGTCGCTTGTTAAAGATCGCAGAATCAATCAATCAATCAATCAATCATGTGCCATGCCGGAAAGCGTGGGCGGTCATGACTCGCCAGTTCACTCGATCACTAGAGTCGTGGATTAGCTCAGTGTTCCTGTCTCGTCCATGCCATGTGGCCAAGCCATCCAGGTATTTTCCTCTCGGTCTTCCTCTTGGTCTGTTCCCTTCGATCTTGCCAGTTGTCACTAAGTTCTCCAATCCATTTCTTCTCGTAACATGTCCAAAAAATTTTCACTGTCTACGTCTAATTTCTCTAATCAATTTACGAGTTTCATTTGTCTCCTGTAGTTCTTGATCATTGGTTTTTCTATCTATCCATGGTATTCTTTGCATTTTCGTTAGAAATCACATTTCTGCAGCCATCAGATGTTTTTCAGCTTGACTGCACATTGTCCAAGTTTCACATCCATACAAAAGGACAGGCTCTATCAACTATGCATCCCCTCAAGACTCTTTTTCTCGTTTCAATTGACATCTTTTTATTGGTCAGTATGTTTTTCATCTTGCTAAAGGCTACTTTCGCCATGGCGATTCTTGTTCTAATCTCTTCAAGGCATCTCCCATCAGATGTTATGACTGTTCCGAGATAATTGTATCGATTCACTTGTTGAAGAATATTCCCATTTACTTGTATATTACATTGTGGTATTTCGTTCTTCCTAGTGACGACCATACTCTGTGTCTTTTTACAATTTAATTCTAACCCCAGTTGGTCACTGTGTATAACAACCGCATCTACTAGTTGTTGCAGATCCTGCGCATTGTCTGCAATCAATACTGTATCATCTGCATATCTAATGTTATTGATGTTTCGTCCTCCAATGCTGATTCCATTTATATCTTCTACATTTCTGAAAATATCTTCACTGTACAGGGAAAAAAGATCTGGAGACATTACACATCCCTGCCTAACACTTCTCTTAATAGGCTGATATTGTCCCGCTTCATTATCAATCCTTATGGCAGCTTGTTGTTTCCAATATATGTTTTTTAAAATAAATCTAATGTCTTTCCCATCAATTTGTAGATCTGCAAGCATATCTACCATGTTGACATGTCGTACTCTATCGAAACCCTTTGTGTAGTCAATAAAGCAGTAAAGATGTATATTTTTGTTTACTTCTATAGTACGTTCAATAACTTAACACAGTATATACACAGCATTTACTGTACCCTTTCCTTCTACAAACCAACATTGTTCTTCTCCTATTTCAGGTTATAATTTCTTCCTCACTCTTTGCATGATAATTCGTAGCAAAATCTTTGTGATGTGACTGATTATACTAATTGTTCTATGTTGGTCACATTCCAAGGCTCCTGATTTCTTTGGAATTGCAATAAATACAGAGTTACATAATTCAGAAGGTATATCTCCATTGTCATATAATGTGTTCAGCAGTCTGGTGACTTGACTCAGTCCATATTCTTCTAAAGCTTTAATCATTTCTGTTGTGATGTTATCTGCACCGGGGGCCTTGCAATCTTTCATATGCTTAAGAATATTTCGAAACTCCACCTTCAAAATTTGTGGTCCTTCATTTTTAAATCTATCATACTGTTCCTCTCTGTTATCCTCATAAAGGTTTTTGATGTACTTGTTCTTTTATTAGTAAGTTCCTGAATTCTATTGTGCACTAATTTGGTATTTTGACTGTTGTGTTGTTTTTCAATTTCTAAGCACTTTTCCTCAAGCCATGCTTCTTTTGCCTCCTTACATAATATTCTGACTTGTCTGTGGATTTCTTCATATTTGGCATAATTATTTTTGTTGAGTCTTCTTGTTTCCATTAGGTGTAAAATTTCTTCAGTCATCCACCCGCCCGCAGAAGTCGGATGTGTCGGCCTCATGGCGCAAGAACGCAGCTCTGCTGTAAACAGGCACAACGCAATCACGTCCGGGAAAAAACTCTCCGGATGAACGCAGAAGAAGAAGTTTGAAATTACCGTGGTAGACAATTGAAATTATTGTGCGAACATGTGTATATTTCAGCTTGAAGGAAGTATCTAGTTACTTTAATTTATGTTGTGTGATTTCTGCAGTATGTACCTGACGAGATGCAGCGAAATATGCCAGGCAATACATCGTGTCATCTATTGTTGTGTCTTCATTACCCAAAGTCACTACGGGAAAACATTGTTTTGAAGTTCTAAAAAAATGTGGCCCGTCTCTCCTTCTGCTAACGAACGTCGTGAGCTGGCATCAAACTCTCGTCCGATCTCCCTCATGCCATTGCCAGCGTCGAGTTCTAAACCTTACACCAAAGCGCTAATATCATCCATGCCAATATAGCCTTCAAAATCAGAGGCTACCAGTGTTACCGATCTGACCGAAAGGACAGGCGAAAGGGTGGGATACTGACTCTCGTCAAAAACAACATCCCTGCTTCCCAAAATAGAAGTTTACATGGAAAGGGCTGAGTATGAGGCACTTAAACTAAAGACAGAGAATACAGACCTTCACCTGATCAATTACTACTGTCCAAATGACCGCCCACAGGCACTGGACACACTACCATTAAAAGGAAAAATGATTGTGTGTGGCGACTTCAACAGCCACTAGCAGAGCTGGGACTATGATCACATGGGCCAGAGACAGGGCCGGATTAAGCCATCTTGGTGCCCTAGGCACAAACCCACATGGGTGCCCCCTACTGCCCAGGGCCCCCGATCCTCCACTGACTGCTGGTATGTTCAATATTATGCAAAAAACTAACAAAGAAAAACAGTTGTGAAATGTAAACACATATGTTTGTACTACTATCACTCATATAAAACCTACAATAAGGTATTTCTGTATTAAAATTAATAGTTAATTAATTTTGTAATAATAGTAGACAAAAATACTGTAACTTTTTTTATAGATAAGAAAGTCAGAGAGAGCACACATTTACATTTTAAAGTTCTTTTTTCTAGATTTACGTCTGGCAAAGTTTTTGAGTACATCATCAAAGTTAATTTTGCGCAACAAGTCTGCCTCAACCATCAGCAAAGATAAGGAATCAAGCCTTTCTTGTTTCATTGTCGATCTACTTGGATTTTTTGTACGTTTCAACTGAGAAAAAGAGCGCTCAGTTGAAGAGTTTGTAACCATTAATGTTAAAAATATGCGCAAGACGATTTCTACATTTGGAAAAGCACACTCGATGTTGTCTCTAACTATTACTTTGTAGAGTTCTGCATGACTGAACGTGTTGTTGTCAGATTTTGATGCACGAAACTTGTGGCGAATATATGAGTGGAACTGTTGTAGTTTAGTATATAAATTATTGTTCAGATCTTCAGGCTAAGCATTTATTAGTCCTTCACAACACTGAGATGTTTGTGGTACATCGACCAAACAAGAAAATCGAACTGCTAGATCATTATATACCTGTCCTCGTCTACTCATCTCTGTCTCAAGTTTGTCAACAATGGTGTAGAAAGCAGATATACGAAATTTGTCTCTGGCATTCTGAGATACCTCAGGGGCATCACCATCAATGACCACTGTCTTTCGTTTACGATTATGGGTCAAAGTTGACTTATAATCCACACCTGGTGTTATTTCTTTTGCAGCTTCTTCAAATCTTTCAAATTCATTCCTAGATTCATGCAAGTGATCTGCTAGTGAAGATTACAAATCAGCACACGTTTTCAAGTTCACGTGCTCATTTTGTAGAGCTTGACTGACCCTGTGAAAATGTTGTAACACTTCTTCCCAAAAGACAAGCATGAAAGCAAATTCTAATTCTTGCATCTTTTTTGCAATGTTTTCTGCTTCTCTTCTGGTGTCCCCCTTCTGTGACTGGTCTTCTTGTAAACATTCTAACGCTTCTATAATATGAGGATGAGACATTAGAATGGCTTCAGTTGCAACAGCATGTGCTTCCCATCTAGCATCGGAAAGGGACTTTACCAGCTTTTCATTCACAAGGCATCCTTTCAGAATCTTCCATCTTTTGGTTGAAGCTGAGAAAAAAGTATAGATCAGTTGCACTGTATGGAAGAAGTTTACTGCCTCTAGACAAGAGTCAACGGCACTTCTGCCTACCAGATTTAGTGAATGGGCAGAACAGGGTATGTATATGGCAAACTCATTTTCTTCTAGAATTTTTTTCTGCATGCCCTTGTAGCACCCAGACATATTAGCTGTGAATGTACAGTCATTCAATGACACGTCGACAAATTAGCACTATTCACAATTGTTTTCACTAGCAGACCAAAATGGAAGTGAATTTGTCGCACAAACACATCCCAGAAAAGTCAAAAAATAGCACAAAAAAACCTTGAAGAAAAATAACATAAAATAGCAAAAAAAACTGGGTTTGGGGTATTTTACCCCCGGGTTGTGGAACCAAGGTTAAATAATGTGCGATTCAATATTACATTTGCGATTTGCTTATGCCATGCAATTACGCTACCGGGACAATATACACATTTTTCTTGAGGACTTGTGGTGCCCCCCAAATGCTTGGTGCCCTAAGCACGTGCCTTGTTTGCCTAATGGTTAATCCATCCCTGGCCAGAGAGGAGAGAGACTGGAAGACTGGCATGATGATAATAGATTCATCCTGATTAACAAGCCGTCTGACCCACATATCTTCTACTCGAGATCATGGCACACTACAACTACACCTGACCTGGCTTTTCATTCACCAGACCTGGAGTGGAACATTACGCGAATTTTTGGGAAACAACTTGGTGGCAGTGACCATGGGCCAGTCTTTCTAATTGTAGAAAATGAGCTTGTAAGTGAAAGCAGCACCCGCTCGAGGTGGAACTACAAGAAAGCAGACTGGGCAATGTACAAGCATCGCACCAGCATACTGGTTAGAAACCTGAACACTGAGAAGGACATAAATAAAGTAGTTGAAGAGTTTGGGAAATGCATACTACAGGCAGCACGAGAAACAATACCAAGAGGAGCCCGTAAACAATATAAACCCTACTGGAATAGTGAACTGGAACAGTTGCATAATGATGTGGAAGTGTGTAGAAAGCAAGCAGAGGCCACACCCAGCCAAGAGCACCACAATAAATATCAGCAAGCAAAAGCCAAATTTCAAAGGGCCCAGCTGCAGGCTAGACGGGAAAGCTGGCAGGAGAAAACAGAGTCACTGAAGTGTGAAAGAGACACAAGAAGGTTATGGAAGCTAATAAAACAGCTTCACGATGAGGGCACAGGGAGAAACTCAAAAACTGCACTACATAAAGACAGAAACATCTTAACAAGAAAGCAAACAGCTGACCATTTTGCGGACTCATTCGCACAAGATAACAATATCGAAATTAGTCCAGACAAACAACAAGAGATTCGAGAGAAATGGCAACATACAGGACAGAAGGAAATAGTACATGAGGTTATGGAGGCACCTATCACAATCAGTGAACTGGAGCTAGCCATATCAAAACTGAAAATGAGAAAGTCACCAGGAGCTGATGATAAATGATCAGGAACCTAGGAACAGAGGCCAAAGCAAAGCTGCTACAGATCTTTAATAACACATGGACCTTTGCAGTTTTCCACAAGTCTGGAGAGAAGCAATCATGATATCCCTCCTAAAATCTGGGAAAGACAGTTCCATTGCCTCCAGCTACATACCCATTAGCCTCACCAGCTGTCTCTGCAAAACAATGGAACGCAATATCAATCACAGACTACAGTGGTACATTGACAGTGAAAACAACATTGTGCCACAACAGGCTAGCTTTAGGCAGTGCTACTCTACGGAAGATCAGAAAACATACCTCTCTCAAGAAGTTGAGGATGCATTACAAGAGAAGAAGCTGGTACTTGCGGCTTGGATAGATCTGAAGAAAGCCGTTGACAAAGTCTGGAAAGAAGGTCTGATGAAGAAACCGAGAAAATGTAAAGTCAATGGAAGAATGTACAAATGGGTGAAAGCATACTTGCACGACAGAAGAGCCCGAGTACAGATAGACGGTCTCAAGAGCAAGAAAGTATTATTGCGTCACGGTGTTCCCCAGAACGGAGTCCTGTCCCCAACACTTTTTCTAATCTTCATCAACGATCTTGTTGCTAATCTACCGTATGGAATTAAAGCGGCAATATACGCCGATGACCTGGTTTTGTGGAGCACAATTGAACATGCATCAGTGGCCACCATATTGCTACAGAGAGCTGTAGATACATTTGTTGCATGGGCGGATAGATGGTGTATCAGCATAAACACTGACAAGTGCAGCACCACTCTATTTACCCTTTCTCCGAAACAAAAGGTGGGGAGCATTCAGATAAATAGAACACCCCTAAGAGAAGATAAAGAACCAACATACCGTGGTGTAACATTCGACGACAGGCTGACATGGAGAAAACACATAAAAAAAGCAGTAGCAAAAGCTAGAAGGAAAATAGCCATCCTGAGAAAGCTAAGTGGAACCATTTGGGGGAGCCAGTGGGAAATACTTAGCAAAGTTTATCAACAGAGCATACGACCACACCTGGAATACGGATCAACTGCGTGGTGTTCAGCATCAAAAACCACATTACAGGAGCTGGACAAGGTGCAAAAAATCAAGCTCTTAGAGTCATCACAGGAGGGATGAGATCAACCCCTATAGTAGCAATTGAGAAAGTGGGGAGGACACAAGCTCTAAGAGAACGCAGAGATAAAAAAACACTAATACAAGCAAGAAATTTCCTCAGCTTGCCAGGCACCCTATGAAGAACCGATTTGAAAACTTAGCTATGGGGCGGTTGAAAAGAAGTAGTTTCATCCACCAGGCCAAAGGACTCTGCAGAGAAACCATCTATCTTCCCACAGTTGGTATCCCCCTGATAACTATTCCAGAGCGACCCCGTGGAAAGATGAACATAGACTATCGCTACAAATCCAGACAAAAGTGAGAGGAATATTTGACAAGGAAGAACAGAACAGTGTACAGCGCAGAACAGCCACTCTCAGCTTCCTTGATGACGAATACCCACAGGATCTCTGGATCCGAGTCTACACAGATGGGTCAGCACAAAATGCTGTTCGAAATGGAGGAGCGGGAGTGTACATAGAATACCCAAATAATACTAGGGACACGGCCAGAGTTCCAACAGGAAAGTACTGCCATAACTATGATGCTGAAATTGAGGCAATCAAGATAGCCACAGAGAAATTACAAAATACCAGCCATGGTACACAACCTGTGGTGATATTGACAGATGCAAAATCCGTAATAGAGGCGCTCCTGTCTGGGAAATTGCCAGTTCTAAGGACACTACTTTCTGAACTTAGCAGTCAGCGTAAGGTCACCATACAGTGGATACCATCCCACTGTGGAGTCCCCGGAAACGACAGAGCTGATCGATTGGCTAAGGAAGGAGCAAAAGAAGAACAACCTGATGTGCCCATTACATACCACCAAAAGTAAAAAATATTATCAAATCAGTCAGAAGGCCACCAATCCCTACTCAAGACGACTACCACGTTATGGACAGACCAGAACAGATCATTCTTCTGCGCCTCAGAACAGGACATAATAGATTATGCAACCACGTGTATACAAAATTCAAGATTGGTGACTCAGCCATGTGCACATGTGGTTTGACGTCGCAGACAGCAGAGCACATACTCCAGGATTGCCCAAACTACAACATATCCAGGCGAACCTTCTGACATAGAGAGACAACGATGGAAGATAAACTCTATGGACCGCTGAGTGAACTAAAAAAGACTGTTAGATTCATAAAAGAGACAACATTGCAGTTATAAACATATTTCAAGCGAACGAAAGAAGAAGAAGATCCGAAAGCAGTGACTTCACTGTGCTCTATTGGCCTTCTATTAGAAAACCTTACTTATACCAAGTGGTATACCAAGTGGAATCTTATAGTATGTATCTGTTTTATCACTATGGAGTCTTACGAGCCAATTCCTGGTTTTCAGTTAGTAGTAGGCACTTACGAATTGGGGATATCTATCTCCTATTTCTAATTTATATACCACAATAATTATGACGGTTATAATGATCACAGAACATTCCCTTAAAGTTGGTAGAAGCCATTGTCATTCATATACGAAAGCCAGCATTGTGCAAAAAGAAAGACATGCTAGTTTAAAATTACCATGTTAGGCAATTTAAATTACTGTGGGAATATGTGTTTTGCATATTACAGCTTGAAGGATTTACCTTATTGCTTTAGTTTATGTTGTGCGATTTCTGCATTTTGTACCTGATTAGATATAACTACTATGCCAGGCTATACATTGTGCAGCCTATTGTTTGCACCTTCGTTATTCAAATTCCCTTAAATGCTTTTCATTACACTGTGAAAGTGTGCAAAAATTCACATGGAAAATAATTCCCCCTAAAAGAAACACACCGCTGCCATTTTGCCGCATAATCATGGCCGCTTCTGGCATGCCGGCCCACTTCCCTCCACTCCCCGACCTGGCATCGCCTCCCTCCCTCTCCTCCCCGTATACATTTCACCTCATTAGAGTAATCACTACTAGAAGGTCACGGCCGCCATTTTCTGGCAGTGTTGGCGGAACCGCGAGCCCCCCACGGGCGCCCTGTACGAGTGATGTTTTCTAACCGTTACTCCGTTCCAAAGCTAAGAAATCAATTTATGACACCGCTGTTGAATCCGCACCACGCCGGGCTATCTTTCTCGCTTTTTCCCTCCCTCGACACTCACCCGTCAGTGCTCGCACTTCCCCAGCCTATTCTCTCATCCAATGTTTTCCCCCTTTTTTTACCCCTTTCTTTCATCTCGCATTGAGCATCTATGAACCTCGATTAGTTTGCCAATAATTTCAGCGGCATCCCAGAGAGCGAATCGTTGAATGAACTATCTTGTACTGCAGACGGACGGACAGGCCGGTCGCCATTTTGGTTCGGTGAACGGCCATCTTAGATTATCGTTAAATAACAGGGCAGTTATCTTTCGTGAAGAATAATTAATAAAACGAAAAACAGCGTTATCATCGACAGCATCGGCGGATCTTTGTCGACAGCCATGTTATCGTTTCTGAATACCGTCACAGCTACATCCGTAAGTTGTTCTTTTTTTTTCATTTACGTTTTCATTTGTTAATTATCTGAACATCCACCCTCCTTTCCTCCCCTTATTATTTCGCATACAGTAGGTACATACGATAATGTGGCAGACAATTGTAGGGATTACAGTGATAGGCTTTCACGTATGCTACTCCAAGATATAATGGAGTGAGGCGACCAGTTATGTTCCTCCCGCCTGTTCTTCCGGGAAGAAATTTATGGGGCTACTTTTACGAGAATGGGTCGACCCCAGGGTCTTATTGGTCGATACATCTTGCCTATCCTGAGGATAGAATGCCGAGCCACGTTTGGTTAGGGCAAAGGCACTAGCCACAATGAGGTCGTGACTCTGTTCCCATCAATAAGAGGGTGGTTGGTGGGTTGGGTGGATGGATGAATGGTTGGTTGATTAGCTGAATGTTGGTTAACTGGTTGGCTAGTTAATTGGTTGACTGGTTAGTTGGATGTTGGTTAACTGGTTGGCTAGCTGGTTGGTTAGTTGGAGCTTGATTGGTTTGTTGGATGTTGGTTAATTAGTTGGTTAGTTGGAGCTTGATTGGTTTGTTGGATGTTGGTTAATTAGTTGGTTAGTTGGAGCTTGATTGGTTTGTTGGATGTTGGTTAACTGGTTGGCTAGCTGGTTGGTTAGTTGGAGCTTGATTGGTTAGTTGGAGCTTGATTGGTTAGTTGGATGGTTGGTTGGTTAGTTGGATGTTGGTTGGTTAGTTGGTAGGTTGGATGGATAGATGGTTGGTTATACGTTCGATGGCTCTGAACTCAAGCGTAGTCTAGTTACGTGCTACTACTTTTCGTGCACTGGACCCATTTTGCATGTGGATTAGTTATGTTAGTTGCATATCCTTTACTGGACGTAGCAGTCAACTCCAACATCTTTGACTGTTTGTAATTCCTGGGCCAGTTTACGTTCAGTAGCTTGCCATTGCATTCTGAACGACGGGCACTCATACTATTGTATGGAAATCAACGCAAGGAGGTTTACTTCCAAATCGGCCGCAGTTGTGTTTCGAACGCCGTATGCGGGATTAAGTATTGTATATGTAAGCCCTTCGCTGCAGAACCTGCACGCTACAGAGCCGGCGGGTGTGGATTAGCTTTCATTATGAACATTGTCCCGCGCCATCAGGCGAACCCACTCCGACTTCTGAGGTACTTGTAATTTACGTCGCAAAGGCAAGGACGAGCAGTCAACAGTTTAGTCCAGCTGACCGGTGTAGGGGTTGAACTCACCACCTCGGCATCAGAACACCGGAAGGTTAGGAGCGAGCGCTCGTATCCATTCTCCCCCCCCCCCCCCCCCCCCCCCCCCCACCACCACGGGTGTGAAGTATTTCATTGTCGTCAGACCCCACCCCATTGTTCCGACCGGACCTTCTATAAAGTACAGATAGTCCATGGAGTATGCTATCACTGGGATGTTCATTCTAGCTCACTACATAATGAGCTGCAGTGACCAGTTCTCTTTCCGTGAGGAAGTCTCATGTCTCGCCTTCCGTAGGTTGTGTGGGTTCGCATCCGGACACGTTTATTCGGTTCACCAGTGCAGTTTTCTCGAAGTCACTCCCGTGCGTCGTCGCTGAAGCTACGGAGTTCGTGCGTTGTGCGACGATTTCGCCTGGCCGCTGTGCGTAAAGACGCCAAGTCGTATGGGATAAAACCTGGTGGCATTGAAATCGATCCCCTCGCTTATGATCCCCTTTTAAAAATCCTCCCCCTCCCCAGTCTATTCTCACAAAATTCGAAAAGTTATCGGGTACTCGTTTCATGTAGCCGAGGTGGTCTGGTAGCTAGGGCACTTGCCTATCAAGACAGCGGCCCGGATTCAACCCTCAGCTTAAACAGGATTCGTTTTCTGGGGTCGACATAGCTTCATCAAAATGGGTACCATATAATTGTCCAAATTTTCTTAGAATTTCCTGAAAAGGAAAGTCTTCGAGGAATGAAACCAGCCACCCCAACTCATATTTTGTAGCGTAGAATATTTGAAGGCCGACTACTTCACACTACAGCCTTGACTGGTCGAAACAATGGGAGTCATGCCATCGATGGGGGTTGATCCCGGGACCTGTGTCTGGGCAAACACGCGTGCTAACCACTGTAGTACCGCGGCCTCTAGGTGCAGGGGTCGCCAATATATCTTTCCACTCTCTCTCTCTCTCTCTCTCTCTCTCTCTCTCTCTCTCTCTCTCTCTCTCTCTGTCTCTCACACACACACACACACGCACACACACACACACACACACACACACACACACACACACACACACACACTGCGTTTTAGAAACTGCGCAATAGTTTGACATATAGTTAGCTGTCTGTTGACGTTTGGTTAAATAATACTGGTTGTTTGGTTAAATAATACTGGATGTTTAGTTCAATAATACTGATGATTAGTTAAATAGTACTGATGGTAAGTTAAATAATTTTTATTTTTTTTTGGTTTGCATATCCTTTACAGGACATCACTGTCAACATCAGCATCTTTCAGCTGATTGTTGATTTCTTGGCAAGATTACGCTCAGTAGTTTGCCATTGCTTTCTGAGCAACCGGCTCAATACCCCGTAAGTTATCGACGCGGAGAGAACCGCTACCAATTCTCGCGCAACTTACGAGAGTATACGAGATTACGGAAAAAGCCGTGTAACCTCTAGACCAGAGAGACCGACAAGTTAAATAATACTGCTGTTTAATCAAATAGAACTGATGTGTAGTTAAATAGTACCGATGTTTAGTTAAATAATACTGATGTTTAGTTAAATAATACTGATGTTTAGTTAAATAGTTCTGACGTTTAGTTAACTGTATATTGATGTTTAGTTAAATGTTTTTTTTTTTAGTTAAGCAGTACTGCTGTTTAGTTAAATAATACTGACGTTTAGTTAAATAGTTCTGACTTTTAGTTAACTGTACGTTGATGTTTGGTTAAATAATATTGACGTTTAGTTAACTTTACGTTGATGTTTTAGTTAAATAATATTGTTTTTAGTTAGATAATAGTGATGTGTAGTTAGATAATATTGGTATTTATTTAGATAATATTGATGTGTATCTATATAATGCCGGTCTCCCTGGCCTAGAGGTTAACGTCTTTCTCCGTAATCCCGTATATCCACGTGAGGAACGTAACCCGCGCGAGAATCGGTAACGGTTCTCGCCGCGTCGGTAACGTAGTAGTAGTAGTAGTAGTAGTAGTAGTAGTAGTAGTAGTAGTAGTAGTAGTAGTAGTAGTAAATCTTTATTTTCCATGGGTTAAGAATTGGGCACGCAGGCCCGTCTGACATTCTGCCCTTCTTCTCTATTTCCTCTCATACATTCTTTCATTCAACATCTCTTATGAAGCAATTCTTTGACAACAAAAGAACAATAAGCATTAGAACGCATGAATAATAATAAATAATACATGACTCGTTGAGGCAATGTGTAACATGGGCATCATGAATACCCAAGGTGAGTGTGACGTGCCATACATATGGAAATGTTGTTGTTGTTGTTGTTTTGGTTTTTGTTGGCTAGTTGTCATTCGAGATAATTTACCATTATTATTGTCTTTGTTCCGGTTATTATGTTTTTTAAAGGGGCATGTAGTCTGTCCTGAAGTAGTGTTCAAACAGGTTGCGACTGTATGTATAATGATTGGTGGTGTCTTTGATTTCTTGTGGAAGATTGTTCCACAACTGAGTGGCAGAGTATGCTAAGCTTGTTTTAAATAGGTCTATCCTAGGTTTAGGGACATGGAGTATATTTAGTCGTGCTATGTCTTGCATTATATTTAAACAATGGCCAAAGGTAGCTTGGGGCTTTTTGAAATAGGATTTTGTGAATTAGTTTAGCCTTATTAAAAAGTAGGCGTTTGTGGAGTGGCAGTAACTGAAGACGTTCATGTAGGTTAGAATTGTCTGTAAGCTTACCACCATTGATTAGACGCACTGCCCTTTTCTGGAGTGAATAAAGGCGTTTTATTATTGATTTGGAGCATCCATCCCAGATTGTGGAGCAATAATCAATATGTGTTTATATGTGGGAAGTATAGAATATCTTTCTTGTGTTTTCGTCGAGGAAATTTTTAATTTTGGCAAATTGGTAGACTTTTTTGGCTATTTGTTTAACTAGAGCATGAACATGGGAATTGAAGGATAGAACTTACGGTATGTGAGCCGGTCGCTCAGAAAGCAATGGCAAACTACTGAGCGTAATCTTGCCAAGAAATCAACAATCAGCTGAAAGATGCTGATGTTGACAGCGATGTCCTGTAAAAGATATGCGAACAAAAAAAAAAGCTATTTAATATTGATGTTTAGTTAAGTGTGCCGCTCTGTAGGTCACAGTCCCCAGACAAACCGAGTTGAGAGGTCCACATCAGCTACTGGCGATCTGGAAGCAGGCGGCCTTGTGTTGATTGCCATGGTTTGAGCGTCGGCTGTTCAGAAAGCAATGACAACCTACTGAACATAAAAACTGCCTATTAAATCACAGTCCCAAAAATGCTGGGGTTGATTGTGACGTCGTGTAAAGAACAGGCAAACAATTAACTAACGTAAGCCATGCATCTATCTGTCCGTCTGTACCTGTCATTGGTCGCGTGAAGTCCCACAGGCACAATAGTTAATGCGTGCGTCTATCAACTAGGTTCAAACTTGTACATTTATCCTACTTTTCACCGCGAGAAACAAACATGGTCCTAGAACAACAAAATCAATGAAAACCTGTATGATTGGGACAGATAGAACAACAAAAGCTAGAATAATAAGAGTTTACTTATTTCCTGTGGCAACATAAAATTTGTTGCGTGACCTTTACAGGACGTCACAGTCAACACCAATATTCTTTGGCTGTTAGTGATTTCGTGGTAAGTTTACGTTCAGTAGTTTGCCATTCCTTTCTGAACACCTAAGGCGTTTCCAATGGCAAAAGTCTTAAGAGGACGAAGTGGAAGAAGAAGAAGAAGAAGAAGAAGAAGAAGAAGAAGAAGAAGAAGAAGAAGAAGAAGAAGAAGAAGAACCTAACTATTTATGCCACTAGCCACTGCTTCGCGACTCTTATTACCACACACACACACAAAAAAGGTGCAACACACCACTCAGCTCCCAAGTGTTCCCTCCCCTCTGCACCGTCCTCGGTTATTAATATTCTCTTCATTTGTAATAAAACAAAGAAAACTCGCGACTTCCTCGTCTGTTTGCACGGGCAGCCGAAAATAATGCATGCACGTGTGTGCGCGTGCTTCAGTTCACGGGTGAGCATTTATGAGTGTCTTGAGTCAGAGGGCACCCCTTTCCTGCCTCCCCCAGGGCTGCTGGCGACGGGGAAATATTTCTTTTATGGGCAAGGATTTCCTTCTCCCATTAATTTTCATATTTCTGCCTGCACGCCGCCATGATGTCAGCTTCTGACTAGTTTGTGAAGGCACTAATGGGAGATGTGTTGTAAGGAGGCATGGCTAGGAAACTGTCTGTGAGAATTCTGACGCTTGGAAACAACTCTTCCCGTACCACACGAAGCTTGAGATGGCCATCTTTACCAATGTTAGCGTTGTGTAAACCAAGTGTGGGAGCTGATGCACGAAGCAAAAGAGATAAATGCAGTTAAAGTTTTGTGGCTTGACTGCTTGCGCCAGAGTTATCGAGCTTAGTTGACCATGTACACGTATATCTTAATAAATGCTATAGTCTATCCCGTAGATCGACTGAGGAGAATCTGACTACAGTACACGAACTCGGTAACACAACAAGGATCCAAATTGTGTGTATATCAGAATCAGTCATGCGATTACACTTTTCTGTGGATGAGTTTTTAAATTTTGAAAGCTTCCGGGGACGGCGGCCTAAGTGAACTGAAATGAGTTTCTTGTAATGCATAATGTGGTAGTTCCACCTTGGTTTCCAAACCCACCCGGCTATGAACAATGTTAAATTGCCCGGGTATGTGAATACCCTGCTCTGTGGTACTCTAGAGTTGTTCTACTATCCATGTGGATACCCTGCTCCGTGGTACTCTAGAGTTGTCCTACTATCCGTGTGGATACTAGTTTCTCAGAGTAATGTTATCTTCTTCTTCTGTGTTCATCCGGAGTGTTGTTTCAGAAGTAATTGCGTTGTGCCACGTTTATTTGCGCCCTTAGGTCGACACATCCGACTTCTGCGGGTGTTTTTTGACCGGGTTAACCTTCCCGGGTGCTTCGAAGGCCATTCCACTCTCACTCTGACCTTTTTGCGTTGTGCCAAGTTTATTCGCGCCCTTAGGCCGATACATCCGACTTCTGCTGGCGTTTGTTGACCGGGTTAACCTTCCTGGGAGAGTAATGTTATCATTTTAGTTTTTTTGTTTTTTTTTGGCGTTCGCTCGCTTTGAACTCCGGTGTAGTCCTTACACGTGCTACTACTTCTGGTACACTAGACTGATCTTTGCGTGTGGATTCATCATCGTCATCATCATCATCATCATGTGCCTTGTCGGTAAGCGTGGGCGGTCATGTTTCGCCACCTTACACGATCACCAGAGTCGTGGATCAGCTCTGTGTTCTTGTCCCGCCCGTGCCATGTGGTCAAGTCATCCAAATGTTTACTTCTCTACCTACCCCTTGTTCTTTTCCCCCTCAATCTTGCCAGTTGTCACCAAGTTCTCAAGTTTATTTCTTCTCATAATGCCCCTTCCCCCCCCCCCCCCCCCCCCAAAAAAAAATATCACTGTCTGCGTCTAATTTCTGTAATCAGTTTGCGGCTTTCATTTTCCTCCTGTAGAACTTGCTTATTTGTTTTTCTGTGCGTCTATGGTATTCTATGCATGTTAATCAGAAATCACATCGTGTGGATTAACTTTCCCTATTACCAGTGTCCGTTGACATCAGGCGAACCCACCCCTTCTGAGGTACTTGTAACGTGTCTCCCGCCCTCTACCGCCAGAAGGTGTAGTTGAGATGTTGCCTTCATCCAGTTTGGGACCTTGGTGACGTTTCTCAAACTCTCCATAGCCCTAATCCTTTGATTTTTACCCTCGATCGCTTTAAACTCACGCGTATTTAACACACACACACACACACACACACACACACACACACACACACACTCTCTCTCTCTCTATCTCTCTCTCTCTCTCTCTCTCTCTCTCTCTCTCTCTCTCTCTCTCTCTACTTCTAGTAGCACTGAGCTGAATTTTGCATATGGATTAGCTTTCCCTGCTTCTAGTGTCCCTCGCCATCAGGCGACCTCAGAGGTTCTTTTAAGTTACGTCCCCAAGTCATGGTCGAGAAGTCACCATTTTAGTCCAACTGACAGGTGTAGGGGTTGAACCCCCCCCCCCCCCCCCCCCCACCTCAGCATCAGCCCATCGGTTGTTTAAGAACGAGCGCTCTTATCAATTCGGCCACGCTGACCACGCTCTTGTGGATGTCCTAATGACATGTCTAGTGCTGTTGAACGTGTGAACGTGTACATGGGACTTTTGGATGTCGCGTCCTTGTCTGATCCACTAGCCTATAGTCCTGGGATGTAAACATCCTTTTTCTTCTTGTGAGAGCGTGTGGCCGAGTGGTTAAAACAGCGAGCTCCCATTTGGCAGACCCGAGTTCAAAGCCTCGGCAAGGTGAAGGATTTGTTTTCTATCGGGGGAAAAAATGAAACTCAAATCTGCACTAGCCAGGCGATCTTAATTCCTCAGGCTCAAACCTCACCAACCGACACCCCAAGTACTGTAGGCAGCAGTCTCATAATTTCCTCTCATTTTGTTCCTCGTGTACTCACTGCGGTGTCGAGCTGAAGCATAAACAACGATAGAGTGCCCGATTTTGGGCTTCATATATAGAGATTCCCATGTACTTTGTTTTTCCTTCTGTCCATCGTTTTTACATGGTCGGCTTCTTCTTCTGGTTCCATTTGGTCTTAACATCTTTGTTTGTTGTGGTATACTATTAGTTGGTAGTCTAGTCATATGGCCGAACCATTTAACTTGCTGTTTTATAATGAATTCTAGACCTATTATAACCCCAATTTAGTCTTGATTTCTTAATTTCTGATTTTCTCTCTTCTTGATGCATTGAGTATTCTTCCAGGGAATCTCATTTCCATTTGTTGTGGGCGGCAATGACAGAAGAAATCCAAACGGTTTCCAGCGTCATTTAAGCCAGGTCTGTGTCTGTCGGAAGTTGTGGTGGCGTACTGGCCAGACTCTCACCTGCTGGCCCCGTGCTCATGGATTTGAATCTGCATCGAGACAGACTTTTTAAATTGACGTGGGCTACAAGTTTTAACCAAAAAAATTGGTACCAGGAAATGTCTTCGGTGGTGAAGGCGGCCGGTGTGGTGCTGATGACTCACATCTGGAGTGCCGATTGATCAACAAACATGGGTCTAGCACCATGTACCCAATGCGAATTAACTGACTCAGTGCCGAAGGATAACATATGTGACTCTCAAAGACTACCATGGACAGACAGATAAACCGATGAACAAGTCCTTCAAGAAACAAATGAAGATCGTAAACTGATTAGAGACAATAGACGTAGACAGTCAAAATTGTTTGGGCATGTTATGAGAAGAAATGAATTGGAGAACTTGGTGACAACTGGCAAGATCAAATGGAAGAGACCAAGGAGAAGACCGAGAAGTAAATACCTGGATGGCGTGGCCACGTGGCATGGTTGAGACAGAAACATGGAGCTGATCCACGACTCTGGTGATCGAGTTAGTTGGCAAAAACATGACCGCCCACGCCTATCGGCATGGCACATGATGGATGGATGGAGCTCCCATTTGGACAGAATAAAATACAAAATATTGCAGATTTACAGAACAGAATTACGAAACATACAGGACGTTGCGACGACTACCTTCATCAGCAAACAAATACATGCACCAAACACAACATATAGTCACCGAAAAGACCCTCCGGTGACTACATTAAGGCATAAGGACGGGATGAGAAGAATAAAAAGATGGAAAAACAATGAGAGCAATGAAGAGAAAATGAAAATATGAAAAGAAAAATGTTGTTACGTACCTCAGTGTCCCAGGCTGTACTACTACCACGAATGTCATCAAAGTTGTTTTGATATTTTCATTTTCTCTTCATTGCTCTCATTTTTTCATCTTTTTATTCTTCTCATCCCGTCCTTATGCCTTAATGTAGTCACCGGAGGATCTTTTCCGTGACTGTATGTTGTGTTTGGTGCATGTATTTGTTTGCTGATGAAGGCTAGTCGCCGTAACGTCCTGTATGTTTCAACGTCCTGTATGTTTCGTAATTCTGTTCTGTAAACCTGCATTACTTTGTGTTATTTTATACTGTTTACATTTCTACAGCTTTACGGCAGTTCCACCAAATTTTATTTATTTGGCCAGAAGGACGTCATACTAGGGACATCGTGTTATTTGTTTTGTTTCGTGGCATCTTCGGCAATTTCAGTGCTCAATGCATGGACATTTACATCATAATACTGTACTTGTTCATTTGTGTGTGTAGCATATTTGGTCACAAATTACTTGTTGTTTGGCACCGAATCAGTTAAGGCGTGTATAAAAGTCCTATACCTACTGCTTTCCGGTTCGAGGCTCTGTTATTATGAGTTGGAACAAACATCGCCGTACTCAGGACATATCCGTATGTAACCCGTCCTCATCTTCAACAGCCAGCGAAGAATCCAAATACTAAAGCTACCAGTAGCAGTCTGATTATGTGTCCGTCTAGATTGTTCTCGAAGTCCTGAGTCTCGGCCAGATCCTCTGGCCACTTCCTGCAGCACCATTCTCTCCAGGCCGTGATGATATATTTGTTCTTGATCTTCTGCACCATGCACACGATCTCAAAGGGACCCGATCACGCCTGCCTTATTATTATTATGAGAGGCGTTCAAGACCCCCCCCCCCCCCCATATGCGGGCGTTCCACCGTCCTCCCAAGGCGACATAGGGTGTCTAACAGGGCTATAACAAACAAACACATAACCATCTTTGAATAACCAGAACTGCCATCTCGGCAAAAGCCTAAATCGTCATCACAAACAAGCTAAAAAGTCAGACTTACGAAAGTCAGACCAAAACAGCAAGTTGTGAAAATTATACCCAGCCGATTTACCTTCGCAGGAAATGTACAAGCAACATGTCATTATCTTATGACATTTGACATTAATAAATGCTTATTTCCCCCAGTTTGTCTATGTTTTTAACATCACGCGGGTTCTTATGTATGCCATTTATATTGCTCTCGCCAAACTACCATCTCACAGAAAACGGCTGCATTCTATTTGGCTTATTATCCTACCTGGCTAACTGTTCTCGCAGCCCGTTGGTTATAAACATAGATACAAATTCATGCCGGTTATGATATTTCGAGCCAAACCACATTAATATCAATTACCTGTAATCATAAATGCAAGCCTTGGGCAATTATCAATAACAAACAAGAAATACGAGAGAAAATCGCAAACGAAAAAAATAAATCAATAATAATTTATTGCTCGTTTGAGAGCAACAGTTAGAGGAATTATAATATTTGTCACGCTTGATTTCAGAATTATTGGGTTTATGATAATTAAAACACGTGATATATAGTAGACGATTAGCTGCGGTTGTTGGTGCTTCGCATTGTTCAGTAGATAGGTGGAGGGTAATTGATTGTTGCTGGAAGATAGACATTGAGTGGTAAGGTGTGGTAGTCAGGTGAGGAGTAGGGCAGAACAAATATAGATAGGCATCGAGTGACGCGAGATGTGAATGGTTAGATGTTTGTTTTGTAATTTAGTATCTGTATCATTGGTTGTGTGTGCGCGGGAGAGTGTTTTTCTCAGACTGGGAAATAAAGGCCGTTTGTTCAAGCTGTAGCCATTCAGTGAGTATATTATTGTAGTGAAATAAGCACTTAGTTTATATCTGTTGAGTCATCTATCCATCCCAGATTCGGAAAAACCTCTTAGTTGATCACATCACAGCATCATCGTTTACTCCTGGCCATAGGAAGTGATGCAGAATGAAAATACAACTGTGAAAGTATGCTTGCGACAAATATTTTCGGGCCAGGTGAGGCCGGAAGATAAAAGACGCAGAACAAGAATATGGAAACGGCCGCGAAGCAATACACAATGGGGAGATAACATCCACATGTCATGCAGACGTATTGATTGATTGATTGATTGATTGATTCTGGGCATTCCTATAAGCGCTCCGTCCCCATCCTCAGCAGCCAGCAAAGAGTTCCGACACCAACAGTTCCAGTAGCAATCTGATTATATGTCCGTCTCGCCTTTCCTCTGAGCGTCGAGCGTCGGCCAGATCCCCTCATCACTCCTCGCTGCCTCATTCTTGCCAGACTATGGCGATCCATTTGCTCCTCCGAGGTGTACACGTTCTCCCACAAGGCCGCAACCACGTCTGCCCTGTCATGCATCAATACTACACCAAGTTTTGCCGAGCCAGCCAATCTGTCCGCCTGTTCATTCCCCAGCACACCGGCATGCCCCGGAGAAAAGATCCAGGTGATGCTTGCCCCTCGTGACCTCCGAAGCGAAGCAAGCCACTCTGCACGAAGCCTGCCTGTCCTCACCCTCCTCAGCATGCTTTCTGAGTCAGTTACAATCACGACGTGTTCTCCATCCAGCGGAAAGCTGCACTGACCGCCTCCACCTCCATTCTTAAGCTAGATGATGTGGTATCATACGCCAGGCTCTCCTGCACCAAACGTCGACCATTAGCTTTTGCTAAGAATCCCCAGGCACTTCTCCTAACTCTCAACACTGAACCACCTGTGTAGATAATCACATCACCCGGGCGAGCATTATCCTGAATTAGTTGCTGGATTTCCACTTCCGTGGTCCCTACTGGTCACTCCCTGCACTCCCGGCTCAATGTGATTATAACTCTGCACAAGTCTGACTGCTCCGCTGGCACTCTGACCCACTCCTCTCCTCGCCTAATGTTCTCCAAGATGCACACCTGTCTGATCGTATCCTCCGCCTGAGCCATCCATGATTTCCCTCTTATCAGTCTCTGACTCTTAACTGCGTCCAGTGCCTCATGCAACAGGTGATCTGTGTCTGCAGCTACTCTGAGGTATGCCTTCGCCTGCAGCTCCTGGGCTGCTTGTTCCCTATCTCTCCCCTGCCTATATGCAAGAACATCATCTGCAAATGTTAGTATCCTTCCAACCCCTGGTGCTTCTAGGTTTGCAATCTTGCTCGTATACACGTTAAAGAGCACCGGTGAGATTGCAGATCCCCGTGGCAGTCCCGGGGTTAAAATATGTGGCTCTGAGGTCTATGCACCCAGACGGAGATCAACCCGACGAGAATGCAGGACAGCTGCTATCCAGTTCACCAACCAGGGATTGACCCCCTTCTCCATCAGTGCGGTCTTTAAAATATCATAGCGAACTCTATTGTACGCATCCTCGAGATCAAGCGCTGCCGCCATCGTTTCCTGTCTACTCTGGAACCCTTCATAAACGTCAACTGCAAAATTGGCTGCATGTGACCAGGTATCTTTTCCAGGCCTGTAGCTCCCCAGGCCTCTTGGAAGAAGCTCCCCCCTTTCCAAAAACTCTTGCAGCTTAACAGCGACTATCTTCTCTAAAACCTTGCCAAATGTATTTTGAAGGGTGATGATCCTAAAATCGCTAAGCTTAGAATGATTCTTGAATGATTTTGGGAGAGGGATGAGATAGCTATGTAACCAATCCTGCGGTACTGATGCTGTCCTAATGCTCTGGTTAAAGCAGTCAGTCATCTCCTTCAATAAATCGTGCAATCTATCGTTTGCGTCTTTGTTATTCAAATTCACTATATATATATAGACAGACAGACAGACAGACCGGCACGCAGACAGGCTGACAGACGGACAGACGGATGGATGGATAGATGTGTGTGTGTCTTTGTATTTATCAGTCTGTCTTCATGCCCGTCTGTCTATCTATCTATTTATTTATCTATCTGTGTGTGTGAGTGTGTATGTGTGTATATATATATATATATATATATATATATATATATATATATATATATATATATATATATATATATATATATATAAACATAGAGTAAAAAATGGCTAGATAAATCCTTCAAGCTGAAATATCTAGTTATTTTACTTTATTTTGTGTGAATTCTGCAGTATGTACCTGACGAGATGCAGCGGAATATGCCAGACAATAAGTCGTGAAATCTATTGTGTGTATCTTTGTTATTCAAATTCACTATATATATATATATATATATATATATATATATATATATATATATATATATATATATATATATATATATATATATATATATATATATATACACTAGCTGACCCGGCCCGGCTTCGCCCAGTCCCTGGAGGGGATCTATCTATCTATCAGTCTGTCTGTCTGTCTGCTTGTTTGTCTGTCTGGCTGACCCGCCCCGGCTTCACCCAGTCCCTGGTGGGGAGCATCTCATTTAATTCATATAAGTAGTCATATAAGCTCCCGTTCCCGACTATCTGTCTGTCTGTCTGCCTGTCTGTCTGACCCGGCCCGGCTTCACCCAGTCCCTGGTGGGGAGTATCTCATTTAATTCATATACGTAGTCATATAAGCTCCCGTTCCTGACTATCTGTCTGTCTGTCTGTCTGAGCCGGTCCGGCTTCACCCAGTCCCTGGTGGGGAGCATCTAATTTAATTCATATAAGTAGTCATATAAGCTCCCGTTCCCGACTATCTGTCTGTCTGTCTGTCTATCTATCTGACTCGGCGTGGCTTCGCCCAGCTCCTGGCGGGGAGCGTCTCATTAAATTCACACAGTAACTTAAAAGAATGTCCTTCCACACACCATCCATTATTTTTAATGAAAACTGTTTCTAATCACCTACATGACTGTAGATAACTTCTTTAAGCATAAAAAGATGAGTTACAATGGTATGCATTATTTTTATGAAAACTTTGAAAATGCCTTAAAGATTATATCATTATTTATTATAACTCATATAGCCTGAAAATAACTATAGACAAAGAGTTTATAAATCTTTGAAAGCGATGCAACAATATGACTATAAAGTATATAGAAATGTTATTAAAAGTTAGGCCCCTTGAAACAACTTTTCTAGAATTAAGTCCCCTTGCTATATAGAAATATATAATGAAAAATGAAATATTAAATTTTAGTAAGTAAGTAGCCGAAAAAAAAACTAAAAAACTATGACAGTAAGTTGCACAGGAATGAAAGGAAAACGTGTAGAAAATTTCATCTCAATCGGATGGACCGTTCGCGAACGCATAAAGGACAGGACGGAAATACATACATTGTGTTTTATATATATATATATATATATATATATATATATATATATATATATATATATATATATATATATATATATATGTGTGTGTGTGTGTGTGTGTGTGTGTATTTATCTAACTTGTAAACACCCGCCTCATCCCAGCCCTAAACCAGACAGACAACCTCCTGCCGACCCCAAAAAGAAGTTCGCGCCAACAACCTTCACTTCTGAAGCCGCAGACGTGACTTACATTCAGCAGGCGACGAGATCCAATCAAACGCCATCTTTACATCAAAGGCCGCCCGTAATGAAACCCCGAGACTTCCGGCCCGCCTGTCTTATTTCGTGCACTCCACAGGCCGCCATTCTGCGCCTTCATGTTTGTACTTTTTAACACACATATGTTGTTGCCGCCATTTCCAAGTCTTCCATAATTTGTACGTCTTGATTTTGGCGAACGATAACATTCGTTCGTTCTCCCAGCTTTCGAATAAGTCTAATGCCGAACCTGGACAATGACAGAAAAAGAGAAAAGAAAAATTACAACAACGGAAATAAGATTCCTGAGAAGAATACTCTATGTATCAAGAAAAAGAAAATCAGAAATAAAGACATCAGGACTAAAGTGGCGGCGCTAACTTGCATATGAAAAAGCAAGTTAAATGGCTCGGCCATACAACTAGACTACCAAATGACAGCATACCACAACAAGCAATGATGGACAGAACAAATGGAACTAGAAGAAGTCGACCATGTAAACAATGGACAGAGGGAATAGCAGAGTCCATGGGAATCTCGATACATGAAGACCATAAGCGGGCACTCTCCAGCTATTTATGCTTCACCTCGACACCACAAGGTACAAGAGGAACGACTTGAGATTAGATAACTTTAGCTCCGCGCGTTCTCCGGTCCCCACTCCTAGATCACACTAGAAGATCTCACCACATGGCACCAAGTCCGTAGCACCGGCCGAGACTGAAAATACGTGTATAATAGAATCACACAGGCTATTAATATGTGTGTGTGGGTACGTTTTGTTTTCTTTCTCGAAGTTTAGCGTGTTTGGCCTGCTCTTTTCAGACAAGCAATTAAGCAACCGTTTCTTGAGTCTGAGGCGATCGTTGCACATCGAAGCCACTTCATTCCCCTTTCCTCCTGGAAGACGGAGCACATTAATTTGAAACATGGTTTGGGAATGGAAGGAGAAGGAATACTGGGAGGAAGATGAAGATGACGAGGACTAGGAGGGGAACTTAGAAGAGTAAGAAGAAGAGAGGGAGAATGAAAACTAGGAAGAAGAAGAAGATGAGGACTAGGAGGAGAACTAAGAAGAAGAAGAGGAGGAGGATGCGATGGAGGAAGAAGAGAGGGAGGAGGAGGAGGAGAAAAAGAGAAGAAGAGGAAGAGTTGGAATAGGAGGAAGAAGAAGAGGAAGGAAAATATCAGCGTTTAGAGCCAGTGCAAATCGACAGCTGCCCACGCTACATTTCAATTTCAGACAACCCACCCACAACACATTTGTATAGCAAATATGATTTTGGTGTACCCACATTAGGACCCTCGTGGTACTAAGGACCGCGTGCTATGCACCGACATTCTCTTTGTTAACAAATGTATTTCAAAGAACGGAGGACCCATTTCATTGCCTGGAGCAGGGCACTTTGATAATAGTGATAACAAAGGAAACAAGTAACATATTTTTTTTTAATGTAATGCCTAGGTGCTAGGCCCATGTTTGAAACTACTGGCAACTTGCCGTCGTGACAGACGATAGTTTGTTACATTGTGCTTCCCATAAGGTATAATAACTACAACACATGGCGGGGACCAGGGATGGAGTTATGCCTCTCCATAGCACAAAGCCTGGGCTGAATTGTAGAGACCCGTGAAGCACGATATATCCAGCTCTTGGACGTACAATTGCCTAAAAGATCAACCTGGTGTTGAACGCACAGAACCTGTGACACATTTAAAGCCCACACACCGGCTGTTTGTAAAGTCTCACTACACTTTGTATGTAGAACAAATCTGAAAAATGCTTTCTTCCGTTGATACCACCATTCTGTTTGGAGTGCAAATAATTACTCCAGCAGACGACAGCCATTCGCTGCGTATTGCTTCACGATGGACTGTGGAGCACATTTATTTAATGACATTCATTTTTTCAATTTTGTTGTAGATGATAATATGATGTACCAAACTTTCATCATGTGCCATGCTGGTAAGCGTGGGCGGCCATGTTTCGCCATCTTACTCAATCACCAGAGTCGCGGATCAGCTCTGTGTTCTTGTCCCGCCCATGCCATGTAGTCAAGCCATCAAGATATTTATTTCGTCGTTGCCTTCCCTTTATTCTTTTCCCCTCAATCTTACCAGTTGTCACCAAGTTCTCTTGTTTATTTCAAACTTTAGGAGGGCAAAAATGAAACGAATTGGCTGCCAATGGGTGTTAAACTTCAGTTGCTGTCCATCATTCTAAGTCCGCATATCCCGAGCTGATGTGATATGACCTCCTTGATGTGAATCTCCAATCTAGTGCACTTAACTGATTCAGTGCCAAACAAAACGTAGGCTTCTACTTGACTCGCATGCCAGAATACAGACTCCCACACGAATTTTTGTTTTTAAGGCGAACTGCACTGTGGTAAACGCCCCCAAGGTGGTCAGGGGAAACGCTTTAAAGACACTGAAGATCTCACTAAAAGCTTTTGGGATTCATCATGACACTTGGGAGACTGCTGCCAAAGACCGAAATTCGTGGTGAACATCATTACGCAAGAGTGTAGTCATTTGTGAAGCAAACAGGACTGCAAGAGCTGTGGGGGAAAAAAAAAGACTGGACAGAAAAACCACTGCAAGAGATCCTCCTCCAGGAAACGTCAAGCATTCTTTTCCCACATTGTCAAAGAACATTTAAAGCCAAAATAGGCCTTACCAGCCATCTAAGAACTCGCGGCTGCAAACTTTCAATCCCACTGGATGAAATGAATGGTCATCAACATTCTTGATGAACAAACACTATCATACAAACAAATGAACAAGTATTATAATGTTAATTTTCGTTCACTGAGCATTAAAATGGCTGAAGACACGCGAAACAAAACAAACAACACGATGTCCCTAGTATAGCGATATATCGCCCCTCTGTCCAAATGGGAAGTCACATTAGGCGATATATTATCCTCTGACGCGGAATGAATTAACGTGCTTCCGCGGGATTATCGTGAAGTTGGCGGTTATTCACCCATAACAACCACAGGCAAACCCATACCAACCACAGGCAAACCCATACCAACACAAGTCCTCATTTCAGGTCTCAGGGGAGGTAGATAAACTTGCTTTTATTCGAGATAAACGCGGCCGAATGCAAGATGAAAACCATACTAACCAATAAAAAGATGTCATTTGCAACGAAACAAAGAGTACGGAGGTACTACATAGAACCTGTACTTTTGTATGGATGTGAGGCGTGCACAATGAGCAGTCAAGCTGAAAAACATCTGATGGTGGAAATGTGGTTTCTGAGGAGAATGCAAAGAATACCATGAGCAGACAGACAAACCAATGAGCAAGTCCAACAAGAAACAAATGAAAATCGTACACTGATTAGAGAAATTAGACGTAGACAGTCACAATTTTTTGGTCACATTATGAGAGAAAATAAATTGGTGAACTTGGTGACAACTGGCAAGATCGATGGGAAGAGAGCAAGGGGAGGGCAGAGAAGTAAATACATGGATGGCTTGATCACGTGACATGGTCGAGACAAGAACACAAAGCTGATCCACGACTCTTGTGATCGAGTGAGATGGCGAAACATGACCGCCCACGCTTACCGGCATGGCACATTATGATGATGATGATGGCCGAATTGATAAAAGTGCTGGCTCTTAAACATAAAGTGCGCGGATGCCGAGGTAGCGGGTTGAAACCTCTACACAGGTCAGTTGGACTGAAATGTTGACTTCTCGCCCTTGACTCGGGGACGTAAATTATAAGTACCCCAGAAGTACATTGGTAATAGGGAAAGCTAATCTACACGCTAAAATCAGTCAAGTGCACTAGACGTGTGTGGACTACGCTTGAGTTCAAAACGGGCGAGCGCAAAACAAAGAAAAAGCCTGTCTATTGTGCCCTGTCACGTGCCCGTGTTGCTCCGTGTCGTTTGTAAACCGGAACCTATATGTGGCAGTGTCTAACACGGCCTACAGGGAGAGCAAAGAACAGTAATACTAACCCTTGAGCATGTTGTAAAAGTCGCCTTAGGACGGTTGGTGTGATTCTGGATATTTCCTACTGTAGAAACAAATCAGTCAGTTAGTTAGTCGACAGATCATCCTCATTGCACATCGAAACATTCAGTCCATAAGTGCTCGGATCCCCCCCCCCCCCCCTTTCAGTAAATCCCGCAGCGCGTAGCGGCTAAAGACACCAATTGACCACACATATTTTAACTTGCTGTTCTCGCAGTCTGACCATGGTTGAAGATTCAGTCATCACTTGGTTCTCGCAAACGACTTACTTCACGTAGAGCATTCAGTTTATCAGCCTGGTCCATGGCTTGTCCGCCCCCCATAATAGCCTTACATGCAAGCCTATCGGCCTGCTCATTTCCTTGTACACCCGCAAGCCCTGGCACGAAAATGAAACTAATCATTGTCAGCCGTGACCGCTGCAAAGACAACAACCACTGTCTTCGGACCCACGCCATATCTATCTTTTACCAAATCAGTCAACATCCAACCAACCATGCACTCACCAACAAAGGGCTTGGCATGTGTGGTTTTAGGCCTATACCCAATACCAACAGCCTTAAAGACAGAAGAAGGAAAAGAAGAAACAATAATTATAAACAAATTCATCTTACATCATTGAATACCTTGTCAGTGCCCCAAAAATGCAAATGCCCCAGTGCCATAAATTAGACAGACATACACAATTCTCCCCTTTCATCTCGTGACCGAACAATCTCGCGGGAGTTCGTGAATATAACTGCTCAATGCGAAAACAGGTTTTGCAGTTGGTAGCTCCAAGAAAACAGATCAATATGGAAATCAATTTTTGTAGGCAAGTCTTAAGACAGACTATCTCCAAGCGCTGCACAGAACGCATTTGCGCAGTTAGACAAAGAAGTCAGTTCATAATTTAGTCTGTTAAATTTCTGAGTGGTTTAAAAAAAAATAATGAGTTGTTTACTGATATGAAAATGAGGCTGAAGGACTCTTAGTTAAAATTACGAAAGGGTGCTTTCGAATGATGGTTAGGACGGCGCGCTGATAATGGTTGAGGTCGAATGAGTTTGATGCCAGATTTCGACGTTCGCTATGGTAGGGAAAGACTGGCCATATTTTCATTCGTGCATTCTTCTTCTTCTTCTTCTTCTTCTTCTTCTTCTTCTTCTTCTTCTTCTTCTTCTTCTTCTTCTTCTTCTCTTCTTCTTCTTCTTCGTCTTCTTCTTCTTCTTCTTCTTCTTCTTCTTCAGCGTTCATCCGGAGAGTGTTTTCGGACTGATTGCGTTGTGCCTGTTTACAGCAGAGCTGCGTTCTTACGTCGTTAGGCCGACACAGCCGTCTTCAGCGGGCGTTTGTTGACCGGGTTAGCCTTCCCTGGTATTCGTGCATTCAGACCTATAATATGTTGCGGTCGGAACGAGAAGTCAATAGTTACGCTCAACTGACCAGCGTGGGGACGGACCTCATTAGGTCGCCGTAAGAATATCAAGTTTAAAATCGCTAAACCTATCAGCCACGCCGATTTCTACATTTCGTTAAATCCTCGTAAGACCATTCTTTTACAACATTGTAATGCCATGCTTTGACAAACCATGTAAAACTCTCTTACAACCATGTAACGTCGTCCTTTTACAACAGTGTGAAACCATTCTTTTACAATATTGTAAAACCAATCTTTGACAAACAGTGTAAAACTATTCTTTTACAACCATGCAAAGCCACTCTCTTACAACCATGTAAAACCAACCTCCTACAACCAGGTGAAACCATTTCTTTACAATCATGTAAAACAATTTCTTTACAACCGTTAAAAACTATCCTTGTAGAGCCATTAAAACATAATTCTCTTTCAATCAAGGCGGCTGAGTGGTCTCTAGGTATGGTGTCCGCCTCGAGTGCTGGAGGTCCCGGGTTCAAGCCCGGGTGAGGACCGGGATTTTTTCACGTGGACTTCCAGTAATAAAATTTCCCCTGGTCTCTGGGTAGTGATATCGGACGCCCGTATGTATTGTTGCGCACGTAAAAAATCCCCTGGCAGTTGGAAATCGAAAGAGAGTAGCCTAACGGCGCTCCCCAGGCAAAATTTCGAGTTAAAAATCTACCCAAGTATTTTCACGATCCTCACCGATGCTACGGAGTTCGTGCATTGAGCTGAGTACTCCAGACTCAGGTTTGAGCTATGAGGAAAACGGAGCACTTGTGGGTTAAACCCGTGTGCCGTGATGTTGATCCAACAACTAAACTAAACTATCTCATTCAATCACGTAAAAACCATTATCTTTTACAGCCATGTAAAACCATTCATTATCTTACAACCAGGTAAACACCATTCTTTTACAACCATGTAAAAACCATTCTTTTATTCCCCACACCCTGTGAAAACCACAGCCCTAAGCCTCGCTTTGGTTGTCCAACGGAATATCCCAAACTTAACAACACCCACCTCCTGCCCAATGCCTCGGCGCAGACGGGACGTGAAGCTTTTCCATCATTTGAACAACAACTGAAGCTGCCAAAGCGGTTGTTGCAGTAGCCGTATAAGTGATTGTTCTCACACGCAATCACATATCACAGCTAGACACACACCAGGCCCCGCTTCTTTCTGCCGGATCAATATTGTGTAAACATCCACGGCCTGCCGCCATCTTTCCCTGCCTGTCACGTGACGCTGACCCTGGCTTTTTTCTCCCAACACCCCCCCCCCCCATCTCCACACACACACACACACACGCACACACACACACACACACAGAGCTACTGGCTAATTACAGAGTCAACTATGTTGTACACATCGATTCATGACTCTTTCTGTTTTGTTTTTAAATAATCGTTTATGCTTTAATTGGCTTCTGGTGTTGAGTCAAATAGAGGTAAGGTAGTAAAGCAATGCTTCTCAAGTTGCTAGGAGACCGGACCGAAATGTACCTTAACTGATCGGTGCCAAACAAAATGTAGGGTTGAACCAAACATGGTGCACACTCATATGAAAAAGTATTAGCATGTAAACTTCCGTTCACTGAACATTGACATTGCAGAAGATACCACGAAACAATACAAATAACACAAGGACTCCAGTATGACAGTATATCGCCCTTTCTGTCCAATGGGAGGTCAAATGTGGCGATATATTATCCCTCGGCACTGAATCAATTAACTGATTCAGTATCAAACGAAATGTGGGTTTGGACCAAACAGAAATTGATGGCAGAAAATGGGAAGTGTCACAATAATAATCTAAAAGTGTTGTAATTGTGGCAATTATTTTGTATTATATATCAAATTAAAGGAGATTGCACAAGGAACATGTTGGTATTGCTACTATTGATTATTTGGTAGTTTCGGGATTTGAAATTTAAATATTGAGCACAACCCAATACTAGCAACGCTCATCGTATTCTGGTATGAACCTAAGGCCTATTCACGTCAATATGGAAGCACTATACTCGAGTTTCGCTCTCGTTTGAGCTCGTCAGTAGTGCATATCTCTGACCGGATCCGGAAACAAGCCCCGGATCACTGGCGTGTGAAGCGGGTGTATAACCCCGCGGCACACGCTGGACACGCCAAATTCTCATAACAGAATATTACAACGTCACCCATCGTAGGCTATGCTCAAGATTGCCCAATCGCCGCTACTGACGTCCGTCAATCGATGTGGACCCAAACGATCAGGACTTCTCACTGGCAAGGAGCACCAGGCCTCCTAAAATTGCTACTATTGTTATAGGTTAGAAATATAATAATAATAATAATAATAACAACAACAATAATAATTAGGGCTGCGGAAGTTAACGATTAATTAATCGATTAATCCTTAATTTTTAACGATTTTTTAACGATAAATCAAAAACGTTTCTCCCATCACATATACAAATGAACCGGATGTCGAAAAATTGTCGGACATTTTAAACATAATGCTGCAAACACAACCGAGTTGCAAAATTGTACCGAGTCACCATTGTGTAAGCTGCAGCAAGATGTACCAACAAGATGGAACAGTATTTTTATTTTGTTACAGAGTCTTCTACATGCCAGAGAAGCATTAACTGTCTACATGTCAGATGAAAAGACGCAATAGAAGGGTCCAAAACTGTCAGATTCAGATTGTGAGAAGATTTCTAAATATGTCAAAGTTTTGGTCTTATTCTGTCAGACCACGGCCATGCTTACCGGTCAAGATTATGTTTCATGTAGCTGTGTATTGCCACTGCTATTATCGTTGACAAAGCATATTACTGTAAACGATGATGATCCGGGCTATGTAGCTAAATTTAAGCCAGCATCTTTTAATGACTTCAGTGAACGTGTAGCTAATATGACAAGTATTGAAATACAGATTGCAACAGCACTTGATTCACGCTACAAATACCTGAAGTGTTTGTCAAAAGATGCAAAAGAACGAACTTGGTCACGTATTGAACAACAAATAGCAGTTGATGTTCATGATGAGCAGGTGGAGACTGCTACAACGAATGATATTGACATTGACAATGAAACTATATGTGAACCAAATGAAAAGCGTATTAAGCTAATGGAGTCTGACTCAGACACGGAAGATCATGTCGACAGCTCTTCTGATGAATTGCTACGTTATAAAATGGAGAAGAAAGTTGCTGAATCGGTTGACCCTCTACAATGGTGGAAACTTAATGAACATCGATATCCAAAATTGGCATTCCTTGCCAAGACCATTCTGTGCATACCGGCTACCTCAGTTCCATGTGAACGATTGTTCAGCTCTGCTGGTTATATTGTTAATAAGACGCGCTCGTCACGTGAACCAAATACTGTCAACATACTCGTCTGTTTGCATAGTTGGTTATTAGATGACATATGAACAAGACAATCCAGTGTTATTTCGATTTCTGATAAATACGACTATAATGTGAATTATGTGACCATAAATGTTTTGCTTTAATCGAAATTAACTATTAATTAATCGTATATTTTTTCAAAAGTTAACTATTAAATTTAAATTAATCGGTCGCAGCCCTAATAATAATATCAGATGTTTAAAAAAAATTGAAGACAGAGTTGACAATTATTTAAAATTTCCACTTATCAAGGCACTTCTTCTGAATCGCTGATGATAACCCAATGAAGTTTACTGAATAATGATAAATATGCTGCTTTTCTTCACCAATATCACTAGAACTGCTCCATAACACCAATAAATCACAATTAATCTTCTTATATATAAACTAGCTGACCCTGCCCGGCTTCGCCCAGACCCTGGTGCGGAGCATCTCATTTAATTCATATAAGTAGTCATATAAGTTCCCGTTCCCGTTACCGACTATCTGTCTGTCTGTCTGTCTGTCTGTCTGTCTGACCCGGCCCGGCATCGCCCAGCTCCTGGTGTGAAGCATCTCATTTAATTTATATAAGTAGTCATATAAGTTCCTGTTCCCGACTGTCTATCTGTCTGTCTGTCTGTCTATCTGTCTGCCTGACCCTGTCCGGCTTCGCCCAGTCCCTGGTGGGGAGTATCTCATTTAATTCATATAAGTAGTCATATAAGTTCTCATTAAATTCATACAACAAAAAAAGTAACTTAAAAGAATGTCCTTCCACACACCATCCATTATTTTTAATGAAAACTCTTTCTAATCACCTGCATGACTACAGTAACTTCTTAAGCAAAAAAAGATGAGTTACAATGTTATGCATTGTGCATTATTTTTATGAAAACTTTGAAAATGCCTTACAGATTGTATCATTATTTATTATAACTCATATGCCGGTACATAACTATGGACAAAGAGTTTATAAATCTTTGAAAACGATGCCACAATATGACTATAAGTTATACAGAAAAGTTATGCCCCTTGAAATAACTTTTACAGAGTTAGGTCCCCTGAGATATATGAAATTATAATGAAAAATGAAAAATGAAATAATACTGAGTAAGCAGGCGATTTCACACTAACAAAATATCACAGTTGGCAGCGCTGGAATGAAAGGAAGGCGTGTAGAAAATTTCATCTCAATCGGATGGGCCGTTCGCGAACAAATAAAGGACATACATACATACATACAGACACACAGACAGACAGACAGACGGAGATCCTAATTTATATATAAGATTAGGATCTCCGTCTGTCTGTCTGTCTGTATGTATGTATGCATGTATGTATGTCCTTTATTTGTTCGCGAACGGTCCATCCGATTGAGATGAAATTTTCTACACGCCTTCCTTTCATTCCAGCGCTGCCAACTGTGATATTTTGTTAGTGTGAAATCGCCTGCTTACTCAGTATTATTTCATTTTTCATTTTTCATTATAATTTCATATATCTCAGGGGACCTAACTCTGTAAAAGTTATTTCAAGGGACATAACTTTTCTGTATAACTTATAGTCATATAGTGGCATCGTTTTCAAAGATTTATAAACTCTTTGTCCATAGTTATGTACCGGCATGTGAGTTATAATAAATAATGATACAATCTGTAAGGCATTTTCAAAGTTTTCATAAAAATAATGCACAATGCATAACATTGTAACTCATCTTTTTTTGCTTAAGAAGTTACTGTAGTCATGCAGGTGATTAGAAAGAGTTTTCATTAAAAATAATGGATGGTGTGTGGAAGGACATTCTTTTAAGTTACTTTTTTTGTTGTATGAATTTAATGAGAACTTATATGACTACTTATATGAATTAAATGAGATGCTTCCCACCAGGAGCTGGGCGAATGCCGGGACAGGGTCAGACAGACAGACAGACAGACAGATAGTCGGTAACGGGAACGGGAACTTATATGACTACTTATATGAATTAAATGAGATGCTCCCCACCAGGGACTGGGCGAAGCCGGGCAGGGTCAGGCAGACAGATAGACAGACAGATAGACAGACAGATAGACAGTCGGGAACGGGAACTTATATGACTACTTATATGAATTAAATGAGATGCTCCACACCAGGAACTGGGCAATGCCGGGCCGGGTCAGACAGACAGACAGACAGACAGTCAGTTGGTCGGTAACGGGAACGAGAACTTATATGACTACTTATATGAATTAAATGAGATGTTCCCCACCAGGGTCTGGGCGAAGCCGGGCAGGGTCAGCTAGTACATAATATTTTGAAGCACACAATTTTCACGCAAAACGGAAAATGTCAGGAACACACGAGGCAGAGTTGTACTGGAAAAAAAAACATATACACTATTTTCCATTTAATTATAATATTATTCATTTGAATTCAATTATTTAAATACTCCTCAGCTTATTTGTGATAGGCAAAACAAACCTAGGGGCACAAGTGTGGCCCACTAGAGCAAGCTTAATTCGACATATGCCATCATATGATGAAGAATTTTCGCTGTTAGTTTTATATTCCATTATGACCACCTGTTAAATAATTTAACTGAATAATGCACGTAGTATTAGTTTTAGAATCTTTCACAAAGTCCTTTAAATCAGAATAACTATAACCTAACATTGTTTAAAACGCTATTTTGATGAAAATCTACGCGGTCGCGAACCAGAAGGCGTTGCCATGTCTAAAATAATAAAAACAAGTAACTTAAACAAGCGTTTTGTACTTTAAAACAAAAACGAAACAACGAGTCAAGTCTGATACTGTCCGAATGGCATGTTTCTTGTGTGTAAATCTTCGTTTACCGGGCATTGAAATTGCGGAAGATACGCACAATGAAATAAATAACGAACTGTCAACATTATGTCAATAAAGTGGCGCACCGAAGGCCAGTGTAGTCCCATTCTGTCAATAAAATGGCGCACGGCAGGCGAATCTTTGGAGAATTTGTTATATAAGCTGGTTGATTCATATTCTTCTTTTTATTTTTTCGTGTTACAAGAGGAGGGAGTCATAGCTCTTATCTGAGAATGCTAGATAACTTCGGAAGTCGAACATCTGCAGACAAGCGACGGCAACGACCGTTTTTGTGGAATATGACGTCTTGCAAGGGCCGCGGGTCGCGGCTGTAGCTAGGACAGGAGGGGTCCAAGCCTTAATGTAATTAGCCCAGAGGGAAATGCAGGCTTCCGCTTAGGTGTGCAGGAGGGTGATTCCGTGAGCTGTGAACTGGGTACTAAGAAGGCAACATGGCAGCAACAATATCTGCTGGGTTAAAGCCAGTCACCGAGGTGGACGTGAAGACTGAGACAAACTGCCGGGGAAAGAACTGGCTGTCCCGCGGTCAGCTACGGTGCAGGGCTCTCGCTGATATATGCACCGGGTGCCTAATATTGGCCCTCAGAAGGTGGGATGGCTTCTGGGCAGGCACACTTAGCGATGTCGAAAAAGGATATCAATTGAGGAACCCTTTGAGGTCACTGAGACAGTCCATAAATAAACAGACATAGTATTGTTTGGCGCACACAGAAGGAGAAGAAGGAAGTAGAGATTAGAGGAAGCACATAGTTTGTGCGTCCTCTAATCTCTACTTCCTTCTTCTCCTTCTGTGTGCGCCAAACAATACTATGTCTGTTTATTTATGGACGATAACGGATAAATACGATAAACGAACGTC
Source organism: Cepaea nemoralis (assembly GCA_014155875.1). Taxonomy (NCBI): domain Eukaryota; kingdom Metazoa; phylum Mollusca; class Gastropoda; order Stylommatophora; family Helicidae; genus Cepaea; species Cepaea nemoralis. The sequence goes on from JACEFZ010010115.1 coordinate 174,977, forward strand.
TTGACTTACAACAGGAGAAAGACGTGGGGAGTCATTACCCGGGCGGCCTGCCCATGAGAGTGCCATGAAGGTAAAGGGGCCAAAAAATTCATCTGATGATCGGAAACCACCTGTCGTGCTTGCTCCGTGGCGGAATTTCTACTACCAACGTCACAACCGAAGACATCAATGGGTTGTGGATACCCAGCTGCTCTTGGACAAATCCTAGCCCTATGATATGTGTGATATTCACTGGCACAGGAACGAAGCATAATGGGGACGACCCGTTGCCGTGAAGTAGGAAATACGACTAACTAACTAACTAACTAACTAACTAAATCCTAGCCCTATACTGAGATCGAACAGGGTGGGTATTTTCTGAGCCTGAGATGGACACTCTCTCAGCCACGGCGTCCCCAGACCAACTGATTCTAGATGTTCACCTTCTAGAAGAATCTGGAATTGTTGATGTCTTTGTCAAATGCAGCATGGAAGTGCAGGGAACCAAGTCTGAAACAAGTCGATGTATTTAAGTATTTGCGCACTTTAATAACGGCAGATGGAAGATGTATTCAGAAAGTTCAGTGAAGAATAGCCCAGTAAAAGGTAGCATCTTAGAAGGTGAAGTATATTGTCTGCCGTATATCTTTGTCAGTAGCGGTGGGAAAAACTCTTCTTTATTATCATCATCATCATCATCATCATCATCATCATCATCATCATCATCATCATCATCATCATCATCATCATCATCATATTATTATTATTATTATTATTGTATTATTATTATTATTGCATTATTATTATTATTATTATTATTATTATTATTATTATTGTATTATTATTATTGCATTATTATTATTATTATTATTATTATTATTATTATTATTATTATTGTATTATTATTATTGCATTATTATTATTATTATTATTATTATTATTATTATTATTATTATTATTATTGTATTATTATTATTGCATTATTATTATGATTATTATTATTATTATTATTATTGCATCTCTCACTTTGAACTCAAGCATAGTCCATACACGTGCTACTACTTCTAGTCCACTGGATTTATTTGTGCGTATGGATTAACTTTTCCCTATTACCAGTGTCCTTCGCCATCAGGTGAACCCACTCCGACTTCAGAGGTACTTGTAATTTATGTCCCCAAGTCAAGGACGAGACGTCAACATTTTAGTCCAGCTGACGTGTGAATGAAATAATGTGTGAAAGGAGAGAGAGAGAGAGAGAGAGAGAGAGAGAGAGAGAGAGAGAGAGAGAGAGAGAGAGAGAGAGAGAGAGAGAAGAAGGAGAAGGAGAAGAAGAAGAAGGGTAGCACGTCAGATGGTCTTCTTGTCCAATTCTAAACTCTATGAAAATAAAGCTTGTTCGGTCATTCATACCTGTATCCGTCGGATAATTTGTCTGAACCCCAGCCAGTTACTTACGTTCTTTTGTTTTCATTGCAACTTGTCTGACCCCCTATTACGCATAAGACACCAGCTGGTTTCGCTGACGAAATGGCGGGGCCGGATTACCTTGCTGTGGTTAAACAGGTAAACAAAGAGAGGAAATGGAAGTTAAACCCCAGAGTAGACAGGGTAGATTACTGCACTGACAGGGGAAATTACTGGGCGTCAGGGGAAATAATTAAATGCAGAAATGTAGATTAATAACGTTCAGGAAAGAAGGAAAGTATATCATGGTTTTGAGTCATTATGTGTTCTTTTTTTATCTTCTTGTAATCTAGGGCGTAGATTTGTATTTGGTCTTAGTATGTTTACCAAGAACCTACAAGCAAACAAATGAAACAGTCATACGAGAAAGAAAGGAAAACCTTAATTAGACATAGTTGAGATATTCAAGCAAATTAGAAGAGAGGCGTCGCTGATGTAAAGGCTAGTATGGTTGCCTTCCAAGGGGTCGATTCCCGGTTGACGCAAATTTGTTTTTTAAATTTTCAAAATATTCCTCCTTTGGACAACAATTCCTGTCAAAATTCGCTCTATTTTGAGCTCGTCAGTAGTGCATACCCCTGACTGGACCTGGGATCGAACTCCGGATCAATGGCGTGTGAGGCGGGTGTGTAACCATTAGACCAAGCGGCTCACGCTAGACGCGACCAAATTATCACGCGACTATTACAATTGTGTTTCTGTTACAGAGATTCTAAGTCTTCTTCAGAGATTCTTGTTTTGACTGTCTTTTGCAATTTAGATCTATCATTTGGAGTGCAATTTATGAGACAAATTATTCCGTTACATCCATACACAGACACATACGGGTACGCGCATACATAGGCAGACATAAAGACACACACAAACATGCACATACACATACAGGCACACACAAACACAGACACATATTTCACACGGAGATATATACAGGCACGCACATACACAGATACACACAGAAAGGAAGATAAAGCTGTTCCGAATAAGTAGCTATTAAAATATTTCACAAGAACCTCTATTTTCGAGAAAACCGAATTCTATCTCAAATGTCTCAATACACAACTGTTATCGAAGCTTAGAAAAGTCGAACACATCGACATCTTTACGCGAATAAAACTCTGTACGCGGACATACCATTCACCAAAGTATAATTTGCATACGTTTTGTATACGTTTAATTAGTTGCATGTCCTTTAAATGGATGTAGCAGTTAACCCCAGCATTTTTTTTTTTTTTTGGCTGTTCGTGATTCCTGGTAAAGTTTACGTTCAGTAGTTTGCCATTGTGTTCTGAACAACCGACACCCATACCATTTCATAAAAAAAAACCAACACAGCTGTGATTCGAACGCGGGTATGCGGGATTACGAACTGCGTCCGTAACACCTTCGCCACGAAGCCGGCTAAAAGTTAGTTACATATCCTTTACAGGATATGTTTGCAATCAACCCCAGCATTGTTTGCTGTTGTTGATGTCTTGGCAAGTTTACGTTCAGTAGTTTGCCATTGCTTTCTGAACGACCGGCACCAATTCCATTGTGTTACAAAACCAGCGCAACCCGATCTGCAGCCAAATCGCGCGCAGCTGTGTTTCGAACGCGGGTATGCGGAACACGAACCATGTTCGTAAAACCTTCACCACGGAGACAGCACGTTTAATTACACTGTCGTAATTACGAGGTTTTACTTTGCAACCCACAGCGAATCCGTTGGCTTGCGCATCGCAAACATAGTATCTACAGAATGTGTGAAACATGCTATTTTATTAATGGAATCGGTTTTTATAAATGGGACATATCGTGACATCTGGAAAGATCAGTGGGAAAAGAAGCAGAGATAAACGAAGAGAAGTGATGCTGGATGGACGAAGGCGGAATATTATCAGCAGAGTAGATTCAGAGAACCAAATACCGAGATCTGTGGAGAGACATGAATGCCTACGCCAGCTGCCAAGGCACGTGATATTGATACTGCTTAGGTTAACGTAAGAATATGTCAAGTGTGAAGTAAGTTGTACGTCCTTGACATGACATTACAGTCAACCCCAGCATTTATTGGCTTTTTGTCATTTAGTGGGCAAGTTTAGTTTACAATTTGCTATTGCGTTCTGAAACGGCCGACACCTCATACCGTCGAAATCAACACAAACTGTCTCACTGTACCCTAAGGCTGTCAGCTGACAGGGGACAACACTCGAGATAGAATATGACAATTGATGGGAAGGGGGACACACACACGCACGCGCCCGTGCACACACGCACTCACGCACACGCCGGATGATACTTCTTCGTTCGTTCGCTTGAAATATTTCTATATCTGTAATGTTGTCTCTTGTATGAATTTAACTGTAATTTTTTAGTTCTCTCAGCGACCATAGAGTTTATCTTCCACTATACTATCGTCTCTCTAGGCCAGAAGGTTCGCCTATTTATGTTGTATGCCGGATGTGACAACAGACAGGGGACACAAATTCGGGACAAGCGTTGACACATTACACCTGTCTGTCTTTCTATCTGAATGTCGGTGGGCTGGGCATCAGCTTATCTATCTATCTATCTATCTATTTATCTATCTATCTATCTATCTATCTATCTATCTATCCATTCATCCATCTGTCTGTCTGTCCGTCCGCACATCTATCTATCTATCTATCTATCTATCTATCTATCTATCTATCTATCTGTCTGTCTGTCTGTCTGTCTGTCTGTCTGTCTGCCTGTCTGTCTATCTATCTATCTATATCTAATCTGTCTGTCTTTCCGTCCTTCCGCCCGAAGAGCTTTGTATCTTCCCCTGTCACGTTGCAAAAAAAACACAGTTCAAAGACCCAATATACAACACACAACAGTTAAACACCCGATACAGAACATACAACAGTTAAACACCAAACACATAACAATTAAACATCCGATACACTACAGTTAAACACCCAATACACAAAACACAACAGTTAAACACCCAATACACAACAGTTACATATCCAAACACAACAGTTAAACACCCAACACAGAACAGCTAAACACCCAATACACAAAACACAACAGTTAAACACCCAATACACTACAGTTACATACCTAACACACAACAGTTAAACACCCAATACACAACAGTTACATACCTAACACACAATAGTTAAACACCCAATACACAACACATAACAGTTAAACACCCAATACACAACACCACAGTTCAACAGAAGCCGACATCCCACAACGGCCATGAACTTCTCGTGGCTGCAGACATTGAGAACCAGCGGGCCTCACTTGATAAATAAAATTGATGAGTTTCCCAATGTTAGAGCTGTCATAACGGCCCTACTCGACACCCATCCTGCCCCTAATCCCTTCATCCCGCGCAGAAACAAAACTTAATTGCGTACACCACATGCATAAATCCGTGTAGTGTGTTTGATGTAACTGTCCCAGTCGTTGTTTAAGTCGCAAGGCGTCTTACAGTCAATACAAACAGTCCCGTGTGTAGAATGAAGTGGGAAGATCTACGCTGGGTTTAAGTTGGCAGCTAGTCGGAGCCTCCCCAGGTGTGTGTCGGTATAGGCCGGTAGGATCAAGTGAATGTACTTGCTCTAATGACAACATGGTAAGGCTTGTTGCGAAGGTTTTATTTCTACTTGTGTCGGATTTAGAATTGTGTTTCGGAAAGTAGAAAGATTTATGTGTTTTTTGTTTTAAAATTATCACCAGCTTATAGTCCGTGTGGCGTTGGTGATCATGTCTGTTCACATCCTTTTGTTTCGTGTGCTGCCAGTCATTTCTGGTACTGATGTTCCTCCATATTATGTTAAACTGTCCAGCTTCTTCTGTCTTGGTTTTCCCCTGCTTCTCTTCCCCTCCAACTTTCCCGTTGTGACAACATACACAAGCTATCTATCTCCATATCATGACGTGCCCACAGAATGCGGACTGTCTTCTTCTGATGCGAGTAACCAGTTCGCTTACCGTCATAATTATCACCGCAGTAATCACACCATCCTCTTCTTGCCATCTCGTTTTTGATGTGTGTGTGTGTGTGTGTGAGAGAGAGAGAGATGGAGAAAGAGTTGGAGAGAGAGAGAGAGACGAAGAAAGAGAGAGAGACGAAGAAAGAGAGAGATGGAGAAAGAGTTGGAGAGAGAGAGAGAGAGAGAGAGAGAGAGAGAGAGAGAGAGAGAGAGAGAGAGAGAGAGAGAGAGAGTATGTATGTGTAAGTAAACTTTTGTTGAGTTTGTGATTGTGAGTGAATATATGTGTATGCGAGTAAGGGTGCATTTGTTTATTATTGAGTGGGTGCATAACTGTGAGAATTTTTTGTAAATGATGTAAGTATGTATGCAGGTATTTATGTATGTATGTGTTTATGCATGTACGTGTGTATGTTTATCTGGCTGCCTGACTGTCTCATAACATGGTAATATTCATTGTTTATGTTCACAACTTTCATTAGACAATGTTTTTTGTGTGTTCATATGTGAATGTAGCATGCACAATAAATAATTTATGTACGAAAGATGACTGATTGAAATGGTCGAATGTAAGACGGGCCTGCATGCCCAAATTGTGACCCTTTGAAAATATGTTTCCTTCATTCGTTGACTACACTGTCAAATGAGTTGAGTTATAACACTCGGGCATTCCCACCTTCGTCCTCGCCTTCATATTCTGTCTCGAGTCCCAATAATATAGGGTGTATATTTAATGACTGTGCAGTTTCTAAAAATATTGTCGTTCCAATTTTGTATTTACCTGCTGTGGTGTTCATGCAACACACAGCAACATAATAGGTAAATACAAAAGTTGGAACGGTAATATTTTCAAAAACTGCAGTCATTAAAAACAGACCCTGTTATAGTACCATTAGAAGTCTGGTTGTGTGTCTGTCTGGCCTTTACTGGGAGTATTGAGCGTCGGCCAGATGCCCACCTGTCGCACCATTATCTGTAGGTTATAGGCAAGTGTCATGGTGCACATAGCAGTTTGTTGTTGTGATTCAGCGGGTGCGTATATCTTTATGAACTCGCGGTATACAGGACAATCCTACAGGGCTTGTTCACAATTTGGTTAGCTTTCAACAATTGCAAGGCGTTGAATTACGGATCCTATTGAGAGTCTTCGCTGACTGTTGTAGACGACAACGGAGCACGCGTGGGAATGTCTCGATTGCTGTGATGTAGGTTTTCACTCAACCCAACTCAACTCAGCTCAACTCAACTCAGCTCAACTCAACTCAGCTCAACCCAATCTAACTCAACTCAGCCCAGCATAACTCAACTTAACCCAACCCAACCTAACTCACCCCAACCCAACCTAACTCAACTCAGCCCAACCTAACTCACCTCACCTCAACCTAACTCACCTCACCCCAACCTAACTCACCTCACCCCAACCTAACTCATCTCACCTCAACCTAACTCATCTCAGCCCAACCTAACTCAACCCAGCCCAATCCAACTCAACTCAGCCCAATCCAACCTAACCTAACCCAACTAAACTCAATTCAGCCCAACCTAACCTAACCCAATTCAACTCAGCACAACCCACCTCAACTCAGCCCAACCCAACCCAGCACAAACAAACTCAGTCCAGTCCAACTCAGCCCAATCCAATTCATCTCAACTCAGCACAACTCAACTCAACTGCACACAACCCAACTCAACTCAGCCTAAACCAACTCAACTCAGCCCAACCCAACTCAATGCAACTCAGCACAACCCAACTCAACTCAGCACAACCCAACTCAACTCAGCACAACCCAACTCAGCCCAGCACAACCCAACTCAGCTGCACACATCTCAACTCAACTCATTACAACTCAACTCAGCCCAACCCAGCTCAGCTCAGCTCAGCACAACTCAACTCACCCCAGCCTAACCCAACTCAACTCAGCACAACCCAACTCAGCCCAGCACAACCCAACTCAGCTGCACACATCTCAACTCAACTCAGTACAACTCAACTCAGCCCAACCCAGCTCAGCTCAGCTCAGCACAACTCAACTCACCCCAGCCTAACCCAACTCAACTCAGCACAACCCAACTCAACTCAGCACAACCCAACTCAACCCAGCCTGCCCAACTCAACTCAACTTGGCAAACCCAACTCAACTCAGCACAATCCAACACAACCCAACTCAACTCAGCACAACCCAACTCAGCTGCACACATCTCAACTCAACTCAGTACAACTCAACTCAGCCCAACCCAGCTCAGCTCAGCTCAGCTCAGCACAACTCAACTCACCTCAGCCTAACCCAACTCAACTCAGCACAACCCAACTCAACTCAGCCCAACCCAACTCAGCACAACCCAACTCAACTCAGCACAATCCACCTCAACTCAGTCCAACCCAACTCAACTCAGGCGAATTCTACACAACCCAACCAAACTCAGCACAATCCAACTCAACTCAGACCAACCCAACTCAGCACAACCTAACTCAAGCCAATTCAACACAACTCAGCCCAACACAACCCAGCCCAACACAACCCAGCCCAACACAACCCAGCCCAACACAACACAACCCAACACAATCCAACACAACACAGCCCAACCCAACACAACTCTGCCGGCTGAACTTTAAAAAGCCGGCTCAGTAGCGAAGGGGTTGTGGAAGCAATTTGTAAACCTGCATACCGCGTTTGAAACAGCTGCGGGCGATTTGGCAGCAGACCGCCTTGCCTAGGTTTTCATACAATGGTTTGAGTGCTGGTCGTTCACGAAGCAATGATAAACTACTGAACTTGCCAAGAAATCACAAACAGCCAAAAAATGCTGAGGTTGACTGCGACGTTCTGTGATAAAGGATATGCAACTAACTCAGTTCAGCACAGAGACAAAGCATTCTTTCACCACTACCCTTGACCTCCTCCTATTCGACAGTTCATAAATAAACAAACAAGTATTGTTTGGCACTCATAGAAGTCGAAGACAGAAGTAGGCATTAGAGGATGCAGTAGACAACATAAACATTGAAAGCTGTAGATACCGACCGGGATTCGAACCTGTCACCTCCACATGACGACAGTGTATAGCTGTAATACACATAAATACCAGTTCATATATTCACACGTCATTTTGGTTTGGCGCTCATCGAAGAAGTAGAAAGAAGTAGGGATTAGACGAGGCACTAGACACAAACAAACATTGAAAGCTGTGGTTACCCATTCGGGATTCGAACCTGTCACCTCTAAATGACGACAGCGCCTCGCTGTAGGAACACGTATACTTCGACGCATGACTAACTAAACACCCCTCTCTTATTCGAGTATAGCCCCACAACAAACTCACCCCAAGCCGCCCTGTTTGCCTGCTATCTTCGGTACCCCCTCCCCCCCCCCTCTATGTCCTTCCCACATTATTCATCTCTACTTCTCTTCAGCGTGTATTTGTGTCTCCCTCTTATTCCTTTGCTCCGTGTGCTCCAAAGAAAGGACATTCTAGTTATACTGACTGGCACCCTGCCGTCTTGACGGAGGATAGTTTGTAAAATGGAGTTATACCTCTACATAGCACAGGGCCTGGGCTGAGTTTAGAGACCATGTGTTGCTCATGCAGCATGATCCCTCTCTAGACCTGCCTAGTCTACTCCAGAGGAAAGGTAACACTAATACGCCAGGAACAAGATAATCTGCAGAAGCTGCCGGATCAGCAAAGCAATACTCTAACTGTCCGCCTGTTGGAGCTTCCATCCTAGACTAGCTGCCGACCAAGGCCTGGTCTGCCCTGCCATGACAATCAGTCTTTAGGTTGTATTTCCTCGCACTAGGGTAAGGATTGTACTCTCTCAATTGCGCTCCATCGCCCGAAGCCGTTGGCACAATGTGGGTTGTCGGGTTTGGTGAGCGCCGCCCAACATTCGGTGCTAACATAAAGCATTTAGTACCATCTACTGTCATACGGTATTAGTGACTGTGCAGTGTTTGAAAATATTGGCGCTCCAAGTTTTGTATTCACCCTCTATAAAGTTCATGCAACATAGTAGGTAAATACAAAACTTGGACCGGCAATATTTTCAAACACTGCACAGCCATTTAAAACACACCCTGTACTACTATCAGTGTTTCTCAATGTGTGACCCCTCCAGCCAGCGCTAGCGTCTTTCCCTCAACTCTTGATTTGCTGAAATGTCTCATTCTCTTCCTAATCTCCTTATTATTGATTATGTCATACCGGTTTAGTCTTTCTCTTCTGGGGGGGGGGGGGGGGGGGGGGGGGGTGCTCGCCTTATGGCGAGGGACACTGTTAATGGAGAAAGCTAGTCCACATTAAAAATTTAGTTCAGCACTATTGGAAGTAGAGTGATTGGACTACGCTTGAGTTCAAAGCGAGTGAGCGTAAATTAAAAAACCAAATCACTTCAGATAGGAGAATGGATAGAGACATAGGTACGATGTGTAAAGGCAAATCAGGTACTGGGACAAGTAGCGCCATCCCTGTAGCATAGAAAGATACCTAGAAGTACTCCAGTAAATGGCGTATCAACCATGTTTGGCCGGCATTGTATTATATTACCAGTGTCAAACGTGGACGCTTACTGCAACTAATGAGCACACAAATGTAAAAAAAAAAAAAATATGAGATGTCACAGAAGAGCTGAGGAGATAACCGTGAGAGATATACTTTATTATTTTATTTAAAGTTGCGTATCCCTTACGGGACGTTGCAGTCAACACCAGCATTTTTCAGCTGTTGTTGATGTACTAGACAAGTGTTACGTTCAGTAGTTTGCCATTGTTTTCTGAACGACCGGCTCCCATACCAGCACGTCGCAGCTGAGCTTGGAACGCCTGGTACCCGGCTCACGAACCGCGTTCGCAAGTCTTTAGCCACGGAGCCGGCTGAGATATACTTATATTTTATTTATATACAGGAGATATACTTAGGAATGCGGAAATTAGAAGACGGCAAGGTCTGGTTAGAAAGGAGAGAGAGAGAGAGAGAGAGAGAGAGAGAGAGAGAGAGAGAGAGAGAGAGAGAGAGAGAGAGAGAGAGAGAGTTAAAGTAACAAGTATGATGTGGGGGACAGAGAACGTTGAGTAACAAGTGTGTGGTGATAAACTTAAAGTAACAAGTGTGTGGGGACAGAAAACGTTATATTAACAAGTGTGGTATGGGGATAGAAAACGTTAAGTAACAACTTCGTGGCGATAGAAAACGTTAAAGTAACAAGTGTGTAGAAACAGAACCCGTTAAAGTAACAAATGTGTGGGGTCAGAAACCATTAAAGTAACAAGTGTGTGTCTGTGTGAGAGAGAGAGAGACAAAAAACGTTAAAGTAACAAGTTTTGAGGAAACAGAAAACGTTAAAGTAACAAGTGTGTGGGGGACAGAAAACATTACATAAACAAGTGTGTGGGACAGAAAGTGTTAAAATAACAAGTGTGTGAGGACAGAAAACGTTGAACTAACATATCTGTCTTTGTGTGTGTGTGTGGGGGGGGGGGGGGGAGCAGAAAACGTTAAAGTAACAAGTGTGAGGACAGAAAACGTAAACGTAACAAATGTGAGGAGACAGAAAAGGTTAAAGTAACAAGTGTGTGGGACGGAAAGCGTTAAAATAACAAGTGTGGGGGGGGGGGTCAGAAAACTTTAAAGCAACAAGTATGTGTGTGTGTGTGTGTGTGGAACAGAAAGCGTTAAAGTAACAAGTGTGTGTCTATGTGTGTGTGTGTGGGGGGGGGGGGGGGGAGAGACGAGAGAGACAGAAAGGGTTAAAATATAACTATGGTACAAAACAGGTATGACATAAAGCTTGTTTAACAAATGACAGTTTGTCACAAGAGCGTATGTGGCGTACACATTTGTCCCAGCATTAAACGCAGTTAAACACGAAGCCACAAAGTGAAACGCTACACTCTGTCTATTCACAACACACATTCTATTTGTGGATTCTCTATTCCTTTTGTTCGCCACTCGTTCTGGAGACTAACAATTGCAGCACAGAAATCCCTCCGTTTACAAAAGGCCCCAGTCAATTTACGTTCGGGTTTCATTTTGTAAAGTCATAGTGTGTTCACGCTATTGAATTGTGCAAACAGCGGGCGGTCTTAAAGGCGAAACCTGTTCTTGCATTGGACTTTAGGCATTAATTATTGAAGACACATCTATTGCTGAATCGCATATGAAAACGATTCAAACAGTTGATTCAAGTGTATATACATTGTTATTGTAATCGGCAACAAATGTTGTCTAATTTTAAATATAATCCATGGTGCACGCCTGTAACAACATGTACAGAGCTACTTTATGAAAGTAGTGAATTGATGATATAAGATGCATTGCGTTTTGTTACAAAGTGCTGTGTCTAGCTGACAGTTACGTTACAAAGGTATGTTTGTTAGACATAGTTTTATTGTGTCGGCCAGGTAAGACATTGTGTTTTGCTGTAGCGCACAGTTCATACACTGCTATTATCACGGCTCCATATTGTCTTCATTCTACCACCACCACCACCACCACCGCTGCTGCTGCTGCTACTACTACTACTACTACTACTACTACTACTACTACTACTACTACCCCCTCCATCATGTGCCATCCCGGTAAGCGTGGGCGGTCATGATTCGCCATTTCACTCGATCACCAGAGTCCTGGTAGGGGTCTGCGTGGTCTCGAGGTATGGTGTCCGCCTCGAGTGCTGGAGGTCCCGGGTTCAAGCCCCGGTGATGACCGGGATTTTTTCTCGTGGACCTCTAGTAATAAAATTTCCCCTGGTCTTTGGGTAGTGAGATCGGACGCCCGTGTGTATTGTTGCGCACGTAAAAAATCCCTTGGCAGTTAGAAATCGAAAAAGAGTAGTCTAACGGCGCTCTTCTTCTTCTTCTTCAGCGTTCCGAGCCATTGAGGTTCTTTGCTGCAGATACAATCCGTCTCCATTCATCTCTTTGGTGGACATTCTCTTGCCAGCGCTGCCCGGGCAAAATTTCGAGTTAAAAATCTACCCAAAGTATTTCAGGATCCCCGCCCGTACTATGGAGTTCGTGCACTGAGCTGAGTTTCTCCAGACTCAGGTTTGAGTTAGGAGGAGAAAGGAGCACTTATGGGTTGCACCCGTGTGCCGTGATGTTGATCCGTCAACTAAACTAAACTAAACTAAACTAAACCAGAGTCGTGGATCAGTTCAGTATTCTTGTCTCGACCCTGAAACGTAGACAAGTCATCCAGATATTTACGTCTCTGTCTTTTCCTTGTGCTCTTCCCCTCGATCTTGCCAATTGTCACCAAGTTCTCCAATTCATTTCTTCTCATAACATGTCCAAAATAATTTTGACTGTGTACGTCTAATTTCTCTAATCAGTTTACGATCTTCATTTGTTTCTTGTAGGACTTTGTCGTTGGTTTTTATGTCTGTCCGTTGTATTCTTTGCATTCTCCTCAGAAACCACGTTTCCACAGCCATCAGATGTTTTTCAGCCTGACTGCTCACAGTCCATGCTTCACATCCATACACAAGTACAGGCTCTATATAGCACTAGCAGTTGATATCTTTTTATTGGTCAGTATGTTTTCCATCTTGCTAAAGGCAACCTTCGTCATGGCGATTCTTGTTCTAATCTCTTCAAGGCATCTCCCATCAGATGTTGTAACTGTTCCGAGATAATTGTACCGATTCACTTGATTAGGAATATTCCCATTTACCTGTATATTACATTGTGGTGTTTCGTTCTTTCTAGTGACGACCATAATCTGTATATTCTTATAATTTAATTCTAACCCTAGTTGTACGCTGTGTGCAACAACCGCATCTACTGAACGTTGCACATCCTGCTCATTATCTGCAAACAGTACTATATCATCTGAATATCTTATTAATGTTTCTCCCATCAATGATGATTCCTTTCAAATCTTGTACATTTCTGAAAATATTTTCACTATACAGGGAAAACAGATCTGGAGACATTACTCGTCCCTGTCTCACACCTCTTTTAATAGGCTGATATTGGCCTACATCATTATCAATTATGATGGCAGCTTGTTGTTTCCAATATATGTTTTTTACACGTCTAAGGTCTTTCCCATTAATTTGTAGATCTGCAAGCATCTCTACCATGTTGACATGTCTTCCTCTATCGAAAGCCTTTGTGTAGTCAATAAAGCAAAGATGTATATCTTTATTTACTTCTATAGAACGTTCAATTACAGTTCTCAGCATATACTCAGCATTTACCGTACCCTTGCCTTCTACAAACCCACATTGTTGTTGTTGTTGTTGCTCCTGCTTCTTCTTCTTTTTCTTCATCATCTTCTTCTTCTTCTTCTTCTTCTTCTTCTTCTTCTTCTTCTTCTTCTTCTTCTTCTTCTTCTTCTTCTTCTTCTTCTTCTTCTTCTTCTTCTACCACCACCACCATAATTACTACAACTACAATACTTGCTGCTGCTGCTGCTACTACTACTACTACTACTACTACTACTACTACTACTACTACTACTACTACTACTACTACTACTACTACTAAGAACTATAATTACAAGAACAACTACTACTGCTACTAATATTACACCAAGAACTACAAAAAGAATGACTACTACAGGAACTACTACAAGAAACACTACTACCACTGCTACTAGAATTACTATTACTTATATTAATACTACTATTTCTGCTACTGATGCTGTTACTATTACAGCTGCCCCTTCTCTACCTCCTCCTCTTCCTCCTACTACTACCACTACTACTACTGCTGCTTCTACAACTACGACTACAAGAACTGCTAATACTACTACAGCTACACGAACTACTTATATTTCTATTATATGAAGTACTACAACTACTGCTAATGCTACTGTTACTACTACACTACTACTACTAATATTGCAGCCGTGTGCAGTGACTCAAATGAAGTTTAGTTATGAAAATATTGAAAGATGATTACTGTCATTGTAAAAAAAAAAAAAAATGGAAAGAAAACCAGTTTAGTTATGAAAATATGGGAAAATTATTAGTTTAGTAGAAAACATGGAAAGAGAATAAATCCAGTTATGAAAAGAAGTGTAGATGTTCTGAACTACTAAAAGAGAAGAAGACTGGCTGAAAAGATTCAATTAAGTATGTTTACTTTTTTTTTTTTTCAGAATTGCAAAACGAGGCCAACAGGAGACACAAGCAGGGGACCACCCAATGAGAATACAACAGGAGGAGACAACCAACAATTCCTTAATGGCACTGATGAAGCAAAAAGGAGAAGAAAAGGGAAGCAACCTGTATCGGCTGCTAAAGTAGCTAAATTGGCCACCACAGCTATGACAAATCCTGTAGCCAAACTGCAACCAATCGGAATCATAATTCCGCAAATACTTGATGAGCCAAAAGAAGAGGGAATTCTGGGGATACCAAGCATGGATTCGCCTTTGTTCAAAGACATTCCAAGGAAAAAGGTAGAATCATCATCTGATTCTTCATCATCTTCAACATCGGGAGAAAACTCATCCGATGATTCCACTTCATCAGATGACTCTGATATTGAAGACGAGGAGAACAAAGACACTGAAATCAGTAACATAGTTCTAAAAACAGATTCAGCAGAAGAGGAACTGAAGTCCAGGATTCCCATCAAACTGACAATCTCGAATTTGGGCAAACCCTCGGTGAAGACACCCTCATCATCATCGTCATCATCATCATCTTCTTCTAAAAACATATCCGACAACAACAACTCCATGTCTGACACAGATATGGATTACAAGAATGCTGAGGTGAAAGCTGCAGTTCAAATTGAAGCTGGAGATGCAAGAGACAACTTAAAAGAATCCAGCAATATCACTTACCAACTCTGTGCTGAGAATGAAGTAGCAGCATTTTCTAAGCAGGTCAGTAACACAAGCATCAGGCACCTGGACAATGGTCATCTTCCTAATAATTCACAACGGAAACATCCTGATCCCTGCACTGATGCCGCAGATGAGGCATCCAGAGATAAGGATATGTTTTATAACGCATGCTTTTCCTTTCAAAAATCTGATAACTCTAAGTGGAATTCTCAGCAGGTGCACAGTCTTGATCAACTCACCAAAGAAAATGACACCTGCAAGGTGAAGGATGTTAGTGACATTTCAAATCCTGGTGTTTTTATATCATCTAAACAAATGTTACGGCCATTAAGTTTTCACCAAGAGGAAGAATTTGAAAACCACAATCAGCAAAATCGAGAGACATTAAGCAAAGGCATGGCCAGTATAGGCAGATCGTTGCCTGTCACAGTTAGGCCTTTAACAACCTCTGTAAGCCTTTTGTCTGTCCTAGAAGGGCCTTTGACTGTGATTAGAGCATTCCAGTCAGCTGAAGAACAACTTGCAAAGCCAGACGTTGACTCTGCAATATTAAGGGATAACTCTCGGACAAAATATTGTCAAGACAGTTTTGTTTTAGCCTCACCTGTTAGCACACTTCAACATAATCTCAAAGTGACACCAGTGGATTTGATCTCTGCTCCAGGTGCAGAAAGCAAGGATAGTCCTTTTGTTGAAGGCAAATCTTCCTTGGAAGCTACAATTGTTAGTAAAACAGAAGTACAAGACTCTATAGAAAGTGAAAAAACACAGAAAACATGTGATACAAGTAAAATTACTTCACAAAATGACAACAAACTAAACCTGTCCCAAGACATCATAAACTCACAGGATTTTGGAAAGCAAAACAAAACACTCAAAACTGAAAACACTGATAAAGTACTTTTGGTAGAAAAATTTGATATTTCTGAAGTCAAGGATGAAAAGCTGGACATGAATGACATCAATTTCAGTGATAAGAACTCGGATAAATATCTAAATACCAAGACAGATAAGGAATTACTTCGAGCATTTGATAAGAAAATTCCACCGACTAAATCATGTAGACCCAGTTGTAAAGACACCACCCTGTCTTCTCAGTCACTAGTGAGTAATACTGCCACCAAAACAACAACCTCGGTAACGACGAGCGTTGCCAACAGCAGCGGCATGAACTCCACCAGTGGAATCAACACAGCTACAGGTGGATTTACATACGGCATCCCGGACAGCAAGAACCCATTCATCACATGGACCAAAT
The DNA here is from genome assembly GCA_014155875.1 of Cepaea nemoralis. Classification (NCBI taxonomy): domain Eukaryota; kingdom Metazoa; phylum Mollusca; class Gastropoda; order Stylommatophora; family Helicidae; genus Cepaea; species Cepaea nemoralis. The sequence continues at coordinate 191,432 of JACEFZ010010115.1, forward strand.
ATGATGATGATAGTGCCCTAAACGTGAATGTCAGCTTACCTGGGCCTCTAGTCCAGGTGCCTTTCCCCCATCTGACTATGCCTGGAGATTGCTCAGTTGCTCGTATTTCCCCTCTTGGTGTTGCTGTGCCTCAGATGTCTCCTGCAGGTCTTTCAGCAGCGTCTTCTGGAAGTGGTCAGTTGATCAGAACGTCCCAAGGAAGACAGGTAACCCAGGACATATCTGCTGGTTGTCAAGGATTGAGATCCTCTCCAAATAATTCAGCCAAGCATCAGGCTTCACTTCCTGACCTGCAAGCTGTCCATGCTGGGTCTAGTGACAGCGGTCAGGCAACAAACTGTGACGTCGGAAAGGATACAACTTCACAAAAGAGGTATTCTTATTTGCCACATAACCAGCATATGTGCCATGTCAGTTTATTTAGTCTGAAGATGATGTAATTTATATTACATATATATCACTCGGTCATAAATGTAGCCTTCTTACCTCCTATAGCTTTATACATGGAAATAAATGTGATGGTTTTTCCTTAATTTCCACATCAGCATAAGAAGCTCATCCTAAATCTAATTCCTATATTTGAGCTTATTAGAGCAGTTTTATTCATTATTTAAAAGGTCAACATGGCTGAATGGCTAAGAAGGATGGCTCATTTCTGGTGTGGTGATACTGGGGTAGTGGGTTCAATCTCAACACCATCAGCTGAACTAAAATGTGGACTTCTCGTCCTTGAATTGGAGACTTCATTTACAAGTACCTCAGAAGTTGGAGTGGGTTCATCTGATGACAATGGACACTAATAGTATGGAAAACTAATCCACATGCAAAAATCAGTCCAGTGCACTTCCCTGTCATGGCAACTGCAAGAGGTAGCTGTACCTTTAAGGGTCAAGCTTGAGTTCAAAGCCACTTGTTTGTTTGCATATCTTTTACAGGACATCGCTGTCAACATCAGCATCTTTCAGCTGATTGTTGATTTCTTGGCAAGATTATGCTCAGTAGTTTGCCATTGCTTTCTGAGCAGCTGAATCACATACCCCGTAAGTTACCAAAGCGATTCAAACCACTGTTGATTCTCACCGTCGTCACGTTACTTACGAGAGTATACGAGATTACGGAGAAAAGTTGCTAACCTCTAGGCCAGGAAGCCGGCAGTTCAAAGCCAGTGAACAAAAACAAAACAAAGATTCATGATTTACATATTTGATTTCTTATCTGTCTCTTGTTCACACCTTTTTTTTTACTTCACTTTCTTTGATATTTTGACTTTTCTTTCGCTTCAGTTTCTTAGCAGATTCAGTGCCAGACAAAAAGTAAGATTTGGACCTAAAGAAAATGGGTGACAGACAATGGGAAGTCTCACAGTATGACTTAAATGTTGGTAATAATATGGTAGCAGACATATGTATTATTATATATCAAATTAAAGGGGGTTACATAAGGAAACCTACTGTATGTAAGCTCATGGAAAGTACGGGAAGTTGCTTGAAATATTAATCATCCCATTTATAAATGAAATGGGTATAACTGTGGTAAAGCTGTGACATATAAATAGTTGGAAAACATGAAGTGCAGGGTAGCTTTACAAAATTATTTTTTTAAAAAAATAGAAGAGGTTGTGGTGACAAGCCTGCATTAACAAACAACAACAAGAGACAAACCACAACACACACAAAACAAAAATGACAATAAAATAACTACATTAAAGCATACAATAATGGGACTGTGGGAAATAAAAATAGCAGTATGAAATTAAATGTATTGTACGGTACTTCAATTTTAATTCACCGCAAACAAGAAGTATCCCTTAGAGCCTCATTTGCATCGGTCCGGCAATCGCTTTCCGGTTTAGTGTTCGGTGGACTGCTGGACCGATCGATGGATGTTTTTTAAGTTTTTGGGCCCGTAGGGCCCTCTTGGGCCCTCACTGTCGTCGACAGTGAGGGCCCTACGGGCCCAAAAACTTAAAAAACATCCATCGATCGGTCCAGCAGGCCACTGAACACTAAACCGGAAAGTGATTGCCGGACCGATGCAAATGAGGCTCTAAGGGATACTTGTTAATACTTGTTTGTTTGCGGTGAATTAAAATTGAAGTACCTATTGTACTCAACACTGAGGCTGCAGCCATATATGTGTAATATCGTATAAACAAATGGGTTTTGTAAAATTCCATACCTATGCCGGGAATTAATTCATTAACTACAAAAGCCAGTGGAGACAACTAACACATCTTCTGAGTCAAGGGAGGCTACTAGCACTTCTCAGACATGCAATTTCATGTTATTTGCCATCTACAGTGAAAAGATTTACTATGCGTAGTGCAGGTCCGCATGGTTGAATGGATAAGAACGGTGTTCTTTAACATCCGGTGTACCGATGCCAAGGTAAGCGGTTCATCCCCTACACCGGACAGCTGGACTAAATGTTGACCTGTCGTCCTTGACTTGGGGATGTTAATTACAAGTACCTCTGAAGTTGGAGTGGGTTTGCCTGATGGCGAGGGACACTGCTAATAGGGAAAGATAACCCATGCGCAAATGTCAGCCCATCACTATTATAAAAATAGTGTGTGTGGACTACGCTTGAGTTCAAAGCAAGCGAGTGCAAAAAAACAAACTAGTAAATAATTGTTTGTCTGTGTCTGTGGCGAAGGGGTTACGAATGCAAGTCATAACTGGCATACCGTGATCGAAACACAGCTGCAGGCAATTTTGACGCAGACTGCCTTGCATTGATTAACATACAATGGTGTGAGTGCTGGTCGTTCAGAAAGCTATAGCAAACTACTAAAACATAAACTTGCCTAGGAATCACAAGCAGCCAAAAAATGATAGAGTTGACTGCTATGTCCTGTAAAGGATATGCAACTAACTGAACTATAATGAATGATTCACCAACAATTTCCTTTGACTTCAACAAATGTCCTAGTGCTATCAAAGCTGCTCTTGCCATTTGTGTTCTTATTTTATTATCTTTAACTGTTTCTCTTTCTTTGTCTACCTAAAAAGGTGCATGATTCTGCCTCTTGAAGTTGGCCATCACCCTCTTTGGATAACAATCACTTTCAAATGAATATCCTGTGTGGGTAAAGTGTCAGCTGCTATTTGTGGCTGACTCAGTCACAAGATTATTAATCTGAGCCATAGGTGGACCCTAATATAACTTGTCTTTGGGGTTGAACGGGTTACGGGTAATGGTATAATTAAAATTGAAATCTTGAAGTGAGGTTTCTCACCAAGTGAGACTGGATTGTTCATTTATGTTTTTTTTTCCCCTCACTCTCTTTGAACTCAAGTGTAGTCCATACAATGTGCTGCTACTAGGGACTGCACTAGACTGATTTTGCATGTGAGTTAGCTTTCCCTATTACCACCAGTGTCTGTCGCCATCAGGCGAACCCACTGACTTCTGAGGTACTTGTAATTTACATCCTCAAGCCAAGGATGAGAAGTCAACATTTTAAATCCAAATGACCTGTGTAGGAGTTGAATCCGTTACCTCAGCATCAACACACCAGAAGTTTACTGGCAAATGTTCTTATCTATTCGACCATGCTGGCCTACATTGTTTGGTTTCATTTCATTACCTTTGTCATTGCTCTGTACTCTTTGCTGGCTGTTGCAGATGAGGACGGAGCACGTATGGGAATGCCCGGAGTGCTGTGATGTCAGTTCTTGACTCAACTCATTCAACTTGTCTTTGTCCTAAGGAATTTATGACCTAATTGTTGTGACCAAAAATCAAGTGTGTTTAATTTATCTTACATCTGATTTCATGTGCGAGGCAGGAGGGTAATGACGTCAGTGAAGCCCAAATCATCATCATCAGGTGGCTTCATCAGAGTACATTGAATACCATGATTACACCTTGTGTAAATGAAAGTCTTTGCTTAAAAAGGATGATATCTCGTATCCCCTAATGCACATTGTCAGTATCCAAACTGCTTAGTCATCTACCTATCTGTTATGTTGTTTAACTTCTTGTGGTTCTTGCTGTACATGTGATAATTATCACCTATTTATTTATTTTATCATCATCCAGTGCCTTGCCGGCTGGTGTGGCAAATCATGCATCTCCACAAATTGTGATTTCTGACGGCATGGATCGATTCATGTGTTGACTCCCTTCCATGCTATGATGCAAGACTGTCAAGAAATTTCTCATGCTGTCTTCCTCTATTTCACTTTCCACAAATCTTTCCGTTTGTCGCAATAATGTGGCCAAACATGGTCACTGTCTCTTTCTGATGTTTCTGTTAAGGTGTCTTGACTTAACCTCCTTCAAAATGACCACATTGCTAATTTTGGCTGTCCAATTAATTTTCAGCATTCCTCTACACATCTCCAAGACTTCTAGGTGTTTTTGTGTGTGGCTTGTTTACTAATTGTCCAGGATTTGCAGTATGTTAAAACTGGTTCTTTGTAGCATGCAAGAATTGTTATAACTTCCAATGTTCTTCATTTGATAGAATGCAGTATTTGCTTGTCCTATTCTGTTTATTATCTCTGTGATGCATCTTCCATCTGATGTTATCCATGTGCCTAGATGTATTTATTAATCACTTATTATTCTACAAGGCAGTCATTATTTTTCTGCCACATTGTCAAGACAGAAACTAAACCATTTTTGATAACTGGAAATATTTGTGGAAAGAGAGATAGAGGAAGACAACATGAGAGATTCTTCAGTCTCGTGTCATGGCACGGAGGGGTGTCAGCACATGAATTGATACATGCCATTGGGGATTGCAAGATGAGGAAAATCATGATCGCCCATGTCAGTCGGCAACACTTGATGATGATTGTGATGATTATTTTTCTAACTATGTGGTCTACACTGCCTATTTCTTCATGATGTTTTTTGTCTTGTCTCTTTCAGTGGAAAGAGAACATCTCGATTGTCAAACATCATTGATAGCCTCCGAACTTCCAAGGAAAAGCAAGCGGCCGACTCCAGCCAGACATCTCGTGGGCATAGTAAGAAAGGCTCCCTGGACATTTTGTTTGGAGCTGGAAGGAAGTCACCTTCATATGAATCTGCATCTGCTACTGGCCATAGACCATCTTCCTCTTCCTCTTCATCATCGTCATCATCGTCGTCACCTGTGTTCTCAGGCTCTCTCGGTTCTGATTACAGATCTGCAAGCGAAAAGTTCTGCCATGAAGACGTAGCTTATTCTCACCAGATGAGCCTAGATTCCCGCCATTTAATGAGATCAAGCCTGGACGCTGCTAGAACACAGACTGACCACAGTGGTTTTGGTTTGCCCAGGGATGACTTTGATAAAGGGAAAAGGCTGCTTGAGAATCTAGAAATGATGAATAACGGTCTTCTGGAAGCTTACAGTAAGACAGGAGTGTCAGATTCAAAATCTCAAAAACTGGATAATCTTCATTCATACAACCACTCAAGGTTATTGTCATCATCATCAACTACAGCGTCATCTGGACAAAGTTTAGTGTCCAGGCCATCATCTCGCCTGTCATCTAAACCTAGCAGTCAGGCTTACACTTCAACTTCTTCATCTTCACCCATCAGGACCAGTTCCGCAGTCACCACCACAAACAGCAGCCTGAGCTGCGGAGCTAATCCTGGCAGCAGCAGTGCAATGTTCCATGTAGCCCCACCCTCAGCTCTGACTGCAGCCCAAGTGGATCTGAATACAGCCGCAGCCAACATTCTGACCTACCAACAACTCTACAACATGCAGGACCCCTACATGATGAAATCACTCATGAGCAATCCTTTATATTTACAAAGAATGATGGAGTTTCAAAAACATGCCATGGATCCGCTGATGCTTCAACAGCTGGAGATGTATGAAGTACTAGCTGCCATAGAGAAAAGCAAGAACAATACAGATCAAGCCACCATGAATGCCCAGTCCATTCTTTGGCAAGCACATGCTGCCACAATCCTTCAACATCAGCACATGCAACAGTTTCAGCAACTGCAGCTACAACAGCAGTTACAACAGCAAGCAGCTGCAGCCAGGGACAGAAAGACCAGGGAGACAATTGCAGCCATCATGGCCAGCAAGAGCAATAATTTCAGCACACACCCAAACAAATCCATCGGCAGCATTTCTACTGGGCAGTCAGCAAAATCTCTTATGGCATCATCTTCATCCACACTTACTTCTTCAATAACAGCCTCCAAACGACCACGGCCAGCACATCCCTCTTCCTCAGCCGATATTTACTCCAAAGAAGTTCCTAGTCTTGAAAAGAAACAGCGACACAGTCACCAGACAAGCAGCCATCTTCCAAACCACACCAATTCATCCTCTTCCAGTATCACCTCGTCATCTTCAGTGAAACATTCACAGACAGCACCCAGATCCACCAACAGCAATAATACAAAAGCACAAACCAGTAGCACTGCATCGTACGCTCAATCAAAGCATGACCTTCTTGGCCTGTCTGCTGCTTTCCAGGTCCCTCAGGCAGCATCACCTCATCTATGGGGGTATCCAGCCTTCCTGCAACCATCTTCTTTGGACATGAATCACATGTCTCATTTCTTTGAACGGCCTGGTGAATCTTCATTGTCTTCATTGCCACTTGCTTCTGCAGAACCTACTGGTGTAGATGTCCTGGACCTCAGCGTGAAGCCAGGTCAGGGCAAAACATAAAGGTCCCAGGCTGTGTTGACCCTACATGATTCCTCAAATCTCCAACAGCCATTTGAAAAGTATCAAGCCACCCTGTATGCAACCAGATGCTGCTTCTGCCATTAGAAGCAACAACTAACCATGTCTGCTTCCTTTGGACTTATCCACATTGACATCTGAAGGAGTATGAAGAAGAAAACACCAGGGAACATCAAGAAAGCTTGTCCGCCACAATCACCAACTCACTCTTTGGATCCCTGAATCTCGAACAATCACTAGTTCATTAAACTGGTCCCACCTCCAACAATCACCAGCTCATTAAACTGGTCCCACCTCCAACAATCACGAGTTCATTAAACTGGTCCCACCTCCAACAATCACGAGTTCATTAAACTGGTCCCACCTCCAACAATCACTAGTTCATTAAACTGATCCCACCTCCAACAATCACTAGTTCATTAAACTGATCCCACCTCCAACAATCACCAGCTCATTAAACTGATCCCATATCCAACAATCACTAGTTCATTAAACTGGTCCCACCTCCAACAATCACCAGCTCATTAAACTGGTCCCATATCCAACAATCACTAGTTCATTAAACTGATCCCTCCTCCAACAATAACCTATAGCAAGCAAAACTTTATTCTATGGTGTCAGAATCATCACCAATTCGTTTTATCAATCCATCATTAAATTGGAGTCTAGCCATGATTTGGTTTCTTCCTTGTAGACAAACAACACAATCATTCTGAGTAAACTCCCCCTTGTAGGAATGATTTCTTCCTTGTAGACAAACAACACAATCATTCTGAGTAAACTCCCCCTTGTAGGAATGATTTCTTCCTTGTAGACAAACAACACAATCATTCTGGGTAAACTCCCCCTTGTAGGAATGATTTCTTCCTTGTAGACAAACAACACAATCATTCTGAGTAAACTCCCCCTTGTAGGAATGATTTCTTCCTTGTAGACAAACAACACAATCATTCTGGGTAAACTCCCCCTTGTAGGAATGATTTCTTCCTTGTAGACAAACAACACAATCATTCTGAGTAAACTCCCCCTTGTAGGAATGATTTCTTCCTTGTAGACAAACAACACAATCATTCTGAGTAAACTCCCCCTTGTAGGAATGATTTCTTCCTTGTAGACAAACAACACAATCATTCTGAGTGAACTCCCCCTTGTAGTCGAGCAACTAACATCCCAAACAATCTTCCCCTTGTAGGCAAACAACATGATCATTTTGGGCAATATCCCTTGTGTAGTCAAGCAACACTAACATCCCAAACAATCTCCCCCTTGTAGGCAAACAACACAATAATCTAAGTAATCTTTCCCTTGTTGTCAATATTCACAAGCCTTCTGGGTAAACTCAGCTCTCCATGTGTTGTGTGCATGTTGTGGGTTATGATCATCTATCATCATCATGGGAAATTAATATGATTCTCTTAGAATATCACAGCATACAAGATTTGAGCAAGCTCGATCACATGAGAGATCATTGTCAGTCCTCCCTTTGCAAGCGAGACTAGTAACTGCTTCCAACTTAACTTTCCCAACATGGAGGACACTCATCTGCCCATTTTATGACTGATGCATCAAATGGATTTCAAGACATGGTTTTACAGTCAAACAATCAAGACAGTTTTACTGTCAAACTGTCAAGACATGTTTTTACTGTCAAACTATCAAGGCACAGTTTTACTGTCAAACTGTTAAGACATGGTTTTACTGTCAAACTATCAAGACATGGTTTTACTGTCAAACTATCAAGACATGGTTTTACTGTCAAACTATTATGACATGATTTTACAAATGAAACTATCAAGACATAGTTTTACTGTCAAACCATCAAGACATGGTTATAATGTCAAACTATCAAGACATGGTTATAATGTCAAACCATCAAGGCATAGTTTTACTGTCACTATCATGTACTGCCTATAGTAACTTGCGGTGTAGGGCAAGAGGGGTCTTGAGCCTGGGGAATTAAGACCCCCTGGCTAGTGCAGACCCCACAGGTTAAGGTTTTAATTTTTCTCCCACCAGAAACAAAACTGCACCTTACCAAGGATTCGAACCCGGGTCTCCCAAAGGAGAACCCAGCAATCTTAGCCACATGGCCAGCATGTATGGTTTTACTACACATAGCAAACCTGCTCCGTTGAGACAAGGTCATCTGTGTTACCAGATCCTATCGGAAAAGCCAAGAATAGTAACACTATAACCTACCAAGCTCACAAGAGGCATCTAAAGACACTTGGTCATTGTAGGTGACTGCTGTCTCAATAGGTTGTGGTGTGGTGTTTCCTGAAAATAGGTCGTCCCAGCACATGAAAGGTATATGGGTAGAGCTCCTTTTAAATGTTCCACCAGATAAGAAATGTTGTTTAGATGATGTGGTTTCTCCTCACGTCCCTGAGGTTTTCAGTCTCCAGTGTGATGAATCCGGGCTGGGGCTTAGCATCTTGTACACTTTGAGAGTGAAACAGTCTCAGCCCCGGAAGGTTAACCCTGTCAACAAATGCCAGCTGAAGTCGGATGTGTCAGCCTAACGGCACAAGAACGCAGCTCTGCTGTAAACAGGCACAATGCAATCACGTCCGGAAAAAAAAACTCAGGATGAACGCAGAAGAAGAAGAAGAAGAAACAGTCACAGTGAATTCCCATGGTGATGGTAAACATTCAGCACCCATGATTTGCACTTGCGTTATGAGACCTCATACGCATGATTCTTCTTCTTCTTCTTCTTCTTCTTCTTCTTCTTTTCGTTCATCCGGAGTGTTTTTTCAGATGTGATTGCGGTGTGTCTGTTATGCGCCCTTGGGCCGAAACCCATAGGCCAACACATCGACTTTAGCGTGCTTTTTTGACCAGGTAGCATTCCTGGGAGACTCTCACTTTTGCGGTGCCATCTGCTACACCGCTGGCCAAGTTGGAACGGTCGAAGACAACGGTCATCCCTCAAAGGAAGGCAGGGACAGTCCATAGCATTTTCCGCCATCCAAGGTTGCTTCCATGGTTGCAGGGCCGACACACAGCGCCCTGATGCTGGGCTTACCGAGGGAATCGTCACGTCCTGTTCATGGCTGCTTTGATTCCTCACTTCAATATATTGGGCATTTCGTTCGCCCCGGGCCATTCCTGCACAAACCAGACAGGTCTGCAGATGGTATCCACTCAGCGAGTTTTCGGACATGTGCTTGTCCTTGCGCCCTTCAGAGCTGTTCCAGGCACGGCGGACATTAGGAAAACTACTTAGTCAGAACTGTTCCGAGCAAAAGCGGCATTAGGAAACTAGGTAGTCAGAGCTGTTCCTAGCATGAGAGACATTCGGACGAGACATTTCACTTGGACGTAAATGCGTAGTGCCAGTTTTTATTTTGCCACCCGTAGGCCAGCACTTCCGGCTTTGGCGGGCATTTTTTAATGAGGTTAGCCTTCCTCGGGTTTCGAGGCACGTTAGACTTATTGTTGTGATGCCGCCCGCATCTCAGCTGGTCAGGATAGAACGGTCAACGACGTCATGGTCAACCCTCAAGGGAAGGCAGGGGCAGATCATGGGCATTCTCTCGCTACCCAAGGAGGCTTCCATACTTGCAGAGCCGGCACATATTGCTCTGAGACTGGGCTCACCCGAGGAGTTGCCACGTCCTGCTCATGGCTGCTTTAGTTCCTCACTTCCATGTGTTGGGCATCTCGATTGCCACTGGCCGCTCAAGCACACACCAGGATCGGTCAGACTGTGGGCGTCATCCACTCGGTAAGCTTTGCTTTTGACTTCGGACCACGCAATGGGTTCGCTAGCCTTGCATTCCATTTCGTGTTATTGAGACGTTTTTTCCACTTTTGTCTACTCTCTATGAGTTAGATACAGACAGTTTTCGTAACCATTTCCTTCGACTGGGGCACTTTTCTGACTTTTTGTACTCGCTCACAAGGTAGGCTACATGTGCTGCCGGCTCAGCACCTTACCTTCGTGCAGCAGTGAACGAGAAACGGCCTGGCCCTCTCATCCGGGGATCTCTCATATCCCCCAGTTGAGAGCCTTCGAACTTGTATCAGACCTGAGCATGTAGCTTGCTCAGTATCACGCCTCTATTTTTCGGTAGGAGGGTATTGGCCCGGCTCTCAGATCCGAGGTTTGTGGCTTAGAGGTGTTCAGCCACAGCCCTTGACAGGGAGCCTTAAGTGTTTTGTCCGGACCAAAAACTTCTGCCTTCGTGCGCCTGATTTAAACTTCTGACTGTTATCCTCACCTCAGTCTAACCCGCAGAGCAGCAGGTTGTGTCTCTCTTAGTCTGGCCCCTATCCCATATGCCGTCCGATATGTAGTTTTCATCCATCGGCAAGCACATGGGGTCATAGGGACACACAAGCTCCCCCACCGCGGCAAGGTGGAGACACATCGGGGGAGATACGTATGATTGAAATGTGGGCATTGCTTGCATGCCAAGGTAAGGTCATCACACTTGTCAATAATTGTTCTTGTTGTATAAGAGTGAATAATTGGAACAGTGGGGCTCATACAACAAGAACACATTGGAAAATACTTGCAAATGTGACTAGCTATAATATAAGAACCAGACTTTCAAATAGCACCATGTATAGAGGTTGGATAATTTCACTGCACTGGGCTGTCACATTCTCCACATTTATTGATACATGATATTCCTTGTGGAGTCCTTGATTTTGTGAACTGGATTCATTGGAATGTGAATTCAAACTAGAAGGAGAATTAGTATCAAATCTCAATCTGAGCTGTGAAGTGTTTTGTGAGCAAAAAACATTCTAGTTTATGAAAATGTTAGAATTTATCAGCTTTGTGAAGCTGTTAAGATTAAAGTTGGGTACTTTTGTCATTATCTGGCATATCTTCTTGTGTGGAATATCTGATTCAATATTGTGGACAGGCTGTTGAGCTGTTAAGGCTTCTGGAGTGTTTTTGCTTCTGGCTACAGTTTGCGTACACATTTTCCTCATGTTGGATTTGTAGTACATGGTTCCGTCGCCCAGCTACTGTGTTAAGTGCGTGGAGTGACACTGAGAGCTGTGGATTTCATGTGGAATGTTTTTACATCTGTCTGGGGTTGTTTGTATTGTGAGCATGTTCAGAAAAATAGCAGGCGGTTGGTTACTGAACTATTTGGTTTTGTTTTATGCAGTAATGTGTGTACAACCACTGGTTTTCTAGTGACTGCCACTTCCATCAATGATAAACTGTAATTTTAGTGGCCGACTGTTGTGTCGTAATTCTGGCAGCGACCTTATGCATTTATGCTTTGGGTGCTGTTGATTTGTTGGGACTGCTGTCTGTTCCACATTTCACATGGGACAGTGAGGAGCATTTTGTGTGATATTCACTGGCACAGGAACAGAACATTATGGAGTGACCCTTTGCCGTGAAGTTGTAAACATGTCAAACGACTAATATTCTTGTGCACTGTATCAAAAATGTGTGTGCTAAGAGCTAAAAATGTGCACTCCAGCCCACAGTAGTACAGTTTAGAAGAAGCATAACATTATAATCATTATGGAGTGACATCTCCACAGTGAAGGTTGGCAGTGAGAGATCTCCAGCAGTTTGTATCTGGAGCCTGGATTGTACATTCTGCTTGACTGAAATCCTGGATACTCTATAAATAGATTAGTTACTGAATCATCAGCCGTGGATGCTCAAATAACAGCTGGATTACTGATTCATGTCTAGAATACTGTATAAATGGCTGGAATACTGATCAATAAGTCAAAGATACTCTACACATGGCTGGATTACTGATCCATAAGTCAAAGATACTCTACAAATGGCTGGATTACTGATTGATCCATCAAGGATACTCTATAAATAGATCAGTTATCGATTCACCAGCCAAGGATACTCAATAAATAGCTGGATTCCTGATTGATCAATTACAAACTAATGTGTAAATAGTTTAATACCTGATTGGTCATTAAAGATAAGGTTTAATTCATTTAATATCATAGATGCTACATAAATCAGTGTTATATCCACAGCGGATACTCTTATGTACATTTGTATTAGTCACCCATCTATCCATCTCCAATACTGAACAATCACTGTGTGGATACTGCGGATATATACTGTTGCTGCACGCTTGGAAAATGGATTGTCTATACAGTAGTAAAGCCACAGTGATTCAGTCTGTATCCTTGACTAATTCAGCATTAGATCAGCTGTGATAATGGATTGATTGGCAAGAATACAATGCTGCTGTGGGATTGGATGTATTTTATATTACATGTCATGAATATTCATGTATTTAGAAGCGGAATTGTGACTATGATTATGCATCTTGGATGTAGATAAATACAAGCTGAAATTTCACTGAAAATACTTTGTTGTTTCTGTTATGTTATGATTTTGTTTTGATAACAATAGATGGACTGTTCATTTTCCCTGGCCCTATTGGTGTTGGTTGCCTGGTTAGCTGGTAGGTTGGTTGTATGGATGTTGGTTGGATGGATGGCTGACTGGCAGGTTGGTTGGTTGTATGGATTGATGACTGAATAGATGGTTGGCTGGTTAGTTGGTTGGATGGATGGCTGGTTGGTTTAAGAATGGATGCTCTTATCCATTCGGCCATGCTGATCTATAATTGTCCATGTGAAGCTAGAATTAAATATCTTCAACTCAGACAATTGTCCATGTGAAGCTAGAATTAAATCTTCAACTCAGACAATTGTCCATGTGAAACTAGAATTAAATCTTCAACTCAGACAATTGTCCATGTGAAGCTAGAATTAAATATCTTCAACTCAGACAATTGTCCATGTGAAGCTAGAATTAAATATCTTCAACTCAGACAATTGTCCATGTGAAGCTAGAATTAAATATCTTCAACTCAGACAATTGTCCATGTGAAGCTAGAATTAAATATCTTCAACTCAGACAATTGTCCATGTGAAGCTAGAATTAAATCTTCAACTCAAGACAATTGTCCATGTGAAACTAGAATTAAATCTTCAACTCAGACAATTGTCCATGTGAAGCTAGAATTAAATCTTAAACTCAGACAATTGTCCATGTGAATCAAGAATTAAATCTTCTATACAATTGTCCATGTGAATCAAGAATTAAATCTTCTATACAATTGTCCATGTGAATCAAGAATTAAATCTTCTATACAATTGTCCATGTGAATCAAGAATTAAATCTTCAACTCAGACAATTGTCCATGTGAAGCTAGAATTAAATCTTCTATACAATTGTCCATGTGAATCAAGAATTAAATCTTCTATATAATTGTCCATGTGAATCAAGAATTAAATCTTCTATACAATTGTCCATGTGAGTCAAGAATTAAATCTTCTATACAATTGTCCATGTGAGTCAAGAATTAAATCTTCTATACAATTGTCCATGTGAAGCTATAATTAAATCTTCTATACAATTGTCCATGTGAAGCTATAATTAAATCTTCTATACAATTGTCCATGTGAATCAAGAATTAAATCTTCTATACAATTGTCCATGTGAGTCAAGAATTAAATCTTCTATACAATTGTCCATGTGAATCAAGAATTAAATCTTCTATACAATTGTCCATGTGAGTCAAGAATTAAATCTTCTATACAATTGTCCATGTGAATCACAACTGTCCATGTGAAGCTAAAATTAAATCTTCCACACAGACTAGACATGGACTGACAAGGAGCAGACACATTGCATCCGGGCAAGAAATGAAAATGTCAAAGCAGGGGAAATAACCAAACTTCTATTCAAATGATATTCTTAGAAAGCTAATTACCGGTAGTGTCCCTTAAACTTAACGCCCCTGTTAAAAAATGCTTGGAAATTTCCATTAAAGATTAATAAGTTGTCACCTTTTCAGCCAGTACCCTCTTAGGACAACAATCACCTTCAAATTAATATCATATTGGCTGGCTTATTCACTGGATTATTAATCTGAGCCAGGCGATGGACCCTAATATAACATCTCTTTCGAGGTTGAACAGGGTAATGGTATAATAGAATTTTCACCTATTATAACACGCAGTGGTATCGAACAAGGTTGCGTGCTAACCCTGGATTTCTTTTGCTGATGTCTCAACCAAGTGTTTGACGGTGCGCCAGTCAAAGTATGTCTCAATGCCAGACCTCCACCCTAGGCATAGTCACAGTTTGTATACACCGTGTCGAATCTTGACCTGGTTACATACTAATATGTCTCTCCGCTGATGTGAGTCTCCAGTACCGGTCTTGCTCACTCCACTAGTTTTTAGGTTCAGAGAGGAGAAGAAAGCTTTACATCACATCCCTCTGTAGATGGTACTGGGGGGAGGGGGGAGAAGTGTGTCTACACCAACCTGACTCCAAGACCTGGGGGAGGAGAAGTGTGTCTACGCCACCCTGACTCCAAGACCTGTGGGTGGAGAAGTGTCTACGCCACCCTGACTCCAAGATATGGAGATGGTACTGGGCGAGGAGAAGTGTGTCTACACCAGCCTGACTCCAAGATATGGAGATGGTACTGGGGCAGGAGAAGTGTGTCTACACCAACCTGACTCCAAGACCTGGGGCAGGAGAAGTGTGTCTACACCAACCTGACTCCAAGACCTGTGGGTGGTACTGGGGGAGGAGAAGTGTGTCTACACCAACCTGACTCCAAGACCTGGGGATGGTACTGGGTGAGGAGAAGTGTGTCTACACCAGCCTGACTCCAAGACCTGGGGATGGTACTGGGGGAGGAGAAGTGTGTCTACACCAACCTGACTCTAAGACCTGGGCGAGGAGAAGTGTGTCTACACCAGCCTGACTCCAAGACCTGGGCGAGGAGAAGTGTGTCTACACCAGCCTGACTCCAAGACCTGGGGATGGTACTGGGGGAGGAGAAGTGTGTCTACACCAACCTGACTCTAAGACCTGGGCGAGGAGAAGTGTGTCTACACCAGCCTGACTCCAAGACCTGGGGATGGTACTGGGTGAGGAGAAGTGTGTCTACACCAGCTTGACTCCAAGACCTGGGCGAGGAGAAGTGTGTCTACACCAGCCTGACTCCAAGACCTGGGCGAGGAGAAGTGTGTCTACACCAGCCTGACTCCAAGACCTGGGCGAGGAGAAGTGTGTCTACACCAGCCTGACTCCAAGACCTGGGGATGGTACTGGGGGAGGAGAAGTGTGTCTACACCAGCCTGACTCCAAGACCTGGGGATGGTACTGGGCGAGGAGAAGTGTGTCTACACCAACCAGACTCCAAGACCTGGGCGAGGAGAAGTGTGTCTACACCAGCCTGACTCCAAGACCTGGGGATGGTACTGGGGGAGGAGAAGTGTGTCTACATCAACCTGACTCCAAAACCTGGAGATGGTACTGGGGGAGGAGAAGTGTGTCTACACCAACCTGACTCCAAGATATGGAGATGGTACTGGGGGAGGAGAAGTGTGTCTACACCAACCTGACTCTAAGACCTGGGGATGGTACTGGGGGAGGAGAAGTGTGTCTACACCAACCTGACTCTAAGACCTGGGGATGGTACTGAGGAAGGAGAAGTGTGTCTACACCAACCTGACTCCAAAACCTGGAGATGGTACTGGGGAAGGAGGAGTGTGTCTACACCAACCAGACTCTAAGACCTGGGGATGGTACTGAGGAAGGAGAAGTGTGTCTACACCAACCTGACTCCAAAACCTGGAGATGGTACTGGGGGAGGAGAAGTGTGTCTACACCAACCAGACTCTAAGACCTGGGGATGGTACTGAGGAAGGAGAAGTGTGTCTACGCCAACCTGACTCCAAGACCTGGAATCCCTGTCACGGCCCCAGGCTACCTCAAGGTAATGCATTGGACTTAATCGGTGCAGAGGGATAATATATCGCCAAAAGTCACGCGCAATTTTCGGTTCACACTAATGTTAAAAAAATAGTCATTTGTAAAATCCCTACCACCTTTAAACTCCCCCATTCACACCACAGAATCAACAAAATAGGACAGCTTATTGCTGAAGAGGGTTTTCCCCAACTACAGCAATAAGTTGTCCTATGTTTTTCTGTCTCGCACAGTTTCCTCTATGCCCTCCCTATATTATTCATCTTTGTTTCTAATTATCCTTTCCATATGTTTAGATCTCCGGCTGTTTAATTTGCTCTGTGGATTTCAGAGAACGGACTTTCTAGTTTCACATTTTTAGATGTTCTCAATGTGTATCCTGTCCAGCATGAGCGTCTTTTCCTTCTCTTGATGTGCTGAAATGTTTAGCTTTCTCCAGAACCTCTGTCTGTATTGAGGGATTCTGTCATACCATTAGTAGACCTTTTCTGCGCGGGAATCAGTGTTTTCGTTTGTTGTGGATTTAAATGTTGCTGTTATTATTCTAGAAGTCAGTACTGTAACATAATTGTTAAACTCTAAAATACTAACATTCCACAAAATGTGAACAATGAAGAAAGCAGGCTGATTAATAGCATTATGTCTCAGAAACTGAAATTGATACTTCGGCCACATTAAATGCCACCGTGATTTCAAAAGAACAATACTGGATGCATGTCTTCAAGGAGAAGAGACATGGGGTTGACCTGCATGAAGGTGGATACAGGACATTACAGACACCTTGATCATGAAAATGCACTAGGCAGGAAAACTGGTGGCTGGTGGAACGTTTCCAAGAGGCGGGCTGAGAGCAGCGTTCTGCAAAATGATCTGCTTCACGGCGATCAAGACTTGCGTGGTCCAAACGGGCAAGCTGTCAGTACATCACTACAGACAGTTGAACATATCTGTAAGACTGTCCAATGTTTGATCGACTGGGAACTGGTCCACGGAGACACATCTGCACACAGCTGTTTGGCAGATTCAATGTTGAATGGGCATTCGAATACAACAAACACCCAAAATACTCGATTTTGTGTGGAAATTACAACAACAGCAAACAAACAGAAGAAGAAGCAGCAATCGCAGAAGAAGAAGGTGAAGAAGAAGAAAGAAGAAGAGGGAAAAGAACAACCAGGAAGAGGGGCTAAATAAATCACCATGAAATCAAGATCCCACGTTTTTTACTCGGCACATTGCCGCTACCAGGATACAGATAGGGGTTTATTATAAGATAAAGACGGCAAAGAAAGAGTTAAAATAAGTAGACAAGTTAACCCAAACATACTATACCTTAAGGGGAAAGACACGATGGGACCCTGAAAACTTGTCAAAAGACTAAAGAGTGAACAACCGAGAAAGACACTTGAGTTTCAGCGAACTAAAATGCACAAACGAAGCTGACGTGCTAAATCGACGATAAATCGTTTCAAAACAATGTTTTCCCGTGATGAATTTGAATAACGAAGACAAACAATAGATTGCACGATTTATTGCCTGGCATATTTCGCTGCATCTCGTCAGGTACATACTGCAGAAATCACACAACTTACGTGAATTAATTAGATAAATCCTTCAAACTGAAATATACACATGTTCGCACAGTAATGTCGATTGTCTACCACGGTAATTTTAAACTGACTAACATGTCTTTCTGCTTACACAAGGACGGCTTACGAAGGTTGATTAGTATAGCTTCAGCAAACTTTAACAATCGACTACTTTGTGTGTTGAACAACACACGGAAGGCACTGTCTCTTTCAACCACTTGACCACTCTCGAGCACATGTTTCCCGACCGATGAAGCTAGACTTTTCCGGTGTGTCGGCCTGCCTAGGCTACCATCTTCTGTGTGTAGTATCTTGTCCAAACAATTCGGAATATGTTCCGAAACCCTGCAATGTAACTGTCGCTCAGTTCTGCCTATGTAGATGGCCTCGCATCTGCATGTAAATTGGTAAATACAATTTGATTTGGCGTACAAAGCTACAGGTTCTTTTACTGCTGGGACTGGGATCGGTGTGTTTCTGTACCTGATGACTAGAGCTGCAGCACAGAATGTTCGCTCGACTGCTGTGGTGAGCCGGTCCCGCAGACGTTGCATTACGTCATCTCCTCGGAAGGTTAGCTGGATGAATACTTTGAGTTTAGGGACTGTAGTTACTTCTGATTTCGGTTTGGGCTGTTGGCAGTGGCGCTTTATAAATCCTGTGGAGTACCCATTCAGGTTTAAGGCATTCTTCAGAGTTTTAAATTCCTCTGTCAGTGTGTCCTGGGTGCATATCTTCCTAGCACGGTCAAACAGGGTCCGTACTAAGCCCCGTTTGTACTGGACAGGTGCGAAGCTCTGAAAATTTAAGTATTGGCCAGTCCATGTTTCTTTGCGGTACACCGATCTTTGAATTGTGCCATCTGCTCTACGTCTCATTAGGATATCTAGAAACGGCAACGCTTCGTTGTGTTCGTGTTCCATAGATAAAGAGATGTTTATATGCGTCTCGTTCATTGTGGCCTGGAACGACGTTGCTTGTAGCTCGTCTGTGGTGATAATTAGTATATCGTCCACGTAACGACGGTAAAAGGCCAAGTTATTGATTTCTGAGGATCTCTTTTCTTCTAAGTGTGCCATGAAGATGTCCGCTAGAATAGGTCCAAGTGGGCTCCCCATGGCCACTCCGTCAATTTGGCGATATGACTTGTTTAGAAAGTTGAATTGTATGTTGGCAGTACATAATTTTAATAGCCTCTCTAGAATAGCTGATGGTATGCCTAGTTTTAGTTGTTTGTCTCTAATGCGTTCGCTTATTATATTCGCGGTCTCATCTAATAGTAATGGAACGTTGGTGAATAAAGAGGCAATATCCATGCATGCCATGTGTTTGTTGTTTATGTTCATAGTATCCAATAATTCCACCAGTTCGAATGTATCCCTGAGTGTTCTTGGATCGAAGGACTGTCGTACTGGCTTTAAAATTTCAGCTAGCCATCTCGCCATTCGGTGTTGTGCCGAGTAACCATGGAAAGGATCGGTCTTAGTGTGATGCCGGGCTTGTGAAGCTTGGGTAGACCGTACATCTGAGGTGTTTGGGAGCCACGCGGTGTGAGCGTTTTTGCAGTGGCCTCACTGATGAGTCCTGCATTCACAAGTGACTGGATTTCTTTCCTCATTTTTGCATCCAGGTCCTCCGACTTGTTGACTGTTTGCTCTACTCTGAATTTAGATACGTCTGATAATATATCATCCATTTTTCTCTGGTAGTCTGATATGTCCATCAGTACTGCACCACTCCCTTTGTCAGGTTTCAATATTACAAGGGTTTTGTTGGCCTTTAACGCTTGTAAGGCAGTAAGGTGTTCGTTGGTCAGCGGACATGTCTGTTTAGAGGGGGTTGTGCGATACTGATGTTCTAAATCTACCAGTTTGGCCTTCAGCCACCCGACTGACTCAGCAGAAGTAGGTGATAACTTGGAGACTTGATTAAACAACATTTCAAATTGTGCTTGCGACTCACACGGTTAATGTGTTTGGGCTTTATGCAGAATTTTAATCCGTATGCAAGGGCCTCCGTTTCAATGTTGTTGAGTACGTACGACGATAAGTTTCTGACGTAGTTATCTTTTCAGTGCTCAGTGATTTGTTGAGGCGAGCATTCTCTGCGATTTTCACCTTGTACACTGTTTCTGTACAGAATTTGGTGAACTTCAAGTAGCCATACAAGCTCAATTCTTTGGTGACGTAGTAGGCAGAACTGTGTGTTGCGCTTGAGGTTGGTAAGTTTAGAGCAGCAGTGGGATTCGGCAGCCCCCTGTGCGACTGAGCAGCCCTCTATAGGAACACACTGCTCACCTCCATAGCATGAGGAAGGGGCTAGAAAAGGTGCCCTAAACATTGTCTGCTTCATCACTACCTAACCAGCTAGCTGCGGTTGGTGGGTACCCTTAACTGCGGTTGACATACAAAGAAAGATAAAACAAGCAAAGCTAAAAGAGTAAACCATATTCTCTTAACAATTGGAACTTGGAATGTACGCACCCTACTTGACAGAGACGGCGCGTCGGGTCCAGAGAGACGAACAGCACTGATTGGGAGAGAGCTGGGCAGGTACAACATCGACATTGCAGCCTTGAGCGAGAAACGACTTGCAGAAGAAGGCCAAATCTGTGAAATTGGTGCCGGCTACACATTTTTCTGGAATGGAAGGAAAAGCGAGGAAAGACGCCAATCCGGTGTGGGATTTGCCGTTAAGTCGGCCCTGGTCGGCAAATTAGCTGGATTTCCAAAGGCTATAAACGACAGGCTCATGACCATGAAGTTGCCTCTGCTGAATGGAAGGAAGCACGCAACCATTGTGAGTGTCTACGCACCAACTATGACCAACGAAGATGATGTCAAGAACAAGTTCTATGAGGACCTGCACAGTGTATTAACATCTGTTCCCAAAGGAGACAAACTTATACTCCTTGGGGATTTCAATGCCAGAGTAGGCACGGACACCACCTCTTGGAGTGGCATTATTGGAAAGCATGGAGTCGGAAATTGTAACAGCAATGGACTCCGCCTCCTTCAGACATGTGCCGAACATGATCTCGTGATTACGAACACAATTTTCCGTCTCCCCATGAGAAATAGGACATCGTGGATGCACCCTCGCTCGAAACACTGGCACCTCATTGACTATGTCATCGTCAGGAGGAGTGACAGACAAGACGTTCGAGTGACAAAATCCATGTGTGGTGCCGAATGTTGGACAGACCATCGTCTCATTGTCTCGAAAATGAACATCCACATCAGGCCACCACGGCGTCCTCAATGGGCGAAAATGCAAACAAAGCTAAATGTCACCCGCCTAAACAGCAAGAAAATGCAGCAGTCGTTTGAAAATATGCTGGAAGACCGCCTCAAGCCCAATGCTGAAGCTAAACAGGATACAGAAACAGAATGGAGAGCCCTAAAGGACACAATTTACAACACTGCTATGGAAATCCTGGGTCCAGCCCCCCGAAAGCATAAAGACTGGTTTGATGAAAATTCCGAAGACATCAACCAATTGCTGGCCGAGAAACATCTTCTCCTCAAGGCACATTTGAATGACCCAAAGTCAACATAAAAAAAAGATGCTTTCAAGAACATTCAGAGAGTAGTACAGCAGAAACTTCGGCACATGCGGGACTCCTGGCTGAGCAGCAAAGCTGATGAAATTCAGGGCTTTGCTGACAGACATGATATGAAAAACTTCTACGACTCACTGAAAGCGGTCTATGGTCCTTCATCACCAGGTATAGTTCCCCTCCTCAGTGCAGACGGGGGAACATTGGTCACCGATAAGAAAGAAATCCTCCAACGCTGGGCAGAGCATTTCAGCAACATCTTAAATGTAACTTCCTTCTTCGATGATGAAACCATCAACTGCCTTCCTCAAGTTCCCACCAATGAGACACTTGGTGACCTGCCAACCATAGTGGAAATAAACAAAGCCATCCAACAACTCTCCAGCGGCAAGGCACCTGGTCCTGACTCCATCCCAGCAGAGATATACAAGGCAGGTGGGCCGGTCCTAACAGAGCAGCTTCACCAAGTCTTCACAAACATATGGATGAACGAGACCATGCCACAAGATTTTAAGGATGCGTCAATAGTCCACCTTTACAAACGTAAAGGAAACCGCCAATCCTGTGACAACCACCGAGGCATCTCCTTGCTTTCAATTGCAGGGAAGATACTCGCCAGAATTCTTCTCAATCGCCTCACAGCCCATCTCGATCAAGGTCTTCTTCCTGAGAGTCAATGTGGCTTCAGAAAAGAACGTGGAACTGTTGACATGATTTTCGCTGCAAGGCAGCTGCAAGAGAAATGTCAGGAACAGAACTGCGAAATGTTCTCCACTTTCATTGACCTTACCAAGGCTTTTGATACAGTCAGCAGAGAAGGACTGTGGAAGATTATGGCAAAATATGGCTGTCCACGAAAGTTTGTCCAAATAGTGCGGCTATTTCATGACGGCATGCAGGCAAGAGTACAGGAAAATGGTGAACTGTCTGAACCCTTTCCTGTAACCAATGGAGTGAAGCAAGGATGTGTCCTGGCACCATCACTGTTCAGCCTCATGTTTTCAGCCATGTTGATGAATGCTTTCGAGAACGACGACATTGGAATAGACATCAACTACCGTATGGATGGAAAGTTATTCAATCTCAGAAGGCTGAAAGCTAAAACCAAAATTGACAGCGGCACCGTCAGAGAGCTCCTGTTTGCTGATGATTGCGCTCTATACGCCAACTCAGAGGCGGACATGCAACATAATGTTTCAGCTTTCTCACATGCCTGTGCCAACTTTGGGCTCAATATCAACTTGGAGAAGACTGTAGTTATGTACCAGCCAGCTCCAGGGAATAATCACACTGTGCCGAATATCAAAGTGAATAATCATAGACTAAGTGTTGTGGACAAATTCACCTATCTTGGCAGCACTGTGTCACAAGCTGCTACAATCGATGACGAAGTGAATGCAAGAATCTCCAAGGCCAGTGCAGCCTTTGGCAGACTGTACAAGAATGTATGGGACAGAACTGGAATAAGCCTGCAAACAAAGCTAAAAGTCTACAAAGCAGTTGTATTATCCACACTGCTATATGCTTGTGAAACCTGGACTGCTTATCAGCGACACGCTAGGAAATTAAACCACTTCCACACAGTCAGCCTAAGGAAGCTACTGAAGATTAAAAATGGCAAGACAAGATTCCAGACACTGAAGTCCTAGAAAGAGCATCCATGCCCAGTATCCACACTCTACTGATGAAGAATCAGATTCGCTGGGCTGGTCACTTGACCCGCATGCCAGATCACAGGCTCCCTAAACGAATTTTCTACAGCGAACTGCGTTGTGGTAAACGCTCCCAAGGTGGCCAGAGGAAACGTTTTAAAGACACTCTGAAAATTTCACTGAATGCTTTTGGAATTCATCATGACACCTGGGAGGCTGCAGCCAGAGACCGAAATTCGTGGCGTGCATCATTGCGCAAAGGTGCAGTCATATGTGAGGCAACCAGGACTGCAAGAGCTGTGAAGAAAAGGCAGGACAGAAAAACCACTGCAGGAAATCCTCCCCCAGAGACGTCAAGCATTCTTTGCCCACATTGTCAAAGAACATTTCGAGCCAAAATAGGCCTTATCAGCCATCTTAGAACCCACGGCTCCACACCTTCAACCCCACTGGATGAAATGAATGGTCATCATCATTCTTGATGGACAAACAACAACAACAAGTTTAGACTGGGTTTCTTCTATCTGGTTTTTTGTCAGTCGTCTCAGGTAAATCGTAAATCGTCAAGATAAATCGTTTGTTTCTCGGGCAAGGAGCAGCTTCGAGACAAGTTACACATTAGATGTGCAGTAGACGAGCATCACAAGGACATTTGACCAGCGATAGATCAGCAACAGCCAGCACACGTATTTTTTTTACATCAACTGACTTTTAACCGACGACCAGCATCTCAAGTGAATTTTTAACGAGCTTTGTGAACACGTGTGTGTAAGTATGAACCAGTTTCAGCGATGGAAAGTTCCAGTGAATGATGTGAGTGTAGATCAGCGATCGTCAGCAGCTGCACCCAGAAAGTGGGTTCTATCTCCAAGTGTATAAACCACTCATTGTATAGAAGAATACTGTGCTACACACGGTAGAGAGAGAGAGAGAGAGAGAGAGAGAGAGAGAGAGAGAGAGAGAGAGAGAGAGAGAGAGAGAGAGAGAGAGAGAGAGAGAGAGAGAGAGAGAGAGAGAGAGAGAGAGAGAGAGAGAGAGAGAGAGAGAGAGAGAATGAAGTGCGTCGAAAGCATGGACTGTGCATGCTGTTTTGAAGATCACCCAACACTCACTTAATAGTGGGCAATGGATTGATCATTTCATAAAATGAAGTTAACCAGAGTGACTCAGCTGGCTATGAAAGCGTGTATGTTGTGTATCCTTGGGGAAAAAACTATGCCAGCTGCCGCCGTGATTTTGTCTCAGCACTGGCCAGACTATTGGACGAAAGAGCCACGTTTCGTCTACGTTTGTCATTGAAGTTATACCCCCAACCAATACAAATTGCCTGAAGGCACACACACATGGTCCGCCCCCTTTCTTCCATAGCCAGTGAAGAGCTCCCTTGTAGGTGGCTCCATGACTGATTGATTGATTTAAGAATCGACATCACAGCATTCGGGGCATTCCCATAAGTGCTCACTCCCCATCCTCAGCAGCCAGCGAAGAGTTCCAACACCAATAGTACCAGTAGCAATCTGATTATATGTCCGTCTCACCTTTCCTCTGAGCGTTGAGTGTCGGCCAGATCCCCTCATCACTCCTTGCTGTCTCATTCTTGCCAGACCATGGTAATCCATTTGCTCCTCCGAGATGTACACGTGCTCCCACAAGGCCGCAACCATGTCTGCCTTGTCATGTATCAACACTCCACCAAGTTCTGCAGAGCCAGCCAATCTGTCCGCCTGTTCATTTCCCAACACACCGGCATGTCCCGGAGAAAAGATCCAGGCGATGCTTGTCACCCGTGACCTCTGAAGCGAGGCAAGCCATTCTGCACGAAGCCTGCCCGTCCTCACCCTCGTCAGCATGCTTTCTGAGTCAGTCACAATCACGATGTGTGTGTGTGTGTCGTATTCTCCATCCAGCGGAGAGCCGTAGTGACTGCCTCCACCTCCATTCTTAAATTGGAAGTTGTCGTACCATATGCCAGGCTCTCCTGCACCAAACGTCGACCATTAGCTTTTTCTATGAACCCCAGCCACTTCTCTCACCTCTTGAAACCGAACCATCTGTGTAGATAATCACATCACCCGAGTCAGCATTGTCCTGAATTAGTTGCTGGATTTCCACTTCCATGGCCCCTGCTGGCCACTCCCTGCTTAATTTGATTATAATCTGCACAAGTCTGACTGCTCCGCTGGCACTCTGACCCACTCCTCTCCTCGCCTAATGTTCTCCAAGATGCACACTTGTCTGATCATATCCTCCGCCTGAGCCATCCATGATTTCCCTCTTATCAGTCGCTGACCCTTAACTGCGTCCAGCGTCTCATGCAGTGGGTGGTCTGTGTCTGCAGCTACCCTGAGGTATGCCTTTGCCTGCATCACCTTGAGCCTACCTGCAACAGTCGACAGACCAAGGATGTAACGCATACACACTACTGGGGTGTCTCTGGTGCATCCCAGAATGACCCGCATAGCTTCGTTCTGTATGCGCTCTAACTTCACCAGCTGACTCTCTGAGACAGTGAGCAGCCCTAATCCATAATCAATTACTGAGAGGATCAAGTATAGTGTGTAGAAACTGGGAAATCATGAGGAATATGGGCTTTCCATCACATGTAATACAACTCATGAAAATGCTCTATCTAGACCAATAAGCAGCGGTTAGAATAGATGGCGAGACATCAGATTGGTTTGACATCAAGCAAGGAGTCCGTCAGGGATGTGTGCTGTCCCCCTATTTGTTTAACCTGTACGCTGAAAATATGAGAAATGTAAGAGATTATATAAACAGGGAGCTATATGATGCCCTAAATATTGGTGGTCATGACATACAAGAGATTTGGTATGCTGATGATACAGTATTGCTATCCACAACACAGAATGGTATAGAAAACCTAATACCGCAGAAGTCGAATGTGTCGGCCTAACGGCACAAGAACGCAGCTCTGCTGTAAACAGGCACAATGCAATCACGTCCGAAAAAAATCTCAGGATGAACGCAGAAGAAAAAGAAAACCTAATAGCCTCAACCTAATTGAATAGTGAAAATCACAACTTATATCTTAACATAGCAAAAACAAAGATAATGCATACAGATAAAACTACTATAGAGAAAGAAATAAACGTTAATAAGGAAAAATTGGAGGTGGTGGAAAATTTTGAATATCTTGGGTCATTGATTACCAACAACAGTGACACAATGAAATAAATTAAATGACGACTATCAATTGTTCTTCAAAGACTAAAACAATTGAATAAATTATGGAGTGGGACAGATAGAACTACAAAAATTAGATTTTTAAGAGCATGCATCTTTCCCATTGCAACGTACACCTGTGAGACCTGGACACTTACTAAACAAGATGAACAGCGCATAAATGACTTTGAATATAAACGTATAGACGAGTTATAAAAATATCTTGGGTAAAGAAAAGAACAAATGTATCCATACTTCAAAAGCTGAAGAAGGTTGGCTATTAAAGACAATGAAACAAAGAAAATTGAAATATTTTGGTAATTTAAAATGTCACGAAAGTTTGGAGAGAATGATGGAGAGGTATATGCCTGGGAAGAGAGGAAGAGGAAGGCAAAGAGAAGATGGGTGCAGGATGTGGTGGGTGATCTCCAGCTGGGTGTATCAGATGTGGCACTGTGGTATATTATGGAGGAAAGTGCAGTACCCACCAACGCCTTCCTCGTTATGAAGTCAAGCTAGAGCGATGGGACTAATTTCAAATGGAGTGGACAGTTCGCTGAAAGACAAAGTAACCCAGGGTAGCTTTTGGGATCTAGGGGATTCTCGGATATAATAATAATTCCACTCCTGTTTTAACTTTTCCAAAAGGAGAACAAGTAACTGACTATGAACCCCCACTTGTATCAATTTTTCCTTTAAGGGGAAACGGTTACAAGAATTTAATAAAATGTATAGTTCTCCCATTATGAACAATTTGGAACCTGAGAGCTTACAGTAGAACAGGAATTTACTGTCTACTCGTGGTTACTCAGCCACTTACCGTTCCAAATTCTTCAATGTTGTTGTTTAATGATTTAATTAAACATATATGAAAATTGGCACATCACGAGTCATTCAATAAGAAGAGAGTTAAATTTCACCAGTTTAATTCTGAATAAAAATCCTGTGGAAAGGAGAAACATTTGGTAGTCAACTGAACACAAATTACATATCAGTACTCACAGCATTTATGAATATATAATGTTAACATAGAACATAAATAACAACAGCTGGCACCGTGAAATATGAATTGTTCACAAGGTCCCATCCCTAGTTCTCTTCACACAATCTACTCTTCAATATATATATATATATATATATATATATATATATATATATATATATATATATATATATGATTGTTCAGGTGGTGGTGTGATTCTTCTTCTACTAAAGGATCCCATGATTTTCTGAAATAAAAGTTCCTAATAGCAACTATGACTAGAGTTCAGTTTTTTATATGTTCTTAGTCCTTGTTTTTCATGTTGATAAGAATCAGTCAGATGTTGACAATGGTTTTTCTCAGAATGGTATTGAAGTGGTGGCATGAAATTATGGTGTTGATTGGAACTTTCAGTAACAATTTAGCATCTTGACAATTAATGGAGATATTAGACTTGGCAGTCCCTCTATGGAATGTATTACCATCTGTGACATAATATCCAGTAATTCACACCAGTTGCGACAGAAACACGTAAAGGAAATTCACATGCACTGCTTTATACTGATTTGCACCATGCGACATAAAATCATACCTAAAATTAGATATGTCAAAAAATGACACGAAAGGGCAGCGTGCCTGAACTTGCGTTTCATTGGTCAATGAGGGAGAGAAAGCGTTGCGAAAGGCCTTCTGGTATAGCCCAAACCTACATTGCGCGCACTAAGTAGTTATCTTTCATGGGAGCAGGGTGTTTTCTGTGGATTAAGTAACACTGTGCCCCTCTCTGTGAATCAGCCAGATATGGCCCTGGATTATATATATAAAGCCTGGGTTGAATTGTAAAGACCATGTATTGCCCATGCAGCCTGATCCTTCTCGCTGCCTAGTTTACTCCAGAGGAAAGGCAAAGGGAACAAGTCAAGCTACTGAAGCTGCCGAATCAGCAAAGCGGTGCAATAACTGTCGGCATGTTGGAGCTTTCATCCTAGACCAGTTGCCAACCAAGGCTTAGGGTCTGGTCTGCCCTACCATGACCTTTAGTTTTTAGGTTGCATTTTCTCACACTAGGATAAGGCTAACGCCCTCCCAACTGTGCTTCGCCGCCTGAAACCACAGCATAATACTTCAAAATTAACCAGTGGGATTTCAGTGCCTGATGTTTGAAACAGATTAGCCTGAAGGTGCTTTTGCAAGAAAATAAATGCATGCTGGGTATAAAAAAACAGGCAAAAGGATAAGGATCTACTTAACAGGCGAAAGGATCTACTTAAATGCACTGGGTGTGATTCCCATATGACTCGATCTCTTTCCTCAGGGTCGCTTGCCGAAAGCGTCACAAAGCACAAACTCCATAGGTCCAGTGACGACCTCGTAGAGTCTGTGAGAAAATTTCCAAGCAATATAGTCAAGAATCGAACGCGCAACCTTTGAAGTGTGGAAACAGGAGGTGTAACCACTCCATCACAGAGACTCTGGCGTGCTGGGGGGTACATGCTTATGAAGAAGGTCGCAGCAGGATAAAACCAACTTCTGCTGAGTCCTTTCTCAACTCGCGAGTCGAGAAAGGGCTCGGCAGAAGTTGTTTGTGGCCTATGCTCCACTGGGAGATGAGAGGCAGAAGAAGAAGAAACAAGTGGTAAACTGCAGCTGAAACTACACATTCCTGACTGATAAATTAATTATGTGACACGTTCTTTCAATCTGGTAGATAATAAGTGAAGAAAGTTTAGTCGACGGATCAACATCACGGCACACGGGTGTAATCCATAAGTGCTCCATTCTACTCCTAACTCAAGCCTGAGTCCGGAGAATCTCAATTCAGTGCACAAACTCCGTAGCACTCTTGAAATACTTTGGGTAGATTTTTAACTCGAAAATTTTCCTGGGCAGCGCCGCTAGGCTACTCTTTCGATTTCTAACTGTCAAAGTAATATTTACGTGCGGAATAATACACATGGACGTCCAATCTCACTACCCAGAGACAAGGGGAAATTTTGTTGCTAGAAGTCCACATGAAAAAATCCCGGCCCTCACCGGGGCTTGAACCCGGGACCTTCAGCACTCAAGGCGGACACCATACCTTGAAACCACTCAGCCCCCTAAGTAAAGATAATGGAGCAAAACAAAGAATGATCAATATGATATCAAGTTTGTTACCAAACTGAACTTTTAACCTAATCTATTCACACAGTTGAATAAAGACTAACCAAATAAGCAGTAACCCACGCAGATTTGTCACATATCACAAGGCAACACTTGTGTTGCTAAATGATGATGAAAGAACACAGTAACTTTCTTATAGTTGTGTATAATGCTCTACTTTCATTAGCCTCTTCCAGGCAACTATTAATTACTCTTTGGTTGTCAAAGACTTTCGCAACATTTGACTCAGAAAACACATCTTTCCTACCTCCAAGCTCTCCATAATCTATTTGTTTAAATTCCAAGATTCACTGCCAGTAGATTCAGTAGAACAGGTTCAGTAGAACAGGTCAAGTTTAACAGTTCAGTATTTTCTTTCTGACCTTCTAGTCATTTATCACATAAGATACTTGCATCTTCTGAAATGCAGCTTTTACTTGGCCTATTCTGCTCATCTTTATCTTTATCACACATTTTCACACAAGTTCATATTAAAATCCAAGTTGACAACATTGTTTACCACTGTAATACAGTCCTGCTTCTGCCAGAGCATCAGATCTTACGTGTGCTTGTTTTGACCACTTCTCAAATGATTGTAAACGTTGAGAAAAATCTTGCAATTTGGAACTGCAGTCTGTCCTGCAGGCTTTACGGTTATACTGAGGAAATAAAAACAACTACCAAGGGTCAAAGATTCTTGAACCTCACATTAATTGTTACAAGAGGGGACATAAATCAACATTATGATATCAAAACATAATATCTATCATCTCTCTCTATTTCATTCACAATCTCTCTCTCTCTCTCTTTCTTTCATTCACACTCACTCATACAAAGAGAGGAAACCAATACAAATGAGAAAATCAAATCAAAATAGCGTTCTACAAATGCGTTTTCTTTTTTCAGTTGGGTTGTCTATAGAGTCCCAAGGTGATAGAATTTGAGAACCCGGGAAGCTTAACCTGGTCAACAAATGCCCGCAGAAGTCGGATGTGTCTGCCTAACGGCGCAAGAACACAGCTCTGCTGTAAACAGGCACAACGCAATCACGTCCGAAAAAAACTCCGGATGAACGCAGAAGAAGAAGAAGAAGAAGAAGAAGAAGAAGAAGAAGAAGAAGAAGAAGAAGAAGAAGAAGAAGAAGAAGAAGAAGAATTTGAGAACAGTAGACAGGTAACTCTTTCCGCTTCCCTCAGTGACAAGAAATTTGCCCAAATGGACTGTGTGTTAAAAGTTAATTACTGTATGCTCGAAAAACCACCAGGAGAATGTCTGGTCAACTAGATAGTTTGTTGGAGGTGGAAAATGCTAAGGTCAAACCACATCCATTGAGGGGTCATATATAAGATGCACTAGTTACCAGTGCTTCTGACAGTTAACTATGGTCCATGGGTAAATTTATTGGAGGATCCTGGGAAAATATTTTGATCTCAAGTTGACAAGCGAGTACAAATTTATAGCTAGTAATGCTTCCAGAATTATATTTTGATCCTAGATCACCTGTGTAAGGTGTGACCAATGCTGTTTACCTGAGAGAGAGACGAGACAGGGACTCATGTCTTTATATCTTAAATACGGGAAACATTTTGGAATTAAGTATTCAGTTGTTCAGTGCTCTTGTGACTATTTCTTAAATTCTCCAGAGGAAGTGTATTAATTTTCTAGTAACAGTTTAGGTAAGTGAAAACTTATAATTAACACCATCAGTACTTGTTATAAATACTTGTTATACTTCTCTGTATTTTGTACTATGTTGTCCAATTCTTGACTTCATCTTAACAAGTACATTTGTTATAAAGATATTTTAGTATAATATTGTTTACTGTTAGTTTATTGTCAGCGTCTTAGAAATGATTGAGCTACCTGCTTTCTATTATTTTAGGCGGCGCTCACTAAAACCCTAACACCACACATTGTGCCAATGCCTTCAAGCAAAGGAGTGCAATTGATGCAAGGAAATGCAACCTAAAGACTAAATGTCACGGCAGGGCAGACCAGACATTAAGCTTTGGTTTGCAACTGGTCTAGGATCGAAGCTCTGAGGGGTGGACAGAGCTTTGCTGATCCGGCAGCCTCTGCAGCTTGTCTTATTCCAATCGTATTGGTGTTACCTTTTCTCTGGAGTAAACTAGGCATGCCTAGAGAGGGATCATGTAGCATGGGCAACACATGGTCTCCACAATACAACCCAGGCTTTGTGCTATTGAGAGGTAAAACTGCATCCCTGGTCCCTGCGATGGGTTGTAGTTATTATGCCTTGTTTTAAGCACAATGTAACAAACTATCCTCTGTCAAGATGGCAAGGTGCCGGTAGTAATAGTAGTAGTCAGTTCTATAATATGCCTGGTGTATTGTTCTGTACTCTGTTATCTTGTTTGTTTATTACAAGTGCTTAATGAGATAATATTGTTATTCATGTGAATTTTGAATATCTTATAATGATTTGCAACCATCTACACATTAAATTGCTGGCTCTGTTGCGATGGGGTACTGACGCAGTTGTAATCCTGCATACCACAGTTGAAACAGCTGCCGGCGATTTGGTAGCAGACCACCTTATGTTGTTTTTGTTTTTATGAAAAAGGCATGGCACCAGGGCCCAATGGGGTCAGGTATGGCCACATGAAGGGTTTGAGCGATGCAGACCTAGAGGAGATGACCGACTGCTTTAACCAGAGCATTAGGACAGCATCAGTACCGCAGGAGTGGGTGCACAGCTATCTCATCCCTCTCCCAAAACTATTCATGGATCATTTAAAGTTTAGCGGCTTTAGAATCATCACCCTTCAAAATACATTTGGGAAGGTTCTAGAGAAGATAGTCGCTGTCAAGCTGCAAGAGTTTTTGGAAAGGGGGAAGCTTCCTGCCTTTGACGTTTATGAGGGGTAGACAGGAAGACAGAGTAGACAAGAAACGATGACGGCAGCGCTTGATCTCGAGGATGCGTACAATAGAGTTCGATATGATATTTTGATAACCGCACTGATGGAGAAGGGGGTCAACCCCTGGTTGGTGAACTGGATAGCAGCCGTTCTACATTCTCATTGGGTTGCTCTCCGTCTGGGTGCATGGACCTCAGAGCCACATATTTTAACCCCGGGACTGCCACAGGGATCTGCAGTCTCACCGGTGCTCTTTAACGTGTATATGAGCAAGACTGCAAACCTAGAAGCACCAGGGGTTGGAAGAATTACTAACATTTGCAGATGATATTCTTGCGTATAGGCAGGGGAGAGATAGGGAGCAAACAGCCCAGGAGTTACAGGCGACAGTAGATAAAGTGATTAACTGGTGCACAGAAATGAGTGCTGTCATCCACCCGGAAAAGGCAGCTGTTTTGTGGTGCTCTCTGGAAAACAGGATTGTGAGAGCTGATGTCCCAAGCCTCGCGATAGATGGTAGAAATGTCAGCAGAGAGAACAAACTGAAGTATCTGGGGATCACATTTGACAGGAGCCTATCCTTCAAGGACCATGTGGAGACGGTTGTGACAAGATCTCAAAAGGGACTCAGTGCACTTAAAACTATGGCTGCAATGGACACAGGGCAGAAAATGCTTTTCACACTATACCAGCACTTGATCCTCTCAGTAATTGATTATGGATTAGGACTGCTCACTGTCTCAGAGAGTCAGCTGGTGAAGTTAGAGCGCATACAGAACGAAGCTATGCAGGTCATTTTGGGATGCACCAGAGACACCCCAGTAGTGTGTATGTGTTACATCTTTGGTCAGCCGACTGTTGCTGGTAGGCTCAAGGTGATGCAGGTGAAGGCATACCTCAGAGTAGCTGCAGACACAGACCACCCACTGCATGAGGCGCTGGACGCAGTTAAGGGTCAGCGACTGATAAGAGGGAAATCATAGATGGCTCAGGCGGAGGATACGATCAGACAGGTGTGCATCTTGGAGAACATTAGGCGTGGAGAGGAGTGGGTCAGAGTGCCAGCAGAGCAGTCAGACTTGTGCAGAGTTATAATCACATTAAGCCGGGAGTGCAGGGAGTGGCCAGCAGGGGCCACGGAAGTGGAAATTCAGCAACTAATTCAGGACAATGCTCACTCGGGTGATGTGATTATTTACACAGATGGTTCGGTGTCAAGAGGTGAGAGAAGTGGCTGGGGGTTCATAGCCAAAGCTAATGGTCGACGTTTGGTGCAGGAGAGCCTGGCATATGATACCACAACATCCAGCTTAAGAATGGAGATGGAGGCAGTCACTCCGGCTCTCCGCTGGATGGAGAATACGACACACACACACACATCGTGATTGTAACTGACTCAGAAAGCATGCTGACGAGGGTGAGGACGGGCAGGCTTCGTGCAGAGTGGCTTGCTTCGCTTCGGAGGTCACGGGTGACAAGCATCGCCTGGATCTTTTCTCCGGGGGATGCTGGTGTGCTGGGAAATGAACAGGCGGACAGATTGGCTGGCTCTGCAGAACTTGGTGGAGTATTGATACATGACAAGGCAGACGTGGTTGTGGCCTTGTGAGAGCACGTGTACACCCTGGAGGAGCAAATGGATTACCATGGTCTGGCAAGAATGAGACAGCGAGGAGTGACGAGGAGATCTGGCCGACGCTCAACGCTCAGAGGAAAGGCGAGACGGACATATAATCAGATTGCTACTGGTACTATTGGTGTTGGAACTCTTCGCTGGCTGCTGAGGATGGGGACGGAGCACTTATGGGAATGCCCCGAATGCTGTGATGTCGATTCCTAAATCAATCAATCAATCAATCATGTTGTTTATTTTTTTAATGGTATGGGTGCCTGTTGTTCAGAAAGCAACGGCAAACTTGCCAAGAAATCACAAACAATTAAACAATGCTGGGGTTGACTGAATTCCTGATAAGGAAATGCAACCAACACATAAATTGGTATCATGACAACTATGTATGAATACCATGATCATTCTGGATTCAGCACAATGATCTATGTATGAATAACATGATCATCTGTATTCAGCACAATGTTCTATGTATGAATACCATGACCATCTGGATTCAGCACAATTCCGATGTTCGTCCATCATGAATGACATTGATCATTCATTGACGATGACCATTCATTACACTACATCTTGATTTGATGAGGAACGAATGACTTGCGCTTTGGTTTTGTATAGCGAGGAAGTGGTCGCGCAAAACCTTCGCCCCCGCTCCCTCGTCTGTGTCCGTCTGGCTCCAGTGGCGAGCATGGCAAGACGACTGGAAGACGGACACAGATGCAGTGGACGTTAGGCTGCCACGGCCAGTTATCCCTGTTTATAATGGCTCTCGGGAGCCTCGGGCCCTTCCGTCAATTCCTTTAATTTTCAGTTTTAAGACAAACGTAGTGACCAGCAATGAGCGTATGATTACTTATAGGATCAACACGATTTACTTCACCGAAGACGGACTGACCGCCAGAACAGACCACACACAAGCATGAGGCGAGAAACTGCCCACAGGAGTTACTGCTCGTCTAAGTTGCAAGCAGATCTCCCGATTTACGGTTGAGCCTCTCCAGCGCAAATGTGCACATGGCAACTGACCGGACAGACGTTCACGCACACGCAAGCCAAGAGTAGCATCGCTAAAGCGCGCCCTCCCGGTACAAGGTGATACATGCAAAACCACTGGACGCCTACCGACGAGCTTTCAAGCTACGCCGGCAGGACTAACCGAAAAAAAAGCTATACCAGCTATAAAGCTATACCAGGATTCAGCACAATGATCTATGTATGAATACCACGATCATCTGGATTCAGCACAATGATCTATGTATGAATACCATGGTCATTCTGGATTCAGTACAATGATCTATGTATGAATACCTCGATCATCTGGATTCAGCACAATGTTCTATGTATGAATACCATGATCATTCTGGATTCAGTACAATGATCTATGTATGAATGCCATGATCATCTGGATTCAGCACAATGATCTATGTATGAATGCCATGATCATCTGGATTCAGCACAATGATCTATGTATGAATGCCACGATCATCTGGATTCAGCACAATGATCTATGTATGAATATCATGATCATCTGGATTCAGCACAATGATCTATGTATGAATGCCACGATCATCTGGATTCAGCACAATGATCTATGTATGAATATCATGATCATCTGGATTCAGCACAATGATCTAGGTCAGGGGTGGCCAAACGTTTTATCCGTAGGGTCACACTGACAAATGTAAAGCTATGATGGGGGAGCATATATATTATGTCCACTTTGTTTACAGCAACCTATCACAATAAGTAACTATGAATTATTTATAGGTTATTAAACAGTATAAATAACTAATTAATGCAATTTTATTTTACTTATACACTTATATATTATATTTTACAATATGGACAAAAACTTTTATTAATTTGTTAACAAGATTTTACAATTTTTTTAAATTATAATAATTTTTTTACAATTATCTATCAGTAGCTTTAATTTAGACACAAACCGACTACATTGTCACTACAGTTGTTGATTTCTAATGAGATGTATGTAACTTGGCAATTTTTGACAATATTCTTGAAATCTGGAGTAAGTTTACTTGTTGAAATTCACATGACAGCATGTAAGGTGCAGTCCGACAATAAAGACAATATCCCTGCAGTGTTGGTTGCTTAAGCTATCTATGAACTGTGACATGTTTAACAGTGAAGCAGGACATGAACATTTTGTCACGGGCACAAGAAAGTTGACTAATTAATATACTACTAGTGTGATTAGTCAAAGTAAGTTGGCTGCGTTGTTAAGGAGGGGATCAGAGCATGTATGGACATGCCCAGAGTGCGACGATGGTGATCCTCATTAATCACGTTTTGAATAAAGAGCCATCAAGGCTTATCTACATATCTTCTCTGGGTTTTTTTTGAAGGGTTTTCACTCACTTTGAACTCAAGCGTGGTCCATACACATGTTTCTACTTCCAGTGTACTGGACATTTTTGCGTGTGGATTAGCCTTCTCTATTACCAGTGTCCCTTGCCTTCAAACGGACCCACACGTTGACTTCTGAGGTAGATCTTCTCCAGTCAGAACAGGATAATACCAGAGAAGCATACCTAATTATCTAAACAAATAACTCACCCAAAAGACTGCTTCATGTTTTCTCTTGCGTCCAGGGGGATATTTACTCCATGGTACTCTCCTCTGACAAACTGACAAGACGGATTACGTTTTCTGTGTGCAACCTCCACAGAATCACCGGCCTTCCAATTTCTGAGAGTTTTCAAACAAAATACACACTTCACTTTATCGCCGTGGCCAACATGAATAAAACCATCTCTGGCCAGGTCTTCAGGCTTCACTTTATAATCCTTCAGCCACCTGTCGCGAAAAGTTTGCAGTCTGTTTGCCTCACTGTTGTACCTGTTGAAGAAAAGAAAGAACTTTAGAAGAGTATACCATCAATCCTGCTAGGCCAGGCACAATATCTTGCTGCTGATGTTGTAGAGATGGACAGCCACTATCATCAGTTATCATATTATCAATTGTTTTGTTTTCACTACATATACTTATTTCATATCATCTAAATAATACAATATAATCATTTGAACTTCTTACAACATTTAAGTCACTCTATTATCATCTTTACGTGTGTGTAACGGTGTTACATATTAGTGTGGTAGTGACCACACTACCTGGGAGCTTCATAAATTTGTTATCAGCAGAGCTGTGTGGCAAGAATATAACAGTTTCATATCGGAGTGAGAATTCTCTTCTCTACCGCATGGATGGAAAGTTGTCTCAGAAGGCTGAAAGTTAAAACCAAAACTAGCAGCGACACCGCCAGAGAGCTGCTGTTTGCTGATTATTGTGCTCTATATGCCAACTCAGAGGCAGACATGCAACACAATGTTTCAGCTTTCTCACTATGCCTGTGCCAACTTTGGGCTCAATATCAACTTGGAGAAGACTGTAGTTATGTACCAGCCAGTTCAGGGAATAATCACATGGTGCCGAATATCAAGGTGAACTGTCATAGACTAAGTGTTGTGGACAAATTCACCTATCTTGGTAGCAGTGTGTCACAAGCTGCCACAATTGATGACGAAGTGAATGCAAGAATCTCCAAGGCCAGCGCGGTCTTTGGCAGACTGTACAAGAATGTATGGGACAGAAATGGAATAAGCCTGCAAACAAAGCTGAAAGTCTATAAAGCAGTTGTATTATCCTACACTGCTATATGCTTGTGAAACCTGGACTGTTTATCAGCAACACGCTAGGAAACTAAACCACTTCCACAGTCTGCCTTAGGAAGCTATTGAAAATTAAATGGCAAGACAAGATCTCAGACATGGAAGTTCTAGAAAGGGCATCCATGCCCAGTGACCACACTCTACTAATGAAGAATCAGATTCGCTGGGCTGGTCACTTAATTCGCATGCCAGATCACAGGCTCCCTAATCAATTTTTTTACGGTGAACTGTGTTGTGGTAAACACTCCCAAGGCGGCTAGAAGAAGCGCTTTAAAGACACTCTGAAAATCTCACTGAATGCTTTTGGAATTCATCTTGACACCTAGGAGACTGTTGCCAAGGACAAAAATCGTTGGCGTACATCATTACACAAGGGTGCAGTCACTTGTGAAACAACCAGGACTGCAAGAGCTGTGAAGAAAAGGCTGGACAGATAAACCACTGCAGGAGATCCTCTTCCTGGAATGTCAAGCATTCTTTGCCCACATTGTCAAAGAACATTTCGAGCCAAAATAGGCCTTATCAACCATCTTAGAACACATGGCTCCATACTTTCAACCCACAGGATGAAATGAATGGTCATCATCATTCTTGATGGACAAACAACAACAAGGTAAAAAGAGAATGTGAAAAAAAGAATGAATCAAATTTTCTTTTCCTTCAATCCCTAGCATCATGATGTTTCACTTTTTGCCCTTGTACCAAACAAGGTCTTTGTCAGATGTTTCCTTATAGTGTGGAGGTGATGGATGGTGTCATGAACCTCTGTGCCTTTAGCATGTCTAGAACATCAGGTACACACACTGGTTCAGCTCGCTCTCACAAAATGTCAGATGACATACAAAGAAATGACCAAGCTCCATGTAGGTGATCAAACATTTACTCCTCTGGTATAACACCATGTTGTGCAGAGATTTAATATACTCCCTGGCCTTGCACCCACCACTCTGATAGCGAGTGTATCCTGGAGTATCTGGCCTCCCAACCTGGGCAGACTAATTCAATTCTCCTATCACTGAGGAACAAACTAATATGCCAAACAGGTGTAATGTCCTTTCTGTTTACTTCAGCAGCAGGATCGCTTCATCCAGATGGGCGCTCTAGCACCTTCAAAGATTCCTGCTCTTTTTCCGAGTCTACATTAATATCTTTATTGTCTTTCTCTGTCCACTGATAGCGACCATCCAGCATGCCTGTTTTCACACAAGATCTTTCGTCCATCCCTTTGTTTTTGTCTTTTACCTGGCAATTGCCTCTTGTTTCACTCATTTCAACTAACCTTTGTCATCTCAGGCGAGTCTTTATTCAGATGTATGGTAGCTATTAACTCTTTAATTAGTGTTGTCTCTAATTGTACTTGTTAGTAACTCAATGTTATATATATCTGTAATGTGGAACGTGAGAGACAGATCTGAGGAAAGTAGCTATTTCTTCAAGCCTGTCAGTCCAGGATACCCTAAACAGGTCGTGATTTATTGTTTCTTCTTCCTGCCCGTCCCAGTGCTTCCAGTATGGCATATAATCTGCAGCCAATCTACATAAATATATATTTAAGTGTATGAGTTGTGTTAATAGTCTAAAGATACTTCTCTTATACCTGCAGTGTTGGTTGCTTAAGCTATCTATGAACTGTGACATGTTTAACAGTGAAGCAGGACATGAACATTTTGTCACGGGCACAAGAAAGTTGACTAATCAATATACTACTAGTGTGATTAGTCAAAGTATGTTGGCTGCGTTGTTAAGGAGGGGATCAGAGCATGTATGGACATGCCCAGAGTGCGACGATGGTGATCCTCACTAATCATGTTTGAATAAAGAGCCACCAAGGTTTGTGTACACATCTTCTCCAGTTTTTTGGGGGGAATTCACTCGCTTTAAACTCAAGCGTGGTCCATACACATGTTTCTACTTCTAATGTACTGGACATTTTTGCGTGTGGATTAGCCTTCTCTATTACCAGTGTCCCTTGCCTTCAAACGAACACACACGTTGACTTCTGAGGTAGATTTCCAGTCAGAACAAGATAATACTAAAGAAACTAATTATCTAAACAAATCTGCAATTAACAAATTACTCACCAAAAAGACTGCTTCATGATTTCTCTTGCATTCAAGGGGATATTTGCTCCATGGCACTCTCCTCTGACAAACGGACAAAACGGATAATGTTTTGTGTATTCAATCTCCACGGAGTCATCGACCACCCAATTATATCCGAAAGTTTTCAAACAAAATACACACTTCACTGTATCACCAGGGACCAATGTGGATAAAACCATCTCTGGCCAGGTCTTCAGGCTTCACATTATAGTCCTTCAGCCACCTGTTGCGAAATGTTTGCAGTCTGTTTGCCTCACTGTTGTACCTGTTGAAGAAAAGAAAGAATCTTAGAGTCAGAAGAATATACCATCAATCCTGCTAGGCCAGACAAAATATCTTGCTGCTGATGTTGTAGAGATGGACAGCCACTATCATCCGTTATTATATTATCAATTGTATTTGTTTTAATTACATATACTTATTTCATATCATCTAAATAATACAATATAATCATTTAAACTTCTTAAAACATTTAAGTCACTCTATTATCATCTTTACTTGTGTGTAACTGTGTTACATATTAGTGTGATAGTGACTAAACACTGCCTGGGAGCTCTATAATTTTGTTATCAGCAGAGCTATGTGGCAAGAATATAACTAGTCTTCAATTTCATATCCGAGAGAGAATTCTCTTCTCTGACGACAGTGCCTTTCCTGGGCTCACTAAGCCTTCTACACGAAAACCTCCCTTGATTCTTTAGTGTAATCCTTCAAGATCTGCCTGGTCGTTCACTGAGGAATCTCACAAGCGATTTTTTTGTTTTCCTTTAGTAGTCGGCAAACCTTTAATTGGGGATATCTATCTCACCACTCAATATACACACCAGTGGTAAAAAGAGAAAGTGAAAGCAGAGTGAATCAAAGTTTCTTTTCCTTCAATCCCTAGCATCATGTTTCACTTTTTGCCCTTGTACCAAAAAAGTCTGTCAGATGTTTCCTTATAGTACGTAGGTGATGGATTCAACATAAAATAAAAAGATGCCTTCAATAACATTCGGAGAGTAGGGCAGCAGAAACTTCGGCACATGCGGGACGCCTGGCTGAGCAACAAAGCTGATGAAATTCAAGGCTTTGCTGACAGACATGATATGAAAAACTTCTACGACTCACTGAAAGCGGTCTACGGTCCTCCATCACCAGGCATAGTTCCCCTCCTCAGTGCAGATGGGGGAACATTGGTCACCGATAAGAAAGAAATCCTTCAACGCTGGGCAGAGCATTTCAGCAACATCTTAAATGCAACTTCTTTCTTGGATGATGAAACCATCAACTGCCTTCCTCAAGTTCCCACTAATGATACACTTGATGACCTGCCAACCATAGTGGAAGTAAACAAAGCCATCCAGCAACTCTCCAGTGGAAAGGCGCCTAGTCCGGACTCCATCCCAGCAGAGATATACAAGGCAGGTGGGCAGGTCCTAACAGAGCAGCTTTACCAAGTCTTTACAAACATATGGGTGAACGAGACCATGCCACAAGATTTCAAGGACACGTCAATAGTCCACCTTTACAAACGTAAAGGAAACCGCCAATCCTGTGACAACCACCGAGGCATCTCCTTGCTCTCAATTGTAGGGAAGATACTCGCCAGAATTCTTCTCAATCGCCTCACGGCCCATCTCGATCAAGGTCTTCTTCCTGAGAGTCAATGTGGCTTCAGAAAAGAACGAGG
Source organism: Cepaea nemoralis (assembly GCA_014155875.1). NCBI lineage: Eukaryota > Metazoa > Mollusca > Gastropoda > Stylommatophora > Helicidae > Cepaea > Cepaea nemoralis. The sequence continues at coordinate 232,920 of JACEFZ010010115.1, forward strand.
AACTGTTGACATGATTTTCGCTGCAAGGCAGCTGCAAGAGAAATGTCAGGAACAGAACTCTGAAATGTTCTCCACTTTCATTGACCTTACCAAGGCTTTTGATACAGTCAGCAGAGAAGGACTGTGGAAGATTATGGCGAAATATGGCTGTCCACAAAAGTTAGTCCAAATAGTCCGGCTATTTCATGATGGTATGCAGGCAAGAGTACAGGAAAATGGTGAACTGTCTGAGCCCTTTCCTGTCACCAATGGAGTGAAGCAAGGATGTGTCCTGGCTCCAACACTGTTCAGTCTCATGTTTTCAGCCATGTTGATGAATGCTTTCGAGAACAATGACATTGGAATAGACATCAACTACCGCATGAATGGACAGTTGTTCAATCTCAGAAGGCTGAAAGCCAAAACCAAAACTAACAGCGACACCGTCAGAGAACTGCTGTTTGCTGATGATTGCGCTCTATATGCCAACTCAGAGGCAGACATGCAACACAATGTTTCAGCTTTCTCATATGCCTGTGCCAACTTTGGGCTCAATATCAACTTGGAGAAGACTGTAGTTATGTACCAGCCAGCTCCAGGGAATAATCACATGGTGCCGAATATCAAGGTGAACTGTCATAGACTAAGTATTGTGGACAAATTCACCTATCTTGGTAGCAGTGTGTCACAAGCTGCCACAATTGATGACGAAGTGAATGCAAGAATCTCCAAGGCCAGCGCGGTCTTTGGCAGACTGTACAAGAATGTATGGGACAGAAATGGAATAAGCCTGCAAACAAAGCTGAAAGTCTATAAAGCAGTTGTATTATCTACACTGCTATATGCTTGTGAAACATGGACTGTTTATCAGCGACATGCTAGGAAATTAAACCACTTCACACAGTCTGCCTTAGGAAGCTATTGAAGATTAAATGGCAAGACAAGATCCCAGACACTGAAGTTCTAGAAAGAGTGTCCATGCCCAGTATCCATATTCTACTAATGACAAATCAGATTCGCTGGGCTGCTCACTTAACTCGTATGCCAGATCGCAGGCTCCCTAAACAAATTATTTACGGCGAGCTGCGTTGTGGTAAAAGCTCCCAAGGCGGCTAGAGGAAATGCTTTAAAGACACTCTGAAAATATCACTGAAAGCTTTTGGAATTCATCCTGACTCCTGGGAGATTGCTGCTAAAGATCTAAATTCGTGGCGCACATCATTACACAAGGGTGCAGTCACTTGTGAAGCAACCAGGACTGCAAGAGCTGTGAAGAAAAGGCTGGACAGAATAACCACTGCAGGAGATCCTCCTCCTGGAACGTCAAGCATTCTTTGCCCACATTGTCAAAGAACATTTCGAGCCAAAATAGGCCTTATCAGCCATCTTAGAACTCACGGCTCCATACTTTCAACCCCACTGGATGAAATGAATGGTCATCATCATTCTTGATGGACAAACAACAGGTGATGGATGGTGTCATGAACCTCTGTGCCTTTAGCATGTCTAGAACATTAGGTACACACACTGGTTCAGTTCGCTCTCACAGAATGTCCGATGACATACAAAGAAATGACCAAGCTCCATGTAGGCGATCAAACATTTACTCCTCTGGTATAACACCACATTGTGCAGAGGTTTCATATATTCCCTGGCCTTGCACCCACCACTCTGATAGCGAGTGTATCCTGGATTACCTGGCCCCCCAACCTGGGCAGACTAATTCAATTCTCCTATCACTGAGGAACAAACTAATATGCTAAACAGGCGTAATGTCCTTTCTGTCTACTTCAGCAGCATGATCACTTCATCGAGTCAGGCACTCTAGCATCTTCAAAGATCTCTGCTCTGTTTCTAACAGTCTACATTGTTGATCTTTATTGTCTTTCTCTGTCCACTGAGAGGGATCATCCAGCAAGCCTGTTTTCACACAAGGTATTTTGTCCAACCTTTTGTTTTTGTCTTTTACCTGGCAACTGCCTCTTGTTTCACTCATTTCAACTAACCTTTGTCATCTCAGGCGAGCCTTTATTCAGATGTTTTTTTTGCATATCCTTTACAGGACATCGCTGTCAACATCAGCATCTTTCAGCTGTATGTTGATTTCTTGGCAAGATTACGCTCAGTAGTTTGCCATTGCTTTCTGAGCAGCCGGCTCATTATCCCGCAAGTCACAAGCGAGGATCGAACCGCTTCCAGTTTTTGCCTCGCTGCGAGACCCTGCGTGGATAAACGGGATTATGGAGAAAGTGGTGTAACCCCTCAGCCAGATAGACCGGCATTCAGATGTATGGTAGCTATTAACTCTTTAATTAGTGTTGTCTCTAATTGTACTTGTTAGTAACTCAATGTTATATATATCTGTAATGTGGAACGTGAGAGACAAATCTGAGGAAAGTAGCTATTTCTTCAAGCCTGTCAGTCCAGGATACCCTAAACAGGTCGTGATTTATTGTTTCTTCCTCCTGCCCGCCCCAGTGCTTCCAGTATGGCATATAATCTGCAGCCAATCCTACATAAATATATATTTAAGTGTATGAGTTGTGTTAATAGTCTAAAGATACTTCTCTTATACCTGCAGTGTTGGTTGCTTAAGCTATCTATGAACTGTGACATGTTTAACAGTGAAGCAGGACATGAACATTTTGTCACAGGCACAAGAAAGTTGACTAATCAATATACTACTAGTGTGATTAGTCAAAGTATGTTGGCTGCGTTGTTAAGGAGGGGATCAGAGCATGTATGGACATGCCCAGAGTGCGACGATGGTGATCCTCACTAATCATGTTTGAATAAAGAGCCACCAAGGTTTGTGTACACATCTTCTCCAGTTTTTTGGGGGGAATTCACTCGCTTTGAACTCAAGCGTGGTCCACACACGTTTCTACTTCTAATGGACATTTTTGCGTGTGGATTAGCCTTCTCTATTACCAGTGTCCCTTGCCTTCAAACAAACACACATGTTGACTTCTGAGGTAGATCTCCAGTCAGAACAGGATAATTCTAATTATCTAAACAAATCTGCAAATTAACAAATTACTCACCAAAAAGACTGCTCCATGATTTCTCTTTCATTCAAGGGGATATTTACTCCATGGTACTCTCCTCTGATAAACGGACAAAACGGAGAATGTTTTCTGTGACAAACCTCCACGGAGTCACCAGCCTCCCAATTTCTGAGAGTTATAAAACAAAATACGCACCTCACTTCATCGCCGGGGCCAATGTGGATAAAACCATCTCTGGCCAGGTCTTCAGGCTTCACATTATAGTCCTCCAAACACGTGTCGTGAAAAGCTTGCAGTCTTTTTGCCTCACTTTTGTACCTGCTGTCAGTTGCATAATCACCAGTATTCCTTAATTCAGATGACTGATCTGGTACCGTCTTATCAAAAGGCTCAAAAATTGCTAGAAATGGATCACCAGCCGGAAACACTGGTTCATAAGTCACCCCATCGTCGGAATGATCACACACATAATTGACCATGTCAACTCGTCTTCCTTGATAATAATGGTACTGACTGGGGATAATGTCGTATACATGCCAGTCAACTGTATGCCCCTCATATCTGTGTTTATTATCCATTTCAAGCATGTAGGACATCTTAATCGAATTTTTGTACATAGCAATCTGGAAGTCACAATAAAACAGTAGTTAAAGAAAGCTTCAAATGTGAAAATTCTATTTATAATTATCAACAAGTGAAGAATTGTGTTATCATCATGTGTCATGTCAATAAGCATGGATGGTCATGGTTCACCATCTGACACGATCTCTACAGTCTTGGGTCAGGTCTGTGTTCTTGTCCTGATTATACCATCTGGCCAAGCCATCCAGGCATAATGTTTGTTTCTTCCCCTTGTTCTAGCTGGGGCTCAAGCCAAGGAGTTATGAATATAGTTCATCATCATGCATACTGCTCTCCATACACAGCTGCGGGCAATTTGGAAGTAGATCATCTGACGCTGTTTTTCATACAATGGTATGAGCGCTGGTCATTTAAAACACAATGGAAAACAACTGAACGTAAACTAGCCAAGAAATCACAAACAGCCAACAAATGCTGGAGTTGACTGTGATGTCCTGTAAAGGCTATGCAAACCTACTTTTTTTTTTGCTTTTTGCTTTTTCCCAATTGTCAGTTTTCAAATTTATTTCTCATTATTATGCCCCCAAAATCTTGACTGTCTAATCTCTAAAACCATTTTAGGTTTTCACCTGTTTCTTGAATTGTTTTGTTGTATAAAATTATTCACCAGGTAGAACTGTTATGGTAATGGGGTCAGAATGTGTTTTTTACATCCATCCCAAATTTAGAAGCCATTACATACCATCCCAGGAATAGGAATGTGGAATAGGAAACTGACAGGCCTATTTTTCCACATCAATTGATGCCATGCTGCCCACTTCTCCCCTTCAAACCCCCCCCCCCCCCCCCCCCATGACCTGGTGATATATTTTATATTAATTCGGCCCATGCTATAGATCATAAGTCGTATGACTGCATTGGGGTGAATATGTTTGTTGCTGGACCTGCGAGCCAATGTTTACACCATGAGCTGATGGGGCATCAGTGACTTGTCATTCCTGTGAAAAAGTGAACTGGGAAACCAGGGATAACGTGGGATAGCTATTACTAGCGAGTTCCATCGTGCCGCGACTGGAAATGAAAACCGAAATCATGTACGGAATCATACAGCCTTGATTCACTGTGTCTCTCAGTTCGCGCTAGTTCAGACCATGCATTCTTTCAACGTCATTTATTCATTCAAATCTCATGTGACAATAACACACATCATCCTGGGTTTTCCAGGAAAGGTTTGCCTAATATTCTGTGCACAGCGATTGGTTGAAATCATCGTGACCTTTTATATAAATAACATTATATTTCATACTTACCATAATTAATTTTTTTCAGGCGCTGGTAATAGATAGGCATAACTTTTAAATGAATTTTCAAGTTCTGCATGCAAATTTACATATATTTGGAAAGTTTCATCGCTAGACAAGCTTAACTTGTCAGTGAAATCAACATTTCCCTTGAAGATGTGCTTTTCATGAATGGGGAAACGCATGGCCACGGGCCATGGCGGCTGTGCATATCGTTCGGACTGGCATGTACACTTTCTAACACTCAAAACGTGCAATTTGAACTACTAAAGTTAAAGAGAACACGAGTTTAAAGATTAATAATAATGTATTTGTTTACTTGTACTATTTTTTAATCATATAACATCATGGAACATATTTTTGAGGTCAATTTTCATAATCGCCTATGACTCGGTTGTGACACGCGAGGTTGATTGGACCTCGCACCCAGAACCGTAATTAATTTTTTTTTCTGGAGCTTTCAATAGAAAACCATCAATTGTAGATGGATCTTCGAATTCTACATCAAATTTTTCAGAAATTTGGAAAGTTTCATGCTAAACTTGCTTTAATTGTGGTTGAAAAACAGGCGAAGATGTTACGATCATGAAACTCAAAACGGCGGCTTGGCTATATAAAAATCTTTGTGGAACAATCATCGTGTCCTCGCTAGCATAGTCGTAAGCATTCCGCTTGTCACGCGGGAGACAGGGGTTCTGTTTCCGGCTGGGCATATTTTTTTAAATTAAATTTTTCACAAAATTATTAGGTGACATAATAGAAACTATGAAACATTACGAACTAAAATATTATATAGACCTAAGAAACCGGAAATTTGTGGTAAAAGTGTGCTCTATGGATATGTGCGAGCTGCCGACGAGCGCATCCCACAGAGGCAGCGGAATGATTGTGTATCGGAATCGATGGATCCAATAGATGTCTTTGTTTAATGTAAATTTTAATTGCCATATAAAATATCGCCCCTGAATCAGCAAAGTTTCATCGCTAAACTTGTTCAAATTGTGGTTGAAAAACAGATTTTCTGCGAAGATGTGACTTTGTGAATTGGAAATCCACGGGTGACTGACGGCAGCATATCGATTGCGCTACATTTTTCAACACACAAAACGTGCGATTTGACCTACTAAAGTTAAAGAGAACACAAGTTTAAAGATTATTAATAATTTATTTGTATACTTGTACTATTTTGTAATCATTTAACATGACAGAACATATTTTTGAAGTCAGTTTTCATATGACCGTTTGAGACAATCTCGCACACACAGACATGCACACCCGCTGGTGAAGGTAATCGGACACACTGGAGAGCGACACTATCGGGTGGAGAGCGACACTATCGGGTGAATAGCATGAGAAATCGCAACTCATTTTGCTTTTACAAAAATGTGAATATCTTCACGTAGAAGTGACATACAGGCATCACTGAGGTACCATTAGATTTTGAATTTCAAGGCGTATCTACTGTGGTGGTTTCATGAGTAAATACTCAAATTTAAAATCGTGATAGTTCTTACTACTTACTAATTTTACATAGGACATATAAACACAAAAGCCATGACCTATAGGTTACAGTTTATTGCCTGGCATAATTTAACGCATCTTGTCAGGTGTATTCTGCAGTTATATACCATATGAAGTAAACAGGTGAATCATATTTTGACTGAAGCACACACCACACATTGTGACTTTTCACTGACAGTGACACCGTTCGAATGTGAAGCATTTTTATTCCCACAACAATGATTTATAATCGCAGAGCAATTCACTTAAAACAGCTGCTGTTAATTCCACGGATCATTTCAGATAATGCAATTTTATACACAGATATAAAAATGGATTGATAACTAAATTATTACTTATCCAATGAGATTATGCTTTAAAATTAAACTAAACTGTAATAATAAATATACTTACCTCAATATGTAAACAAATGCAGCAGTTCTTCTAGTCAGCGTTGGATAACTTTTTTAAAACACATGTGCTTGAACTAGAAAACATTGCTCACATTACTGGCCTATTTTAATTTATTTTACAGCCCGTCAAAATCGCGCCGTTTTCGGAAATTGAACAAAACATTGACCACATTAGGAATTTGGCCAAATCCCGGGAGCTTAGTAAGGTGGAGAAAGGAATGCTTCGTGCGGAATGGCTATCGTCGCTTCAGAGGTCACATATTGTGAGAATTGTATTGGGGGGTGGGGGGGGGGGGGGGGGTTAAACAGGCTGATAGGCTGGCAGGGAATGCACCTCTTGGTGATCGATTACCTATGGACAAGGGGGAGGTGGTCGTGCGCCTGTGGGACCATGTGGAGAAGTCGGGGGGAATCAGATTGAGAACATGTAGGTCTCTATGGTTAAGGGCTTGCGAGCGCAGTTTCTGAGCCCGTATACCCGGGTTCGAAACACAGCAGTGCTGGTTTTTTTTCCGAAAAAGGTATAGGAGCCGGTCGTTCAGAAAGCAATGGCAAACTACTGAACGTAACATTTGCCCAGGAATCACGAACAGCGAAAATGCTGGGGTTGACTGCTACGTCCTGTGAAGGACATGCAACTTATTTATTTTTTTAATGTGGAAAGAATGAGATTACGGGAGATCGGTAGGGGTTCTGGTGGAATCTCAAAACTGAGAGGGAAGACCAGGAAAACATTAAATCAGATAACGGCGGGAACGATTAGTAGTGTGACTCTTCGCTGGCTGGTGAACGAGGGGACGGAGCGCGTATGGGAATGTCCTCAGTACAGTGATATCAGTTCTTATTGCGGGGGGGGGGGGGGGTCCTAACAGGTTGATAGGCTGTCAGGGAATACACCTCTTGGTAGTCGATTACCTATGGACAGGGGAGAAGTGGTCGTACACTTGTGGGACCAGATGGGGAAGGCGGGGGACAGACTGAGTAACCGTATGCCGTATGTGGGAAGAATGAGATTACGGGGGGTCGGTAGGGGTTCTGGTAGAATCTCAAAACTGAGAGAGAAGACCAGGAACACTTTAAATCAGATAGCGGTGGGAACAATTAGTAGTGTGACTCTTCGCTGGCTTTTGAACGAGGGAACGGAGCGCATATGGGAATGTCCAGAGAGCAGTGATATTAGTTCTTAACAAAAAAATTAGTTCTTAAAGAAAAATTGTTGCCGGGTCACGTGATCTCTACCGCGAATTCCCGATCGCTACATCGAATCAAAATGGCTAGATCAGTGGTTCTCAACCTTTTTTTTTTGGCCCAAGCACCCCTTCGCCATATGTTCAGAGTGTCATTCTCCCCCCCCCCCCACCCCTTTCGTACTTCCCCCCTCCCCACCTAAATTTAATAACACATAGGCCTACTAGAACAAGTCTAGACGTCTACATAAACCGTGATTTGTAGGTCTACTTACGTTATAAAACGAATTTCAGAAGACCGAAAAATACAGAACAGTAAAGTATTGAGGGGAAAAAAAATATCAAATAATCGATTCTTGAATTAATGTGATCTTGAAATAATCTAAATTCCACATTGGAAACCCTAAAATTCCTCCCTCGGGGGATTTCCCCACTGGTTGAGAACCACTGGGTTAGATAAACCGTCTCACAACCTGATTTATCCCATACTTCAGTATTTGTGATTTAGTCTTGCAAAGCTGTATAAACGTTTCTCTTGGTGTGAGTAAGTTGACCAAGCTTCAAATTAATATGATTTTGGCTGATTTATTCACTGGATTATTAATCTGGGCCACAGCTGATGGCTGTGGAAATGTGGTTTCTGGGGAAAATGCAAAGAATACCATGGACGGACAGAAAAACCAATGAGCAAGTCCTTCAAGAAACAAATAAAGATCGGAAACTGATTAGAGTCATTAGACGTAGACAGTCAAAAATTTTTGGTCATGTTATGAAAAGAAATAACTTGGAGAACTTGGTGACAACTGGCAAGATCGAAGGGAAAAGACCAAGGGGAAGACCGAGAAGTAAATATCTGGATGGATTGGCCACATGGAATGGTCAAGACAGGAACACGGAGCAGATCCACGACTCTGGTGATCGAGTGAGATGGCATAACATGACCGCCCACTCTTACCGGCATGGCACATGATGAATGGATGGATGGATGGAGGCGATGAACCGTAATGTAACATCCCTTCTGAGGTTGAACAGGGTAATAATATAATGAAATGGTCGCCTTTTATAACACGCAGTAGTATCGAACAAGGTTCCTTTGCCGATTTCTCAACCAAGTGTTTGATCGTGCACAAGATAAAATATGTCTCAACACCAGACCCCCACCCTAGACCTAGTCATAGCCAGTTTGTATGCGCATCTTGACCTGGTTACATACTAATATGTCTCTCCACTGATGTGAGTCTCCAGTACCGGTATTGCACATTCCACTAGTTTTTAGGTTTGGAGAGGGGAAGGACAGCGTTGAAACACAGTCCCTCTGTAGATGGTACTGGGGAAGGTGAAGTATGTCTACGTCAACCTGACTCCAAGACCTGGAAGCCCTGTCAGGGCCCCAGACGACCTCAGGGTCAATGCATTGGACATAAACTCGGCACTCTTCCGAATTCCGTACAAGTCATTCGTAAAATTCCTACCGCCTTAACCCCCCCCCCCCCCCCCCCCCCCCCCCCCCCCCCCCCCAAAAAAAAAACAAAACTCAAAAACTACAGCAATAAGTTGTCCTATTTGTTTGTTTTTTGGCTGTCTCCCGCAGCTTCCTCTTTGTCTTCCCTATATCATTCATCTTTGTTTCTAATTCATTCATTCCATATTTTTAGATCTCCGACTGTTTCATTTGCTCTGTGGATTTCAGAGAAAGGACTTTCTAGTTTAACATTTTTAGAGCATGAGCGTCTTTTCCTCCTCTTGATGTGCTGAAATGTTTAGCTGTCTCCCAAAGCTCTGTCTGTATTGAGGGAATCTGTCATACCATAGTAGACCTGCTCTGTGTGACGAGGTGATTTGGCCGACGCTCGACGCTCAGAGGAAAGGCGAGACGGACATATAATGAGATTGCTACTGGAACTATTAGTGTTGGAACTCTTCGCTGGCTGCTGAGGATGGGGACGAAGCGCTTATGGGAATGTCCCGAATGCTGTGATGTCGGTTCCTAAATCAATCAATCAATCAATCACCTACTCTGCGCAGGAACCAGTGTTTTCGTTTGTTGTGGATTTAAATGTTGCTGTTGTTATTCTAGAACTCATTACTTTAACATAATTGTTAAACTCTAAAATACTGACATTCCACAACATGTGAAGAATGAAGAAAGCAGGCTGATTAATAGCATCGTGTCTCGGAAACTGAAATACTTCAATCAATCAATCAATCAATCAAGTGCCGTCTCCACAATGAAGGTTGGTGGCAATGGATCTCCAACAATGTCTGTCTCTCGCCTTGACTGTACATTCTGTCAGGCTGAGATTCGTCCACCTCTTGATGTTATCTTACCACTTGTATCATTGTCTACCTCTTGCTCGTTTGCCCTCAGTCTTGCCTTCCAGTATGGTTTTTATAAGAGTATCATGTCGTTTAACGTGACTGAAATATTTCACTTGCCTCTTTATTTATTTAATCAACTCTCTCTTCATTCCCAGTTGTTCTAGAACCTCTGCATTTGATTGTTTTTGTTTCCAAGACATACGACATATTCGTCTGTATATCCACATCTCCAGGCCTTCTATGCGACTTTCTAGTTTGCTTGTTCAATGTCCAGGCTTCCGCGCCATACAGTAGCGTTGAATATACGTAGCATTTGACAATTCTCATTTTTAATGCATGTCAGCGTGTTGGGGAGTGCAAGAGAGGACATATGACAGGACAATAGATATGTCATAGACAGGACAATAGAGATGTCATAGACAGGACAATAGAGACGTCATAGACAGGACAATAGATAGGTCATAGACAGGACACAGACTGGACAACAAGACCCAGCTATAAACAGGACACAGGTAGATAGACAGGACTACGTCCTTGACTGACAGTACAACCATGCACTGAAGGACCTGAGACAACAAGACCGGACATCTAGTACGGCGAGACTACCGACGCAGCACGACTATCACACAGGACACGTGGTCAAGCGCCACGTGACTATCCGGACCGAACACCAGAAGGCTCAGACTGGGACTGGACGTGATAGAGGAAAGACGTGTGCGATTGAGCGAGCGAGTGTATTAATTGCCGGTGTGAAAGCTAGCCTTGCTGAGCGAATATAGCAAGAGTTATTAAGTGCGAGGAATGAGAGTGAACTGTGTTATGAGCGACCGAATGACTGCTATGGCTGCGTGTCACTTGCCATTGTTGTAGATATAATATTGTGATACAATTTGTGCGTAATTTGATAATATGTATTCATGTAATGTTACTGCCGTTTGGCACGAATAAATAATGTTACACTACATGCGACCGCTTGATATCTCACTGGGTGCATGTAGAAAGACTCACTGTCATGTGTAGAATGACGAGCTAAGGTTACGTATATTTATAGGACGTTGACAGGCGAGTTTATTTGGGGGCAATCGTCCTTTTAGATTTGAACCCAAAACAATAGTTTGACAAAGCAGTTAAGAGTGTATTTGGGTGTAATCGTCCGCTTTGGATAAAACCAGTAAGCAGTGAATAGTTTATTTGGCAGTTAATACGACGACAATTAGATATCCCAGACAGAGAACCATATGACCGACAGAAAGTATACACAGTTGCACTCGAACAAAATTTACAATATAGAATCTTTCCTCTATTGTATGACATTGGACAGACACAACTTTCCACGACACTAATATTATTTGTTCTCACTACAGGAAAGATGTGCATCCATGTATAGATGACATATTGCCAAATATTGCATTTCTCCTAACAGCAGTAAAACAAGTTGTGGCACTGAAGAAAATCCGCCTATCCCAGATAAGTACTTTTATATGTATATTGCAGATTAAAGCAGCACTCTGTTTTTTTCCCCTGCTGTATTTAACATTGTAAAATATTACCACATGTTCAGTTGATGTAATTAACTGAAAGAAATTAGTTTTCAGTGAAAATGACATAAAAGAAAACTGTTAGGTGTTAAAAGATTGTATAGAAGCTGGCAAAGAATTAGGTTATTCAGGCGATTAGCTGGCAGAATGGGCTGAAAGCAGATTTAAAGAGATTGCTGCCGCAGAGAGAGAAGAAAGGGCACAGGAACGCTTGCATAAAAAAGAATTAGCAGAAATAGCAATGAAAGAGAAAGAACTACAAATAGCAGAGGAAATCAAATTGAAAGAGAAACAATTAGAAATTGATTCTAAAAATAAGGCAGAAGAAACCAGATTAAAGGAATTACAGCAAGCAGAAGAAACCAAATTAAAAGAATTACAGCTAGCAGAAGAAACCAAATTGAAAGAATTACAACTTGCAGAAGAAACAAAACAAAAAAGTTAGAGTCTGAGACACAGGTAAAGATGAAAGAACTAGAAGTTGAGTCACAAGTACATATTGCAACTGATAAATTGAAAAGTAAGGAAGAAGAAAACAAATTAAGAAATATCAGGGTATTGTAAAACCATTCTGTGCAGGGAATTCCATCTCAGCCTGGTTTGAGAATTTTGAAACACAAATGCAATACCATGAAATTCGAAAGGAACATTGGGCAATGATATATATGCAAAATCTTGCCATAGAACCTTTAAAAGTCATTGAGTCTATACCACAAGAACTGAGAAAAGACTATGATTATATCCATCAGAGAATCATGCAACAATTCTTGCTAGATGCCCCTGGCTATCAAGTCCAATTTTCTAATTTAAAACCTAAATCCAACCAAACGTTCGTTGACTATGTGTTACAAGTTCAAGATATTTTTAATAAATGGATAAATGCTGCGAAAGTAAACAAAAGTTTTGAGATGTTAAGAGATTTGATAATAATGAACAAAATTATTTCGATTCCAGCCCCATTTGCCAAATTTTTGCAACAATCAGATTGTGAAACAATTGAGCATTTAGAACGGAAAGGGTCTGCATACTTCACATCAAACAGAGATATTCTCACATTAAACACCAGTGATGATGACATAGTAGCTGCAGCAAATGTCAAACCAACGAAAACATTTACTTATAAAAGCAAACAAAAGTCAAACCTACCACAATGTCCATACTGTAAACTGTTACACCATCAATTTCAAATGTGCGATAAGAATCCAGTGTATCGAGCTCACTTAGAGATGATGGTCAATAAACAACAGACGAAACGAAACAATTACAAGAGAGCTGTAAAATGTTGTGTGTGTGTGTGTGTGTGTGTGTGTGTGTTAAAAGTCTGGGACATTATTCAGCATGTTGTTAAGGTCGCCTGAATGTTGAAAAGTGCAAATGCAGCACTAACTGACACCTCGTCAGAGGTGATAGAGGAAAGATGTGTGCGATTGAGGCAAGCAAGTGTATTAATTGCCAGTGTGAAAGCTAGCCTTGCTGAGCGAATATAGCAGGAGTTATTAAGTGCGAGGAATGAGAGTGAACTGTGTTATGAGCGACCGAATGACTGCTATGGCTGCGTGTCACTTGCCATTGTTATAGATATAATATTGTGATACAATTGTGATACAATTTGTGCGTAATTTGATATGTATTCATGTAATGATACTGTCGTATGGCACGAATAAATAATGTTACACTACATGCGACCGCTTGATATCTCACTGAGTGCATGTAGAAAGACTCACTGTCATGTGTAGAGTGACGAGCTAAGGTTACCTATATTTATAGGACGTTGACAATGCACTATTAATCTCTCTAGATGTTAATACTGTTTTCATGCCATTGAAAGCATTTTTGGCCATTCCTATTCTCTTTTTGATTTCTATTTCACTTCTGCCATCGTATGTTAGTATTATGATGTCCAAGATAGGAGAAACTTGTTACTTGTTTTAGTATCTACCCGTTTACTGTGATGTTCATTGATGACCTTCCCTATTCACTGCTAATTATCATAGTTTTTGTTTTTGGATCTAAACCACATTCTGCACTGTGCCTGCTTGCTTGTTCCACTAGGTCTTGTAACTCTTGCTCACTTTCTGCTAGTAACACGGTATCATCAGCATACCTAAGTTTATTTATGATTCTTCCATTGATGTTAAGTCCAGGCATTTCAACTTGTTTAAAAATTCTTTCTGTGTATAGGTTGAAGAGGCTTGGGGACAGCACACTTCCCTGCCGTACTCCTTTTTTTTATCTCTATAGGTGACGAATAGTTATTACCGCATCTAATAGATGCCACTTGTTCCCAGTACAAGTTACTAATAAGTCTGATGTCCCTTCCGTCTACTCCTATATCTTAAAGGCATGTAATTAGTTGTACATGTTGTACGTTATCAAAAGATTTCTTGTAGTCTATAAAACAAACATATATACTTTTTTGAACTTCTATATATTTTTCAATTAACATCCTCAAACAGATAATTGCTTCCCTGGTCCCGCTGTTTTTGCGGAACCCAAATTGTTCTTCAGCTACTTCCTCATCTATTTTATGTTGAATTGCTTTCTTGTATGATCTTGAGTAGTGTCTTAGTTATGTGGCTCATTAAGCTAATAGTTCTGTAATCCTCACAATCAACAGCTCTTGGCTTCTTCGGTAGTTTGATGAAATGGATGTTTTCACATCCTTGGGGATGTACTTAGTATTATATATATCATTACATAATTCTGTGATAGTTTCAATGCCAAAGCTGGATAAGGACTTTATCATCTCTGTTGTTTATCTTGTCAGGACATGCAGCCTTTTTAATAGCCTTGTCTACTTCAGCCTTTAATATTTTTGGCCCATCTTGAGTATTATACAATGTTGGTCTATTGACCCTGTTGTCCCAGAATAAATCTTTGGTGTACTCTGTCCATCTTTTTATTATGTCAGTGTTGTTAATTATAATTTCTCCATTTGTTCCTCTGATACAACCAGTTTCCTGTTATATTATTTTTCTTCTTTGTAAATCTTTTTATACGTTCTTGTAATTCTTTCGAGTTGTGTTTTATTTCCAGATCCTCTATTTCTTTGCATTGTTTCTTCGGCCGCATTAAATGTCGCAGTGGTTTCAAAATAACAATACTGGATGGCATGCCTTCAAGGAGAAGAGACATTGGGTTGACCTGCATGAAGGTGGATACAGGACAGGACATTACAGACACCTTGATCATGAAAATGCACGGGGCAGGAAAACTGGTGACAGATGGAGTGTTTCCAAGAGTCAGGCAGAGAGCAACGTTCGGCAACGGATGATCAAGGCTTGCGTGGTCCAAACGGAAAGCTGTCAGTACAACAATACAGATTGCTGAACATATCTGTAAGACTGTCCAATGTTTGATCAACTATAGACTGGGAACTGGTCCACGGAGACACATCTGCACACGGCTGTTTGGCAGATTCAATGGGCATTCAAATACAACATACACCTAAAACAACAAGTACAACAGCAACAAACAAACAGAAGATGATGAAGAAGAAGAAGAAGAAGAAGAAGAAGAAGAAGAAGAAGAAGAAGAAGAAGAAGAAGAAGAAGAAGAAGAAGAAGCGGCAGAAGAAGAGGAGGAGGAAACAGAAGAACAAGGAGGAGGTATATGAATCTCTATGAAACCAGGGTTCAACAACATTGTTGCACTCGGCACGTTCTCACTGCTAGGATCCAGACAGGGGTTTATTATGAGATAAAGACTGAAAATAAAAAGTTACAAGAAGAAGACTATACCTTAAGTGGAAAGACACGACGGTACCCAGAAAACTTGAATCACACTGGCAAAAACTAAACAGTGAACAACTGAGAAAGAAAGACACCCAGGTTTCAACTGTACCCAGATAGTGAGTGCTATCACCAACAGAATATGCCATTCATTGTATAGAAGTATATTGTGCTACGCATGGTAGTGTGTGTGTGTGAGAGAGAGAGAGATAGAGAGAGAGAGAGAGAGAGAGAGAGAGAGAGAGAGAGAGAGAGAGAGAGAAAAAATGAAGTGTGTCGAGAGCATGCCACAAGATGGACTGCATATTGTTTTGAAGATCCCCGACCACCGAGTCCACAGTGGACAGTGGACTGAGCATGTGATAACATGAAATGAACTAGAGTGACTCAGCTGGCTATGAAAGCGTGTACGGTGTGTATCCTTCGGGAATAAACTGCATGTCAGCTGCCGCCATGAGTTTGTCTCGGTCTATTCACCTCAGCACCTGCCAGACTATTGGACGAACGAGCCAAGTTGTCGTATAGTTTTGTCATTGAAATTATACCCCCGACCAATACAAATCCCCTGAAGGCACCCACCCATGGTCCGCCCCCTTTCTTCCGTAGCCAGTGGAGAGTTCCCTGTTGGTGGCTCCATCTGCAGTCTGAATGAACATCTGTCCATTTTCCTCTATGCACTATTAGAGTTATCCAGCCTCTCTGCCCACCCCCACTTCACTGATCTGCCACTACAGATGTGGGTCTGTGTTTTGTTAGATTAAGGAATGTATTAACTGGACAGCTTTACAACAGTATAATCACAAAGGACATTATGGACTCCGCGGCTACATAGACTTCATCAGCAAACAAAAACAAGCATATACTAACATCTGACAAAAACATTGTGTTGACACCATTTATTTTATTTATTTATGATACGCAACTCATTTTGTAACAAACAACAGACCTTATATTGATCCCGCTCTTCAGATGACCAAAACACGGTTATCAAGCAGCCCCAGACAGTGTTTACACTTACAAGCCCATTACTTTACTTATAACTCCTCAGACAGTGTTTACACTTACCAGCCCACCCAAACCATTACTTTACTTATAACTCCTCAGACAGTGTTTACACTTACCAGCCCACCCAAACCATTACTTTACTTATAACTCCTCAGACAGTGTTTACACTTACCAGCTCACCCAAACCATTACTTTACTTTTAACTCTCCAGCCCACCCAAACCATTACTTTACTTATAACTCCTCAGACAGTGTTTACACTTACCAGCCCACCCAAACCATTACTTTACTTATAACTCCTCAGACAGTGTTTACACTTACCAGCTCACCCAAACCATTACTTTACTTTTAACTCTCCAGCCCACCCAAACCATTACTTTACTTATAACTCCTCAGACAGTGTTTACACTTACCCATCTCAACCAAACCATTACTTTACTTATAACTCCTCAGACAGTGTTTACACTTACCAGCCCACCCAAACCATTACTTTACTTATAACTCCTCAGACAGTGTTTACACTTACCAGCTCACCCAAACCATTACTTTACTTTAACTCTCCAGCCCACCCAAACCATTACTTTACTTATAACTCCTCAGACAGTGTTTACACTTACCCATCTCAACCAAACCATTACTTTACTTATAACTCCTCAGACAGTGTTTACACTTACCAGCCCACCCAAACCATTACTTTACTTATAACTCCTCAGACAGTGTTTACACTTACCAGCTCACCCAAACCATTACTTTACTTTTAACTCTCCAGCCCACCCAAACCATTACTTTACTTATAACTCCTCAGACAGTGTTTACACTTACCCATCTCAACCAAACCATTACTTTACTTATAACTCCTCAGACAGTGTTTACACTTACCAGCCCACCCAAACCATTACTTTACTTATAACTCCTCAGACAGTGTTTACACTTACCAGCTCACCCAAACCATTACTTTACTTTTAACTCTCCAGCCCACCCAAACCATTACTTTACTTATAACTCCTCAGACAGTGTTTACACTTACCCATCTCAACCAAACCATTACTTTACTTATAACTCCTGCAGACAATTGTTATTTGTACCCAGCCTCTACTGGCCGTTGCTTTCTCGTTCACACCCAGATAATTATTATTTCTCCCCCTTCTAAAAGTTTTTAATATGGTTGCAGACATGTTGTATTATATTTCAAATTAAAGGAGGTTGCTAAGGGAAAACTACTGTATATTTATATGTTAATTGAGACAACATTTGTCATCTTCTTGGTTCACGCCGGCGCTGTGGTGCAAGGGGTTGTGAGCAGAATTCACAACCCCACACACCGCGTTCGAAACACAGCTGCAGGTGATTTGGAAGCACACTGCCTAATGCTGGTTTTCATACACTGGTATTAGTATCTGTCATTCACAAACAGCCAACAAATACTGGGGTTTATTGCAATGTTCTGTAAAGGGTATGCAATTAACTGTTTGGTTCACAGTATCCTAAGAATATTTCTGTAACAGCTAAGTTCAGAAGCTAACTGTCTTCTTTAGTGAATGTGAAAAGGTCTATGGCTCACGTCTTGCTAAATCCTTCTGCCGCAGACAGCTGTTGCTATAACTTACTCTATTCAAACTGTCACGTTAACTCTCCATGTCCCATAGTGTTTCCAATGTTAACATATTGACACTCGAAAATGTATTACTTTAACCTCAATAGGACTTAAATAAATGCATAGGACAGAAAGCATTAACCGCCAGATGAATACACGCGGGTTTGACATCTGGGTAAATATAATTTAAACACAGAAGTCACAAACAATATGTTGTATGATTTATTGCCTGGCATATTTCGTTGCATCTCTAATGAGATGCAGCAAAATATGCCATGCGGAATATGCCAGCACTGAGATGTAACAAAATATTGTTTTGAAAATATAATAACTGTCTGGGGCTGCAGAAATTAAAGTAACAAATAGGACAGGGTGGGTAACAGCAACTGCCCTATGGAGGAAATAACGATAACAACAACATCACAGATGCATTACTGTTACTATTATGTAGAAGCTGCAGAGATGTGGTTTCATAGAAGAGTGATGAGACTCCCCATGGGCAGACAGAAAGTGTAATGAAGATATCTTGATACGAGGAGGCTTCAAATGAAAACCTTAAGTGGGACGACCATCTTTAAACTGTCCTTATGACATCAACATGGTCTGCACCATCATGTCTCATAACATTCTTGGCATCCTTAACAACAATATTGACAGGTTACAAGACAATGGCATGGATATTGTAATTTCTATCACACTTTTAAGGTTTTCATTTGAAGTCCCCTCATACTTTGGGCATGTCATTAGAAGGGGAAAGCTGGATTATGTTGTGAAAATAGGAAAATTGGAGGGAAAGAGAGGCAAGAGGAGACCAAAAGAGAAGATGCTAGAACGTCATGGCATGCAGGAACACATGAATCAGAAAATATGGCAGTACATGAGAGAGAAAATTGCGGACAGATATGACCAATGCCACGCGGCATGGAATATAAGAAGAAGAATATACTTTCACAGAGGTCAAATATATACAATTGTCAACAACAAATATGTTGCCAGATATCTTAACTATGGTCTGACGAAATGTAAGAAATACAATCGCACATGATACAACTGGTTCACACAAAACAAAGCCGATTCCATGTGGTACCTGCCTGGGACAGTGTCAATCTCTCGGGACAGAACAAGTTACAGACATTTAAAGTGTCAAACTCTCAAGACAGAACAAGGTAAAGACATTTAAAGTGTCAAACTCTTCAAGATAGAACAAGGTAAAGACATTTAAAGTGTCAATCTACTCGGGACAAGTGAAAAACATTTAAAATGTCAGTTTGTCAGACAGAAAAAGTTAAAGACATTTAAAGTGTCAATCTCTATGGACAGAACAAGTTAAAGACATTTAAAATGTCAATCTCATCGAATGCTACCTTCAAACAAGCATGAAAAAGCAACAGAAATCAAACTGTACAGATCAAACAAGTAACAACAGACAAGTTCTCAAAGATAACGATTCAAAATTACCATAAAACGTTCTTCACCTATGTACAAAATATACATTTTACCTGGAAACTCATAAGATGGACAGAAATGTGTCTGGCTGCCGCTGGTACTGTAGTCGGCTGGAGGAGAATTTATTTTATCATTTTCATATTTATATCTGTCCATCGATCTCGTGCTTCGTTCTTTCTTCTTGATGCCCTCCTTATTCCCAATCTTATCTTTCTATCCTCTTTCTTGCATGCTTCCTTGTTGGTTTCAACTGCCCTATTGCACTGAACTACTGGGGTTGGGAGAAAGAGAGAGTGGAGAGAGAGAGAGTAGTGAGAGAGAGTGAAAGAGAGTGAGTGTGAGTGAGGGAGAGAGAAAGAGGGAAAAAAAGAGAGAGATTAACAACCATCAAGAGTGCCTGTCGCAAAGTGAGTTTTAATACAGAAAAACCTCCCCCTGTACACTGAGCGAAGACTGTTGACAATGAAAGACCTAACACCTGGGAAGGAAACATAAGCAACCATGACCTAATTCGTTTGCTGAACCATGACCTAATTCATGTGCCAAACCATGACCTGGTTACAACCTATCATGCCTGGCTGCAGACATGAAGTCCCAGTGCTGGTTTTGAATACTCCCCAAGTTTCTGAGTTTGGAGAAGGGAAGTAGAGATCTGCCAGACAGTTCTTATATCAGATCGGCAGAAAGTCACTACAGCAACCTCATTCCAATAGATGTGAAACCTTTTCAGGGCTCAAGAAGGTCAGCATGGCCAAATGGATAAGAACATGTGTTCTTAAACATCCGGTGTGCTGATGCCGAGGTAGGGAGTTCAACCCCTACATCAGACAGTTCAACAAAAATATTAACCTCTCATCCATGACTTGGGGACGTAAATTACAAATTCCCCTGAAGTCGGAGTGGGTTCGCCTGATGGTGAGGGATACTGTTAATAGGGAAAGCCAACCTGCATGCAAAATTCAGTCCAGCACTACTTGAAGTAGTGTGTATGGACTAAGCTCGAGTTCAAAGTGAGCGAGCGCAAAAAAGAAACTACGTGAAAGCTGCTGCATCTAATTTACAAAGTTTAATGTCAGTCTTAGGATAGTCAGGTCTTAGTCAGATATGAATGAGCTGCCGTAATGACAGCAGACAGTACTACCTGCCTTCTGTTAGCGCCGAATGTTGGGCAGCGCCTACCAAACCCGACACCCCACATTGCGTCAACGGCTTCGGGCGGAAAAGCGCAATTGGGAGGATACAAGCCTTATCCTGGTGCGAGGAAATGCAACCTAAAGACAAAATGTCATGGCAGGGCAGACCAGGCCCTAAACCTTGGTCGACATCTGGTCTAGGATCGAAGCTCCGACAAGCAGACAGTTAGAGAATTGTTTTGCTGATCTGACAGCTTCTGCAACTTGTCTTGTTCCAGATATATTGCTGTTATCTTTCCTCTGGAGTGAACTGGACAGGTCGAGAGAGGAATCATGCTGCATGGGCAACACATGGTCTCTATATTTTAGCCCAGGCTTTGTGCTATGGAGAGGTATAACTCCATCCCTGGTCTTAACCGGTTTCAGAATCAAAGCGAGAGGTAACAGTTACGGGTTATAACTCCTTGTCAATTGGCGTAGACATGGGGCGCCATGGATTGCCTCTGACGGTGGGAGACACCTAAGGGTGTCACTAATCAGCTACTGCCTGCGACCAATTGGATACTGATCTGCCACAGCCTGCCTGCTTCAATGGGTGCTTGGGGCTAGGACAAAATCTGAATCGCAAGCTGTAAAACCAAAGCACCAGATATTACTAAAAAGAAAAATAGAAACCTCAAGCTACGGCTTGCAACCTGGAACGTGAGAACCATGTGTCCAGGATTTTCCACTGATTTGACCAATATTGACGATGTGAGAAAAATGGCTGTGATTGATGCCAAACTCAATCGTCTTAACATTGATATTGCTTGCCCGCAGGAGACTCGCCTCGCTGAGGAAGGGTCACTCAGGGAAAACAATTACACATTTTTTTGGAAGGGTAGAGGGCAGGCAGAAAAAAGGCAACATGGTGTGGGCTTTGCAGTGAAGAATTCGCTATTGAAATTCCAGCTGGAGGTAATGAAAGACTATTATCCCTGCGCTTGGCAACCTCTTGTGGTTTTGCCATTTTCACTGCATATGCACTGACACTCACTTCCTCTGATGATATTAAGGATTCGTTCTATGAGGAGTTAGACTCTGTGATCAAGGCAGTTCCAAAATCCGACTACATTTATATGCTCGGTGATTTCAATGCTCGTGTGGGCAAGGAGTTCATGGCCAGTGTGCTTTGGAAAATACAACATCGGTCGCATGAATGAAAATGGGCAAAGACTGCTGGAGCACTGCACCAGAAATTACCTAAGTGTTACAAACTCCTTTTTTTTAAAACAAAAGAGCTGCATAAGGTCACATGGAAACATCCAAGATCCGGCCATTGGCATCAGCTGGACTTCATCATCACACAGAGACAACATCTGAACCAAACATCATTAACTCGAAGTTACCACAGTGCTGACTATGATACAGATCATTCTTTGGTTGTTGCAAGGGTTAGACTGAGACCAAAGAGAATCTACACAGCTAAACACAAATCTAGCCCCAGGATTAATATTATTAACACCCACGATCCTGATAAGTGCTTTGAGTTCCAACAGCAACATGAAGACGCTTTCACTGATACATCAGAAAATTGTACAGCAAGTGAAAAGTGGAGTAAACTTAAGGAAACTCTTTATAAAACAGTGGTAGGAGTTTACGGCACTTTGGATCATAAGAGGCAGGACTAGTTTGCGGAAAACAGCCAGACACTGCAGCCCTTGATTGATAAAAAGAAGATAGCTCTCTTAAGAAACAAGGAAAGAACAACGTCCAACACTCTCAGTGGGCTGAAGCAAGCTAGGAAGGATGTGCAAAAGGCTGCCAGGCAGTGTCCAAATGACTATTGGATCAAGTTATGTGAGTCCATTCAAAATGCCATAGAGGCCCTACCAACTCTTATCCACCTGGACACTTCCTACCATAACAGAAGTAAAGAGTGCTATAAATGAACTTGCATCTGGCAAGGCCCCAGGTAGGATGGAATTCCAATAGAGATTATCAGGAGCGGGCAAGACACATTCACTCTACAGATCCACCAACTAATAGAACTATGCTGGCGAGAAGGACAAGTCCCACAGGATTTCAAAGATTCAAGCATCATAATACTATACAAGAACAAGAGCGATCAGAGCGACTGTAACAACTATAGGGGTATCTCACTTCTATGTACTGTTGGTAAAGTATTAGCCAGAATTGTTCTGCGCAGACTTTTAAGTCCTAGGAAATCAAGTCTACCCCGAATCACAGTGTGGCTCGCGACAGAACCGGTCTACCATTGATATGATATTCTCATTGCGACAAATGCAAGAAAAATTTTGTGAACAGAATCAACCACTGTTTATTGCCTTCATCAACCCCACAAAGGCAATAACCAATTTAAAAATCATGATCAGAAACCCTAGCATTTGATTTGGTCAGTTGTGAGGGTCTGTTCAAGGCACTAAAGAAGATTGGCTGCCCACCAACTCTTCTGTCCATCATGGAATTGTTCCACACAGGCATGAAGAGTATAATCAAGTTTGATGGTGCAACTTCAGAAGAGTTTGAAATCAAGAGTGGAGTTAAGCAAGGTTGTGTACTAGCTCCCACCCTCTTTGGAATATACTTTTCACTTCTACTGAAATATGCCTTTCGTGATCAGGATGGTGGTATATACATTCACTCACGCTCAGATGGCGGCCTCTACAATGCTCAGAGATTGAAGGCCAAGACCAAAATTAGGAGGGTACTGATCAGAGAGTTACTTTTTGCAGATGATGCTGCAATTACGACCCACTCTGAGGAAGAATTACAGTCTACTATCTGCATTCTCCAATGCTTGTTCTGAATTTGGTTTAACAATTAGCAAAAAGAAGACACAGATTATGTCACAAGGTGCACACTGGGGTACCATCAATCTTTATTGACTGACGCCGAACTGAGATAGTAGACCATTTTACATATTTAGGATCAGAGGTAAATAGCAAATTATCCCTAGATCAGGAAATCAACATCAGGATTGGCAAGGAAACAACAATAAACAGGTTAAGAAAGGAGTCTGGGAGAACAGGAAGCTTACCGCTAAAACAAAAGTCCTTTTCTATCAAGCCTGTGTCCTAATTACTCTTCTTTATGACAGAAGCCTGGACAACTGACCCACACCAAGAGAAATGTTTAAACAGCTTGCATATGCGGTGTCTGCGAAGAATACTTGGTATTAAGTGGCAAGACAAAATCACAAATACTGAAGTATTGGAAAGATCAGGTTGTGTGACGGTATATTCCATGCTCAGTCTTCGTAGACTTAGATGGATAGGACATCTTAGGAGGATGGATGATGGTAGAATACCAAAGGACATCTTTTTTGGTGAATTACAGATGGTTAAGAGATCTCAGGGTCGGCCTCTACTACGATACAAAGATGTGTGTAAGCGGGACATGATTGATACAGGCATTGATAATGCACATTGGGAGCAAGTCGCTGCTGAACGTGTTGCATGGAGGGCAAATATCAGAAATGGAATAAAGACAAAGGAGAAAATTATTGCAGATAAGTCACACACCGAGCGTGTGAGACGTAAGATGGTGCATGATGGTGAAAATGACCATGTGTTCACATGCATCCACCGTGGACGAACATTTACAGCATGAATTGGCATTTTCAATCACATTCACCACCGCCATGGGTTGTAGTTATTATGCCTTTTTGAAGCACAATGTAACAACTATCGTCTGTCAAGACGGCAAGGTGCCAATGAAAGTCAGGCTTCTGGAGGATATATCAATCAACTAATCAACCAACTCGCCAATACAGAGACAATGATTACTATGTGTCCCTTTTAAACATGAGAGCTGACTTGACATGAAGTGACAACATGAGTCAAGGGGTGTAGAAAAGAAGGAAATGGAAGAAAGGTCAATAAAATGTATCAATACAAACATGGAACAAAGAGTTAGGTTAGGGTCCAATTAGGGTCCACTGTCCAATTAGGAAGAACTTAGAAGCATCAGAGATGTACGGATTATAGTGGTGGCTTCTACTGATGCAATGACTGGAGTCGAACTTTGAAGCCCCCTCAGACGTGTCTCCACCTTGTCGTGGTAGAGGGGCTTGCCATGTTCCAAATACCCCAAGATTTATGCTGACCATGTCGGACAGGTCTTGGGATAGGAACCAGACCAAGAGAGGCACACACCTGCTGCCTTGCAGGTAGACTGAGTACAGGCAGTCAAAGTTTGTATCAGGAATTCGATGCCATGTATTCTTGGTCCAGGCATATTCTACAGCCCTCAGCTGAGGGATATGGCTGAATGCCTCGAAGTCAATATCCCCCGGATTTGAGGGCCGGATCGATACTCACCCACTGTAAAATGGAGGTGAGATGGAGGCCAGCTACATGCTTGGTCCAGACACTTGTTCTAAGCTGACGGATCCCCCAGATAAGAGGGCCTGGCCGTTACTCACTTTCTGTTGCATGGAGGTAAAATGCTGAGCCAGCAGCCTACGCCATAAGCGTTACTAAAGGTGGAAAAAGCGCCCGTGTCGCAAGCAATGGTTACGATGCAAGTCTGTATCTAAACAAATTGAGTGAGCGTAGTCAAAGGTGGAAAAACGTCTCATTAACACGAAATGGAACGATTGGCTAGCAAATCCATTACGTGGAAGTTCGAAGCGAAATTTTGCTGAGTGGATGTCGTTTGCAGACTGACTGTTCCTGGTTTGCGTGAGGAGCGGCCAGTGGTGAACACAATACCCAATACATGGTGAGGAATAAGTGAGGAATTAAAGCAGCCATGAGCAGAAAATGTGGAAAATGCCTATGGTCTGCCCCTGCCTTCCCTTGAGGGTTGACCATGATGCCTTTGGCCGATGAGATGTGGATGGCACCGCAACAGAATGTCCCTCGAAACCCCCAGGATGGCTAACCTGGTTTTAAAAAACATCCACAGAAGTCAGATGTGCCAGCCTAAAGGTTGCAAATAAATTGGCATAACGCAAAAATGTCCAAGTGAAATGTCCCTCATGCCCGGAACAGCTCTGACTATCTTGTTTTCCGGCCGGAATAGCTCTGACTGTCTTGTCTTCAGGACGAAACAGCTCTGACTATCTTGTCTTCTGGGTACAGTGTCTGTACACATCCAAACCGAAAGCTCACTAAGTGGAAGTCGTCTGCAGACTGACCATTTCTGGTTTGTGCCGGGAGCGACCTGTGGCGTACGAAATGCCCAATACATGGAAGTGAGGAATTAGAGCAGTCATGTGCAGGACGTGGCGATTCCTTGGGTGAGCCCAATACCAGAGCGCTATGTGTCGGCCCTGCAATTATGGAAGCATCCTTCGATGGTGGAAAATGCCTATGGACTGCCCCTGCCTTCCCTTGAGGGCAGACCGTGAAGTCTTCGACTGTTCTAACTTGACCAGTTGGATTCTGGACAGCACCACAAAAATGAGTCCCCCAGGAATGCTAACCTAGTTGAAATCGCACGCAAAAGTCGGATGTGTTGGCCCAAGGGTTTTGGCCCAAGGATGCATAACGAGACACACCGCACTTACGTCTGGAAAAAAAACAAACTCTGGATGAATGCAGTAGAAGAAGAAGAAGAAGAACTTTGAAGCACTGCCTCTCACTTCAACTTTCTCACCTTCAACTGTCCTGGATTTACTAAAGGAGCTGCAATGACAGAATTCCATTGTAAACCACTGTCGTATAGCCATTCCACATATTGACCACCGACAGCAATAAACTGGAGTCCTCTTTTTATCAAGTTTCATTTTTGTTTCCACTTTGATGCCTTTTGTTTTTACAGACACACATGCATGACACTGGGTGTTGGACTTCTTCAGACAAGCATTCGTATGATGCTCATCATTATGACATAAATCACTAAACACTTTACGCCAAGTTGTTTATAATACACCACGCACAAAAAACATTAAAATAAAAAAAGTCCTCCCCTCCGCAGGAACTTGCAGTGTGTATGCAAAGTGTGAGGACCAGCTTATTTTGTAGGCCTGAGTGTACGGAAGAATGGTCTTTCTCTTCCTAGGCAAATATTGAGCTGACATGTTACTTTCGTCCTACTGAGCTCAGGCCTTTGACAACATAATATCCTAACGATTACACAAATGTGCCCACAATAAAACATCCCAAGAAATCCCAAGTACCTTGCAAATATAACCCTGGTTTATAGGTTATAAGACACCTCTGACTATTTAATAACGGTAATTTCAACATGGTATCGATACATGGGACATGACTGCTATCACACACTGAATGACTTGTCATTTAAAAGGGGTTTAAAGGTAAGGAAATAAACTTCATTGCACCGGGTTCTGTCCCATATAGCATTTTTTTTTTTTAGCAAAGTGTTTGCTGAAAGCATTGTACAGAGCCAGCACCCTGCAGTTCCAGCAACGACCCCAAGGAGTCTCCCCCCAAAAAATGTACTCGTGAACCACAAGACCTTTGGGACGCAATGCAAAGTGGCTAATCACTTCGCCACTCTGACTCTCAATTTGTCATTATTAACTCATTAAGAACAGGAGGTCTTGAAGATTGCCAATGTTCCGTAGCTTTCATGACCAGAGGCCAGGATTTTATGAGTCCTACAAGGTCACAGCAGCTGTCCAATTGGGCAAATTGCGATAACAACAATAGTCACAAGCGTATTATTTTCAAAATCATTTTTTAACTTTACAAAAATTTATATTCATGAGAAAAAAACACTACATGCCAACCAAAAATCACAATCAATAATAAAGAAATTAATCCTGTTTTCGATCACCTGAAATGAACAATTTACATCTGCAATGGTGTGTCTTGCATAAATTCCAGTTTTTATGTTTTTGAAAAATGTCATAAACTTTGAATAGCTCAGCTCTACACCCAGCAACAATGGAGACAGTTATAAAGAAGTCAGGTGCAGACAGGCAATAGCAATGCAGATGTTAAATAGTATTGACTGGTTCAGTGCCGAAGGATAATATATCACCAAATGGGACTTACCATTTGTACTGAAGGACGATATATCACCATGCTAGGGTCATCGTGTTATTTTTTTATTCATTGTATCCTCCGCAGTTTCAAAGCCCAGTGAACGGAAATGTACATTATAATACTTGTTCATTTGATTGTGTGCCATGTCTGGTTCAAACCTACTTTTTGTGTGGCACTGAATCAGTTAAGAACCCAAGCATGGACAACACCAGCAAACATAAGCTGATGTAACACTTTTGAGAGCATGTGTCTTTCCTGTTGAAGTGTTACATAGAACCTGTACTTTTGTATGGATGTGAAACATGTACAGGCAGGCTGCAAAACCTCTAATGCAGTAGAAATATGGTTTCTGGGGAAAATGCAAAGAATACCATGGACAGACAAAAAAGAAAAACAATGTGCAAGTCTTATCAGGAACAAATTAAAACCATAAACTGATTCAAGAAATTAGACGTAGACAGTCACACATTTTTGGACACGTTATGAGAAGAAATAAATTGGAGAACTTGGTGACAACTGGCAAGATTGAGGGGACAAGAACAAGGGGAAGGCAGAAGTAAATAGCTGGATGACGTGATCACGTGGCATGATCGAGACAAGAATATGGAACTGATCCATGACTCTGTGATTGAGTGAGATGGAGAACATGACTGCCCACGCTTATCAGCATAGCACATGATATGATGATTATACTTATCATGTTTAGTCTAGCATATTAAAGAAATCTGGCCTGACATTTTAATAAGCAGCACAGTAGTTGTTGCCAGCTTGAAAGTCATACATCCATACAATTTTCATTGTGGTTATTGTTCTCACTGAGCACCTGTGGCAACAAATTCAGAAACTAAATATGCTAATTCATGAACGTAGCCCCCCTGAACCATTACAATAGAGGATGCTCTGAAAGACCTGGATATAAGACACAGATAAAGAGAGGGAAATCGACTTCATTGCATCAAGTTTTACCCAACCTGACTCAGCCTCTCACTGCACAATGACAAGTCACCCACTGAAAGCATCATACAAAGCATGACCTCTGTAGCCAGATTGATGACCCATATGGATCTCTGTAGCCCCACTGATGACCCATATGGATCTCTGTAGCCCCACTGATGACCCAGATGGATCTCTGTAGCCCCACTGATGACCCATATGGATCTCTGTAGCCCCACTGATGACCTGCATGGAACTCTGTAGCCCCACTAATGACCCTCATGGATCTCTGTAGTCCACTAATGACCCTCATACATCTCTGTAGCCCCACTGATGACCCGCATGGATCTCTGGAAAATTTCACTCCTGATAAGGACAATGCATCCCAGAATTGAACACACGGCTTTCTAGCGCAAGCCAAACGGCTTGACCATCTACCACAAAGGCCCCAATAGACATTGAGCCTTAACTAACCAGACCTGGACAGTTAATCCCCTGTTCACTGATAAAACATACAACCAATCAAAAGCAAGACTTACTGCAATTAATACAAGTAAATGCAAATGTAAGCATGACAGAAACATTGGCACATAATTTGACAGTGCCACACCTAATGCAGCAAGGAAAGTTAACTTTATTATACATCGTAGGAAACCACCATGTTTGTGTCCGCTTTAAATTTGTATCCATATACTGGTGTCCGTCCGCTTGTCTGTAATAGTTCTTGGTTTAAACACTTGACTCTGTCAAGGAAACAAAGACAAAACAGATTAATCATCAACTGTTACTCAGACATCTGGCATACAAGTGTCAGAAACACAGCTGCAGACGATTTGACAGCAAAGCATCTAACATTGGTTGCCTTTTGTTTTTTTAAATGAAATGGTATGGGTGCCAGTCATTCAGAAAGCAATGGCAAACTACTGAATGTAAACTTGCCAGGAGATCACAACAGCAAAGAATGCTGATGTTGACTGCGAAGTCCTGTAATAGATATGCAAATAACTTTTTAAAACAAACTACTATCTAAATGTTCAACCCATACCATTATTTGATTCTGAGATAAACATTTCACTGCTGTTCAACTATTTAATTATTATATAAATATTCCAATGTTTATACATGTTGAACAGGTGTACAATATTCAACAACTAAATACATAATACAGTGCAAACCACTTAAGGTGATCTCGGATGCGGCAAATTTTGTTGTGAAGAACAATATTGTATTGTACGCTGTAAATGCATTACTATATGCTTGAACTCATATAAGAGGAATGTCTGATAAGAAGAAATATTTCTTGGGTCCCAGGTGAGTTCGCCTTATCAGATCTGGATTGTATAATGTTGCATAAATATATATGACGGCTGTATAAATTTTTTACAACCATTTGAAATATTCAACTTTTAAAAATAAATATTCCACTACCACAACTTTATAAACGTTCAACTCCTATATTAATATTTTATTCTGAGATAAGACTTCTGGTCCAACATGGAGGATAGGTGGTTGAGCTTTTAAGGCCTCTGGGGTGTTATTGCTTGTAGCTACGGTTTGCTTACGCATTTTCCTCATGTTGGACTGGTAGTGCATGGTTCCGCTGCCCTGCTACTGAGTTAAGAGCATGGAGTGACACTGTGAGCTGTAGGTTTCATGTGGAGTGCTTTTACATCTGTCCATGGTTGTTTGTATCGCAAACTGCAAGTTCAGAAAAATGGCAGCCAATAGGTTGCTGAACTGAGTTTGCCTTATGCAGTAATGTATGGCTGCTGATTTTCTAGTGACTGCTGCTTCCACCGACGATGAACTGTATTTTTCATGGTGGACTTTTGTGTTGGCATTCTGGCAGCTGCATTATGCATAGTATACCTATGCGGGCTGTTGGTTTATCAAGTCTCTTGCCTGTTCCACTTTTCACATGTGGCAGTGAGGAGCATTTTGTGTGATATTCACTGGCACAGGAACGGAGAATTATGGGGTGACCCTTTGTCATGAAGTTGGAACCACGGCTAACTAACTATTCTGAGATAAATATTTCACTGCTTAACAAATAAATACTCCACAAGGTCACATAAATATCCTTATCTTCTGCTCGGTTTCTCCCACGGCAGGATGGGCCTTCAACCAACCCTGGCAAAGCGATCTCCTTGTCTCCCTCCATAATACTCATCCTCTTCTCTAATTCTCTGTTCCCTACATTACCATAAACATTTAACTGACGTATATACCACTCTAAACAATATATTCCCTTTGTGACGCAGAAGCCACAAACAATATGTTGCACGATTTATTGCCTGTCATATTTCGTTGCATCTCGTCAGTGTATACTGCAGAGTTAATTATCATATGAAGTGAATACATGAATAATTCTTAAGCTGAAACAATTGAAACATATAGTCACGGGTATTGTTCAAATCTGGAATATCTATTATCTCTACGGTAATTTTGAATTTAACATGAACTCATTTCTGTTTGCATAAAAATGGCTGGAACTGTCTATAGTCTGTTTACTTTTGTCTGCCCCAATATAAAATTCCATATCTCAGTAACCAAATGAGGGAAAATGATGAGATTTAGCATATAACCTTGTCATTATGTCCGCCCAACAAAAATATTTTTGTTCTGGAGATTGTAAAGCAGGTTTAAAAGTTTGTTTATATGCAGTATATAATTTAAGGGTCAGAGATGAAGTGCACATTATTAAATGTATTATGTCTTCACACGGAAGCATTAGCGTGAATAGTTAATTTTCGCAAGGGATTGGCCTTATGACAAGAGCCTCGCGTAGTGGAAAGGGGCAATGCTGTAAACCAAGTTTGTTAGCGAGAAATCACTAGTTTTTCACCAAAACATCAAAGAAATGGCGCCACTTTCCATGATTTAAGTTGCTTTTGGACCTATCAAAGGGTGGGGGTAAATATAAGACGGCAGGAAAAATTTCATAACGATGCAACAGTCAGTTTTCAAAATAATTGATCGTGAATGAAGGCATTCATTTCTAGACAGACTATAACTGCTAATGCTTCACTATATTAGAGTAATCATTTATTGTTCATCAAATACAGTATATTCTTTGCTAAACATTCTATTATTACACTTATATTCCACTGTTATATACAATTTTATTTATTTATTCCACTAAGGAAACATTTCACTATATTTACAATATAAACATTTCCACTGAAAAACTACAGCTATTGCAACAATAAATCGCACACATTTACAATATAAACATTTCTAGTCAATAACATTAGCTACTGAAACAATTACACACATAAAAAAACAACACAATTACATGAACATCACCAATGCAAGCATAGTTTCAAATAAAGACATGGCAATAATATAGCTGGCAATGTAGAACTTGCTCAATAATTAACATTTAGGTAATTCAATAAATAACCGCTTGTGCTGTATAACAACAGCATAATACTGGCACCTTGCCATCTTGACAGATGATAGTTTGTTACATTGTGCCTTTAAAAAAAAACGCATCTTAACTACAACCCATGGCAAGGACCAGAGATGGAGTTATATTTCTCCATAGCACAAAGCCTGGGTTGAATTGCAGAGACCATGTATTGCCCATACAGCATGATACCTCTCTCTGCCTAATTTACTCCTGTCAGACTGCTGTTCGTCTATCTCTTAATGTCATCTCCACACTTGTATCATTGTCTACCTCTTGTTTGCTTGCCTTCAGCCTTATCCTCCAGTATGGTTTTTATAAGAGTGTTGTGTCTTTTAACGTTACGGACATATTTCAATTGGCTCTTTTTTTTTTTATTTCTTTCAACTATTTTCGTTCCCAGTTTTTCTAGAATATCTTTATTTGACTCCATAAAATATTACATAATCTTCCATACACCCATATCCCTAGTTCCCCCATTCGACTTTCTAATTACCTGTTCACTGTCCAGGCTTCAGTGCCATGATGGCAGTAGTGTTAAATATACATAACATTTAACAATTCTCATTTCGAATGTGTTGTTAATCTCTCTAGATGTTAAGACTGATTTCATGATGTTGAAAGCATTTTTGGCCATTTCTATTCTCTTTTTGAATTCTGTTTCACTTCTGCCATCACCTGTTATTACATGTCCAAGATAAGTGAAACCTGTTGCTTGTTCTAATATCTTCCTGCTTACTGTGATTTCCACTGCTAATTATCATAGTGTTTGTTTCTAGGATGTTAATATCTAAGCCACATACTGCACTATGCCTGTTTACTTGTTCCACTAGGTTTTGTAACTCTTGCTGACTTTCTGCCAGTAACACACTATC
This sequence comes from Cepaea nemoralis, assembly GCA_014155875.1. NCBI lineage: Eukaryota > Metazoa > Mollusca > Gastropoda > Stylommatophora > Helicidae > Cepaea > Cepaea nemoralis. Next base: position 265,831 of record JACEFZ010010115.1, read on the forward strand.
GTCAGCATAGATGAAACTCATCATCATCATCATGTGCCATGGGGGTAAGCATGGGTGATCATGTTTTGCCATGTCACTCGATCACCAGAGTCGTGGATAAGCTCAGTGTTCTTGTCTCGACCATACAACGTGGCCAAGCCATCCAGGTATTTACCTCTCTGCCCCTCTATTTTGCCAGTTGTCACCAAGTTCTCCAATTTATTTCTTCTCATAACATGACCAAAATATTGTGACTGTCTACGTATAATTTCTCTAATCAGTTTACAGTTTTCATTTGTTTCTTGTAGGAGTTAGTCATTGGTTTTTCTGTCTGTCCATGGTATTAAAAAACAAAACTAACAAATCCTGAAGTAGGAACTGCTGTTATCGTGATTGCCCATTACTGTATGCTTCAGAAGATAACAATCTGTATCCTACATGCCCTGTCTCAGTTGCTGGGATGTGTAAATTATTGATCACACCTTGAATCCCTTGTCCAAATAGGTACAAGGTAATTTCCAGAATGTTCTAGGAACTATCATAGATGAAAAGGTGATGAGAAAGGAACCGACCACCACATCTCCTTGTGCCATGACCTACACTTCAGTATCTATTATGGGTCTAGCTGTGTATTACCAGGGAGCTTCAAATGAAAACCTTTAAAGTGTGATAGAAATTACATTAACCATGCCATCGTCTTGTAACCTGCCAATATTGTTGTTAAGGTTGTCAAGAGTGTTAAGCATGTGACATCACAGTGCAGACGAACATGGTGACGTCATAAGGACAGTGTAAAGACGGCCGCCCCACTTTAACATGTACCAGAGACGAGCAATGTTAATTTATCAGTGTTTTTTTTTTATCAGTGAAGGGATGAAACCTATATAAATTCATCAGCAAATGAAAGTGATGCATGCCTGTCCAGCAAGTCAACGAGTGGAATAGGAAGTTTTAAAATTGACTTTTATGACAGACTATTCATGACCGGGTCAGGCACACTGAGTAGTGACCCCAAAGAAATTGTTTCTACAGGAATCCAAGCACTTTATCGGTGCTGGAGAACTTGCTTTGAATGCAATGGCAACTACATAGAAAAATTATACATGTGTTTTTTTACAATTTTTCCCCAGAATATATTCACCAAAAAAAACAAAAAAAATTCAGGTTTTCATTTAAAGCCCCCTCGTATAAGGGCATTTAAATTAATTTCATTTGTGTTATGCCATTATGGGTGCTTGTAAACACAAAGGATTCGGGTGCCATCTTGGTATGAGAAATGTGAGGGGGAAAATGGGTTAGAAAGGAGGATCGAAATGGGAAAAGAAAAGCAATGCCATGAATAAATACTACACCACATAGCACAAGCAAGACAGCAACAAGAACAAAAGAGAAATAAGTATTAAATATACAGAATTTTCCCAAGAAAGAAATTCCACCTTAAACATAATGTTATAGTACAGAACTTTCCCAAGAAAGAAATGCCAACATAAATATAAAAATGTTATAGTTCATCAAATATAATTTATCAGAAACATTACAAGTCAACAATTTTAGCTAAATTACATTAAGGAGGACAGAAGGAGGGAGAGGGAGTGACGGAGGGAAGGGGAGAGAGAGAGAGAGAGAGAGAGAGAGAGAGAGAGAGAGAGAGAGAGAGAGAGAGAGAGAGAGAGAGAGAGAGAGAGAGAGAGAGAGAGAGAGAGAGAGAGAGAGACTGGAACTTATTGTAACATCGGGAAGGATTAAAGGATAATGGGGAAGAAAAAAGAGGAAGATAGTGACAGAAGATTCTTGACCACCCTTCACTCATCATCATCACCACCATAATCATCATCACCATCATCAAGTCACTGCCGACTGGCATGGACAATCAGGCCCTACGCCTTCGTTGGTAACTGGTCATGGATCGAAACTCTGACAGGTGGACAGTTAGAGCATTGCTTTGCTGATCTGGCAGCTTGTCGTCTTCCAGATGTATTGGCATTACCTTTCCTCTGGAGAAACTAGGCAGGCTGAGAGAGGGATCATGTTGCATGGGCAACACATTGTCCCTACAATTCAGCCCAGGCTTTGTTCTGTGAAGTATATATTCATCCCTGGTCCCCAATATGGCTTGTGGCTATGCTTTGTTTTCAACACAGTGTAACAAGACATTGTCAGGACAGTGCATTCTCGCCGGTGCTACAGAGTTCATGCACTGAGCTGAGTTTCTCCAGCCTCAGATTTGAGTTAGGATGAGAACGGAGCACTTATGGGTTGCACACGTGTGCCGTGATGTTGATCCATTGACTAAAACTTTAAAGAAAAAAAAAAACTAAAAAACTGTCAGGACAAGGCATCAGTGAAGTGAAATATTCTATCTTGTCAATATAACAAGGTGTCACAGAAGTGAAGTATTCTATCTTGTCAATATGACAAGGTGTCAGTGAAGTGACATATTCTATCTTGCCAAGATGACAAGGTGTCAGAGAAGTGAAGTATTCTATCTTGTCAAGATGACAAGGTGTCACAGAAGTGAAGTATTCTATCTTGTCAAGATGACAAGGTGTCAGTGAAGTGACATATTCTATCTTGTCAAGATGACAAGGTGTCACAGAAGTGAAGTATTCTATCTTGTCAAGATGACAAGGTGTCACAGAAGTGAAGTATTCTATCTTGTCAAGATGACAAGGTGTCAGTGAAGTGACATATTCTATCTTGTCAAGATGACAAGGTGTCAGTGAAGTGACATATTCTATCTTGTCAAGATGACAAGGTGTCAGTAAAGTGACATATTCTATCTTGTCAAGATGACAAGGTGTCAGTAAAGTGACATATTCTATCTTGTCAAGATGACAGTAAAGTGACATATTCTATCTTGTCAAGATGACAAGGTGTCAGTAAAGTGACATATTCTATCTTGTCAAGATGACAAGGTGTCAGTAAAGTGACATATTCTATCTTGTCAAGATGACAAGGTGTCAGTAAAGTGACATATTCTATCTTGTCAAGATGACAAGGTGTTAGTGAAGTGACATATTCTATCTTGTCAAGATGACAAGGTGTCACAGAAGTGAAGTATTCTATCTTGTCAAGATGACAAGGTGTCAGTAAAGTGACATATTCTATCTTGTCAAGATGACAAGGTGTCAGTAAAGTGACATATTCTATCTTGTCAAGATGACAAGGTGTCAGTAAAGTGACATATTCTATCTTGTCAAGATGACAAGGTGTCAGTGAAGTGACATATTCTATCTTGTCAAGATGACAAGGTGTCACAGAAGTGAAGTTTTCTATCTTGTCAAGATGACAAGGTGTCAGAGAAGTGAAGTATTCTATCTTGTCAAGATGACAAGGTGTCAGTGAAGTGACATATTCTATCTTGTCAATATGACAAGATGTCAGAGAAGTGACGTATTCTATCTTGTCAAGATGACAAGGTGTCAGTGAAGTGACATATTCTATCTTGTCAAGATGACAAGGTGTCAGAGAAGTGAAGTATTCTATCTTGCACATATAAGAAGACTCAAGGGATGATTGACTGTCATCAAATGGACTCTCATTCAATGTCAGAGACATGATTTACATCTATAAAACTAAGTTTTTCTCCTTCGTGCTGTGCAGTGCCTGTTTACAGCAAAGCTGTGATATTTGCGCCATTGGGCCGAGACATCTGACTTCTTGAGGTATTTGTTGACCAGGTTAACCTTCCCGGGAAAGTAAAAATTCAATGGTTAAAGACATTTAGGATCAAAAGTAATTGTTAGTTTATTGTTGAAATTGGGAGGGATGGGAAGGGTTTGGGGATGGGGTGAGGCTGGGGGAAGAAGAGAAAGAAGGGTGTAAAAACAAAATCAATTAAAAATATACACTCAAAAAACTTAATAGCTGATTCAATTTGGGAAAAGATGTCTATGGTTTTAGAGCAATGAAAGATAGGAGAGGAGAAGGTAAAAGGGAAGAAAACACAGGATAAACAGATGATGATGAGGAGGAGCAGAAGAAGTAAGGTGAATAGAGCAATGATGATAAGTATGTTGAATAGATCTGAATAGAACAATGATGAGAAGTAGGGTGAATAGAACAGTGATGAGAAGTATGGTGAATAGAACAAAGAATAGTAGATGATGAGGAGCAGAAGAAGAAGTATGGTGAATAGAACAATGATGAGAAGTATGGTCAATAGTACAAGGAATAGTAGATGTTGAGGAGCAGAAGAATAATAGGTTGAATATAAAAATGATGAGAAGTATGGTGAATAGAACAATGATGAAAAGTATGGTGAATAGAACAATGATAAGAAGTTTGGTGAAAAGAACAAAGAATAGTAGATGGTGAGTAGCAGAAGAAGAATAGGGTGAATAGAACAATGATGAGAAGTATGGTGAATAGAAAATGATGAGAAATAGGGTGAATGGAACAATGATGAGAAGTATGGTGAATAGAAAATGATGAGAAATATGGTGAAGAGAACAATGATGAGAAGTAGGATGGATAGAACAATGATGAGAAGTATGATGAATAGAACAATAATGAGAAGTATAATGAATAGAACAACGATGAGAAGTAAGGTGAATAGAACAATGATCAGAAGTAGGGTGAATAGAACAAAGAATAGTAGATGATGAGGAGCAGAAGAATCGGGTGAATAGAACAATGATGAGAATAGTAGATAAGAAGCAGAAAAAGTACAGTGAACAGAAAGAAGATGAAAGCCACATGGAGGAGGGGAAAGCGGGGTGAATAGAAAGAAGATGAGAAGAGATAGAAAGGGGGGGGGGGGGTGTGTAGGGTGAACAGAAAGAAGATGAGAGCCACAAGGAGGAGGGGAAAGAGATGGAGATGTTGGATAAAAAGAACGAAGATGTGACCAGAAATGAGAAAAGGAGAAGAAGCAAGAAGATGATGATAAGAAGCAAAATGATCATAAGAGCAGCAGTGATGATGATGATGATGATGATCAGGAGGAGGAGGTAAATTATGATAAAGATTTCACAAATAAAAAAAAAAAAAAATCACCTGCAAATACCAAGTTGCCCCAAATATTTCTGGAAATACTTAGACAAGGAGAAAATAAAACAAACAGATCACATGAAATGGACAATAGTAAATAAGCATTGTTGCAAATAAACTCTTTACAGACACCAACTAATAAATGGATGAGCTGACAACTTTTCTGGTAGTAAAATAACAAATACTGCTTTACATAATATATGCAGTGCAAAATACATACTGAAAACAAATGAATATAAAATGTAACTAGGAAGGCAGGCAAAAGAAAAGGCACACACTAACTGTTTTGACAGTCTTGATGAACAAACAACACAGACAATACTTAGCTATAAAACTGGAATGTCACAATCACAAATACTTCACACATCTTAACTAGACAACATAAACAAAGATTATGCAGGACAGGGTGTTTGTAAAGTCTCACTACACTTTATATGTAGAACAAATCTGAAAAATGAAGTAGTACACGATGTCGTCAAAAATTGTGTTCCACAGTTCATCGTGAAAAAATATGCAGCGAATGGCTGTCATCTGCTGCAGTAATTCTTTGCGCTGCAAACAGAATGGTGTTATCAACAGAAGAAATAATTTTTTAAAATTTGTTCTACATACAAAGTGTAGTGAGACTTTACAAACACCCTGTATATTGTGGTAATTGTTTACAAACAACAACAACAAAACTATCAATTGGCAAACTGCTAACATTGCTAGGATGGCGTGACTACACAATACAGATTCACATAATCTATGCCAGGTTCTATGCACACCCGTAACTGTAGGACATTATTAGAGTGCAAGAAATTTGTGCACTATACAAGATTTTACAGTTTATAAGACAATTCATCATGTCTAAGATGAAGGGGTAGCGAATGCAATTTACAATCCTGCATACCACGTTCAAAATCAGAGCTACAGGCAATTTCAAAGCAGATCGTTGTGTGTGTTGATTTTTAACAACTGTGTGAGCATCAGTCATTCAGAAAGCAATGGCAAGCTACTGAACATAGACTTGCCTAGTAAACCACAAACAGCCAAAACATGCTGGAGCGGACTGCAACATCTTGTAAAGGACAAGCAACTAACTTTTTAAAACAATCCAAAGCTGTGATATGCATGAAACTTAAGCAACAAAAGAGCATGCATACAACAAAAAACAGCCTGCATACAACAAACAGCAAATATACAATATCCATCCACATGCATTGATACAATTGATATGTCAAACAGTAAATTAACCTGTATGAAACAGGTTCCATGAGCGCCACTGCTAGACATGGTGTTCATGCACTGAGTGCCAGGCATCGGTTAGTCCTAGATGCAGAAATGTTAAGTTAGTTCAGACCGGTGAGTGTACGTACTACCTGAGGCCTTTCACAGAATCTTAACATGCACCGAATAATGCATTTGCAGGCAAACGGGCAAAGAGACAGAGAAAGAGGTAGAGAAGAATAAAAATAGTCATGACCCACTGACCCCCTACCTGGCAGGCGTCACCTTAAAATAACAAAGCAAATATTCCAACATTACAATTTGTGACAAACAATCAATATTCCCCTTTGCAATTAAATGAAGTACATACAAAACTGAGGCATAGACTAGAGTAAACAACACAAAAATATGGGTAGTTTCTTCACATGATCTTCATGTTTAATTTGTGACTCAATATTGTGTTACCAGAGAGAGAGAGAGAGAGAGAGAGAGAGAGAGAGAGAGAGAGAGAGAGAGAGAGAGAGAGAGAGAGAGAGAGAGAGAGAGAGAGAGAGAGAGACAGACAGAGAGACAGAAGAGAGAGACATGTAGATGCTGTGTGTCTGTCTCTATCTGTGCATGTGTAATCTGTGATGTCTGTATGTGTGTGTGTGTCACTAACAGCCCTGCAGTGGGAATTAGGTCTTCTACTTGTTTCTTCTTACTCTGCTTCTTCTCCCAACTGGTACATGCTGCAGGGATCACAGCACTTGACCTGCCTCATTCTGGCAGCTTCTTGATTTATCCCATGACACTCATCAAGACACCAATTAAAGACGGAACAGTAAAAATATCTGGAACATGACAATACATGAGGCAGGGAACTGGCAAAAGATCCAGCATCTTTCCGATAGACTGAAGAGAGTGATGTTCTAGGAATTGCTTCAGATGATAATGGCCTAACTCATTTCAGAATATGTTGCCCAGGTTAGCCTTCCCTGGCAGTTTCATAATACTTGTTGCTGTCTCGATGTGCTGATGTTATCTATTTGTTGTAGCCTCAGGTTTACATCCCACACAATACAACCCTACGATCCTGATTTTATCCTCAATTTGGTGTTGGGATAGGAGTTACCCCTATCAAGGGAGAAGAAGGGTGCCTCCTTTCTTCCCTAGCCTATGGGACAGGAGGAGTAACTGTCTAGGTTACCCCAAACAGGGAAACATGAAACTAAGAGAGCAGGTGGTGGAAAGAACTGGAGAGCAGCCGACAGATGGCTGTTGGTTATGGTCTCAAGTTTTACAATGGTAGACAAAGGATCTCTTTACAGAGATAACGGCTGTGGTCTTCATCCAGTATGGTCACTGCCAAGAAAGAAAGCAATGGCAGACTACCTTCTTTCCAGATGCCAAGAATATCATGATTTGTCAGTTCACAGACAATCAAATAAACGGTGATCGCCCCAGGCTGATCCAAGACTCTGGTGATTGTGTGAGATAGTGAAACATGACTGCTCACGCTTATCAGCATGACACAGATGATGATGCACATCCCCTCCTGCACAACCATATGATAGTAGCTTTGTCCTGAGGGAAAGGCAGAGGCAACATGTGATGCTCTGGGCTCGTTCAAGGAACTGTCATATCCTGCACATGGCTGTTTAGGCTCATCATTATCATCGTGTGCCATGCCGATAAGTGTGGGCGGTCATGTTTTGTCATCTCACACGATCACCAGAGTCGTGGATCAGCTGTGTTCTTATCTCGACCATGCCACATGGCCAAACCATCCAGATAATTACTTCTCTGCTTTCGCCTTGTTCTTTTCCCCTCAATCTTGCTAGTTGTCACCAAGTTCTCTAGTTTATTTCTTCTCATAATGTGTTAAAAAAAATTGTCACTGTTAGTTAGTCGACAGAACATCCTCATTGTACATCAAACCATTCAGTCCATAAGTGCTCGGGTCCCATCCTCAGCAAATCCCACAGCGGGTAGTGGCTAACGACACCAGTTCTGTGTTGTTTTATCAATCTTCTTTGGTTTCCAGCGTAGTGTTCTTTTTTGGCCATACTTCTTTTAATTTGCTGTTCTCGCAGTCAGACCATGGTTGTAGATTCACAGTCATCGCTTGGTTCGCGCAAAAGTCTTACTTCTCGTAGAGCATTCAGAATGTCAGCCTGGTCCATGGCGCATCCACCCTCCACAGTAGCCTCACCTGCGAGCTTGTCAGCCCGCTCATTTCCTTGTACTCCCGCATGCCCTGGCACGAAGACGAACTAATCTTTGCCAGCTGCGACCGCTCCAGAGACAGCAACCACGCTCTTCGGATCCACCCCATCTTGATCCTCTCCAGCATGCTCAATGAGTCGCTAAGGAAACATGCTCTAGTGAATGTCTGTGTCTCGAGCCACGTTATTGCTTTGCTTATTGCCATGACTTCCATAGCAGGCTACTTGTGGTCACAACAAAAGCACCTCAAAAAGAGACTTAAAAAAAAACAAAAAACAAAAGAGCCCTCCTTCACAATTCTCCCTCCGGCCTGAGCCACAAAGGCCCATGAGCTTCTCACAAGTCGGAACGACCCGACCCATCTGTGTAAATGACAGCATCACCGTCTAACGAATTCTTAAAAATCAAGGCTTGTACTTCTGCCTCCACAGCAGCCGGATTTTCTTGTCTGCATTTTCTGTCTAGTTGGATGCAAACTGAACAGTTTGAGAAAAAGAAACTGAAAACTGAAACTCTGAGGTAGGCACGTGCTCTGCATATTGTATTCAAATCAAGAAGGTAGCGCATCCTCCTGCCATGCTGTATCTCTTGTACATCCAAGAATAATGCGCATAGCTTCGTTCTGTATCCTTTCCATCCTTTCTATCTGCTTAAGGCTGAGATTCAGGATCGCCATCGCATACTCAAAAACAGACATGACCAGCCCCTCGTATAGAAGACATAGATGGCACTGCTCACAGTTTGCTGCCGCCATCACCCGCATCACAGCCAAACCCCACTTGGCCTTTGTTATCACCTAGTCTATGTGCTCATTATAAGCAAGGCTTTGATCAAAACATGTCCCCAGGTAATTCAATGCCTTTGTTTATTTCCAATCTATGAACACAGATTTACAGTTGGTGCTGGAGTGTTGACAATATGATTATTCAACGAGAACCAAGTCACTGTTGCCTTTGTTGGGTTGACCATTGCCCCAGTTTCAACACACCAAGTACTTATGCGATTGAGTTCAGTTTGTAGTTCCACAGCAACCTCCTCTCTATCCTTACCCTGACTATACACTAAAACATCGTCGGCATATGACAGTGTTTTCCCTGGTCCAGTGATCTGCTCGCTGGTGATTCTCAGTGTAGGCGTTGAACAGCACTGGAGATAATGGTGATCCATGTGGTAGGCCAGGATATATTGTTGTTGGTTCCGAAGTCCAACTGCCACATCTAAAAACTACTTTCCGTTGGAAGAGGGCTGCAGCGATCCAACTAAGGATGAAAGGACTTATCTTGAGTTCAAGAAGCTGAAGCATTAAGAAATCCAATGGTACTCTGTTGTACGCGTCCTCAAGGTCAATCGCTGCAGCAAAGGTTTCAATGCCTGAGTGGAAACCTTCATAGACGTCATGGACAAACAAAAACTGCTGTATTGGTCCAGGTTTCTCTTTTTGGATGGTACCCTCCCAGGGTAGGTAGGAAAACACCTTGCCTCTCTAGCTGGCTTGATATTTTTCTGGCAATTAACTTCTCCAGCAGCTTGCCTATTGTATTCTGCATGTTTATTACTTGATATCCTTGAATTTTTGTGTGGTCTTTGCCAGGCTTTGGCAAGGGAATCAGATAGCTGTGTAACCACTCCTCCTTGATACTAGCACTCCCTATAGTGTTGTTGTACATGTCTGCTAGTTTCTCTAGCTCGTTGTCGGTATACCTATTGATGTTGTCCTATCTTATGCTATCTGGCCCTGGAGCACTGTTTTTTTATCGTCGAAGCACAGCCTTGATTTCTTTAACTGTCACTGTGTCTTCATCCGAAATGTTCTGGGCTTTGCACCTGTCTGAAGTTGCCTACGTCTAATTTCTCTAATCAGTTTACAGTTTTCATTTGCTTCGTGTAGGACTAGCTCATTGATGTTTCTGTCTCTCCATGGTACTCTTTGCATTTTCCTCTGAAACAACATCTCCACTGCCATTAAATGTTCTTCAGCTTGTCTGCTCATTGTCCATATCACACATTCATACAAAAGTACAGGTTCAACGTAGCACAATCTTTTTCTCGTTGCAATTGACATCTTTTTTTGGGGCTCATGTCTTATACAGGGTCACCCATTCAACACAGGCTATGTCTATAGGGGCTAGCCGGATGCACTCTGTAGACATGCCAGGACATTGATGACTCCCCCAAAAGAGCAGTCAAATCCCTTATGAAGGTACCGACAGATCTGCAAACAGGTCAACATTAATTTTCCACTGGCAAATGGTTTGCAGCAGGCTCTGGACATCAGGACTCTCCAATGTGCCCTGTCATCAACTAGTTTAATGCCCTGCTTGTTTAGCCACTTTCCAGAAACTTGCTAGTTTGTATCTTAAGATGGTTCACACAGACAGTCTCTTACCTCGGAGAGTTCACCGGGCTAGTGCCACTGGGTTTATTTCTAGGATCATCTTTCATAAAGTTTCTGCATGTTGCCAGTTTGGATTCTAAAGCCTATGTGGAAAAAAAGCATAGAAAACAATTATACATATATATGAGGTTGATGCGGCTAAGGTTTAACATACTTAAACTTTCTCTTTTGATAATCAGTTAATTCCACACGTTTCAACTTAGATGTTGACTTATGGTTTAGAAAGCAATGGCAAACTACTGAATGTAGAATTGCTCAGTAAATTGCAAACAGCCAATACTGGTGATTTGCAACATCCTGCAAAGGACACATGACTTGTTAAGAAATCAGAGATGTGTAAATTATATATATGTCACTGCACAAATCTGTCCTGGATCAATTCTGTCGATGATATTCCCCCATGTCGCTGTCTTAACTTGATGTACCCTATGCCACTGTCTTAAACTATATATTCCTCCATGTCATTGTCTAAGACTTTATATTGCCCCATGTCACTGTCTTAGACTTTATATTCACCCTTGTCACAGTCTTCATTGTCTAAGACCTTATATTCCCCCATGTCACAGTCTTCATTGTCTAAGACCTTATATTTCCCCATGTCACTGCCTTAGACATTATATACCCCCATGTCATTGTCTAAGACTTTATATTCCCCCATGTCACTGCCTTAGACATTATATACCCCCATGTCATTGTCTAAGACCTTATATTCCCCCATGTCACTGCCTTAGACATTATATACCCCCATGTCATTGTCTAAGACTTTATATTCCCCCATGTCACTGCCTTAGACTTTATATACCCCCATGTCATTGTCTAAGACTTTATATTCCCCCATGTCACTGCCTTAGACTTTATATACCCCCATGTCATTGTCTAAGACTTTATATTCCCCCATGTCACTGCCTTAGACTTTATATACCCCCATGTCATTGTCTAAGACTTTATATTCCCCTATATGATTGCCTTAGACTTTATATACCCCCATGTCACAGTCTAAGACTTGATATTCCCCCATGCCACTGTCCTAGACTTGATATACCCCTATGTCACTGTCCTAGACTTGATATTCCCCCATGTCACTGTCCTAGACTTGATATACCCCTATGTCACTGTCCTAGACTTGATATTCCCCCATGTCACTGTCCTAGACTTGATATACCCCTATGTCACTGTCCTAGACTTGATATACCCCTATGTCACTGTCCTAGACTTGATATACCCCTATGTCACTGTCCTAGACTTGATATTCCCCCATGTCACTGTCCTAGACTTGATATACCCCTATGTCACTGTCCTAGACTTGATATTCCCCCATGTCACTGTCCTAAACTATTCAGTATCATTTCTTTCAGTCTGTCTCTTGTACTGCTAATCCTTCCAATCGTCACAATGTTGTCTCGTGCCTCTCTTCCCAGTATATGACAAATCAGATCTCTGTGTGTCTCTTTCATGCAGTTGCATATAATGTTTTACTTTCTCTTCCAAGCAAGAGTGAGTGAGTGAGTGTGTGTGTGTGTGTGTGTGCATGCATGCATGCTCACTTTGAACTCAAGAGTAGCCCATGCATGTGCTACTACCTTTAGTGCACTGAACTGATGTTAGCTTGTTTGATTTTAGCTTGTGGATTGGTTTTAAGTATTACCAGTGTCCCGCTCCATCAGGCAAACCCACTCTGACTTCTGAGGTACTTATAATTTACATCCCCATGTCATGGGCGAGAAGTCAACATTTTAGTCCACATAACCAGTGCAGGGCTGTATGAGCAGGTGCTTTTATTCATTCAGCCATACTGACCTCCTCCCAAGCAATCACTGTTAATTACTCTAGCAGTCCATGGTATTCCAAACATTTATCTCGGAAACCACATTTCTACTGCCTTCATGTTTCCAAGAAGTTTGACATAAGATTCAGCATTCTCTCTCTCTCTCTGTGACAAAGGGGTAACGGCCACAGTTCATAATCCTGCATACAGCGTTCTTCTTCTTCTGCATTCATCGGAGTTTTTTTTTTCCGGATGTGATTGTGTTGTGCCTGTTTACAGCAGAGCTGCGTTCTTGCGCCGTTAGGCTGACACATCCGACTTCTGCGGGCATTTGTTAACCGGGTTAACCTTCCCGGGGGCATACAGCGTTCAAAACATAGGTGTGGGCGATTTCGCAGCAGACCGCCCTGCATTGGTTTTTTAATGAAATGGTATGGGTGCCCGACGTTCAGTAAGCAATGGCAAACTACTGAACATACACTTGACCAAGAATCATGAACGGCCAAAATATGCTGGGGTCCTGTAAAGGATATGCAACTAACTCTTTCTCTGTACATGTGTCTCACTCTCTCTCTCTGTTTGTGTGCGCGTCTGTCTCACTCTCTCTGCATGCATCTCTCTCTCTTTGTGTATCTCTCTCTCTCTCTCTCTCTCTATATATATATATACATATATATATATATATATATATATATATTATATATATATATATATATATATATATATATATATATATATATATATATATATATATATATATATATATAGTTACAGATAATAAACATGTGCATTATTCACTACATGGCATTGAGCCAAAGCACAAGATCTCAACCACCACTGCATCCATAACAACAAACATAAAAATTGTGTCAGGGCTTAATTGAAACTGACTTGAACACATGTACAGACAAATCAACAAATAAATACTATAAGATGACGTGTGAAATATTTTTTACTGCTCTGTCTATATTAATACTCATCTTACAATTTATGTAAAACACATGTTTGGCATTTCACTGTAGTTAGCGCTATCCATTTTACCTTCTGTTTACATAACATAAAAGTCAGCACTGTGGCAAAGGAGGGATTATGAACACAATTCGTAATCCCGCATACCACGTTCAAAACACAGCTGCGGGCAATTTGGAAGCAGGCCGCTTTGCACTGGTTTTCATACAGTGACATGAGTGCTGGTCGCCCAGAAAGCAATGGCAAACTACTGAACACAATCTCTCCTGTGTGTGTCTCCCCTCACTACCACACCCATATGCTCCCCTCCCATCTGTAAATGTTTGTCTTTCTCTTTTCTGAGTCTGAGTCTGTCTCGATTTGTTTCTCTCTGTCTCTCTCTATCCTCTTGAAGTGTCTGTCCTGTCTGTCTCTCATTTGTGTCTCTCTCCTCTCTGTAAATCTCTATCTTTCTGTCTTTCTCCACTGTATGTCTCTGCCTTGCTTTGTTCTCTCTGTCTATCTCTCCTCTCTTTAAGTCTCCCCACTGTCTCTCTTGTGTGTGTCTCCTCTGCCTCTGCCTGTGTGTGCTCAACTTTCTCCTGTCAGTCTCTCTTAAGTTTTTCTGACTCTCTCATTCTCTCTCCCACCATCTTTTTCTCTCTCCTCTTTCTCTCTGTGTTGACTTTCTCCCTCATCATTTCTCTCTATCTCTCTCTCTTTGTTTCCCTCACTTTCATTCTCCCCCTCTTTCTCTCTCACATTTACAGCTAAGTTATAGAACTAGACATATCCTATTTTCTTTTATCAAAATACTAAACAATACTTAACAGGTTATTTCAAAACTACAACCAGAACACCCACAAAACAAAAAGCTTAGTCAAGTGATCAGCCACAACTACTGTCCTCATGTTTTAAGAGCTAAGCCAACAAGCAGTGGCTACTTGCTATCTGTTATCTCCAAGATACTGTTGTTAGTTTGTAACTGCAGCCTACATCAAAAAGCCCATTGCAAAACACATACATGCAATCTGTTTCTATTTCTAACTTCAGCCTGAATTCCGTGGGCTTTTTTTTTTTGCACTGTGATTCCCAAACAGTGTCTCCCTGGGACACACTTTCAGGATGAAAACTTGCTAATACCATACAGGAAGAAGCACGAACAAGGCTGGTATAATCAATGCACTATGGACTCTGTTGGTGGATACTGACAAGACTCTTGGCTAGCCCAATTACATGGACAGGGGGTGAAGCCTGGTCGGGCACATCAATGCTGCCTTCGAGGGAAAGAGAGGGGACATACCATAAGTAACTCCTTACAGGAACAGTGAGCAGAAATACTTTGGGTTGGCTGGTGCATCACAGAACTGAGCATCCTTGAGAATGTCCAATGTGCAGTGACATCAATCTTCTTCTTCTGCATTCGCCCGGAATGTTATTTTAGACATACAGGAAGCTATACGTCGCTTTGGTTTACGTCGTTTCGCTATAACATCGTTGTCACAATGGGGCATATCTTCACTTTACGTTGCTATGTTCCGCTATAACATCATCACCTGTGTTGCTATGCCGCCATTTTACTTTTGTACTGTTTTTTTTTTCCAGGATTTCATTGTGTAATCACCCATAATTATGAGTTCAAAGCGCACAGTAAGTGCTGATAGTGTCTGGTTGTAAGAGAACTAGGAAAGGTATTACTCTTGAGGTGAAGTCAGATGTGTTACGTCGTTTTTAGGCTGGCGATCGGGCAGTTGATATCGGTAAAGTCCATGGTTTACCTCCAACCATACAATCCAACCAATTCATGCAGGTGCTGACAAAATCAAAGAGGGTGCTAAAAACGTAACCCCTTTGCTTCCAAGATCACTCTTAGTTATGGGGAACATGGAAGCACTATTGGCCATCTGGATTGAAGACTAGAACCAACGGAATATGCCTGTGAGCAAGATGGCTATCCAAGAGAAAGCAAAGTCTCTCTATGAAAATCTAGCTAAGAAAGTGGGTGAGAGCAGTACTAGTAGTGCTAATGATAGTTTTGGAGCGAGTCATGGTTTTAATGCCTCTACGTCCCAAACGTCCTACTACTACCACTCGCCCTCCAACCCACCTTTATTTAGCCAATAAATACCAATAACCATCAAAATAAATATTACATAATACACTGTATTTCATTTAATTATATGGGAAATAGTTTAGTATATGGGAAATAGTGTTTCGCTATACGCTGTTTCACTTAATGTCACGTTTTCCAAGAACTTAAGCGCAACGTTAATCGGGGCCTTCATGCAATTGCGTTGTGCCTGTTCACAGCAGAGCTTCAACATTTGCACCTTCTAGCCGATAGATCCGACTTCTTCAGGCATTTGTTGACCAGGTTAACCTTCCCGGGTGACATCATTTAACATAGCTAACTTTTCATGGATAAGAAAGACCTGTGACCTTCTGGAAAACTCTATGGATCTGTATGATTGCTCGGTTAGTAACGGATTATCTTCAACATATGTAGATATCTCCATATACACCTCAGTCTCACGAGTGTTTAAAAACACCTGTTACTTAGCTGCATGACCTTTACAGGATATTGCAATCAACCCCAGCATCAATTGACTGTTCACAGTAGGCAATTTGAGTTCAGTACTTTGCCACTGATTTATGAACATTAAATTTTTTTCTAAAACTTCAGGAACATAAAATACAAACTGGAATTAGTGCTACTACATGTTGATGAGGAGGTCAGACAGATATCTAACCAGCACAACATGGGCAGTTAGTATCCTACACTTCTGTATGTGCTGAGTGAGGAAGCACTTATAAGCATGCCCTGAGTGCCATGACATCACTTGTGTTAAGCAACAACCAATCATTAATAAACATAAACAGTTATTTGCCTTTCTGTCTGTGAATGTCCTGGGTTAGTAATTCTGTGATTAGTGGACGCATTAGTGATGTGGTTAGGGGGCTACACTAATTCTTTTTCTTCTTTTGTTCACTTGAAATTTGTCTACACCTGCAATGCCGGCTCTGTGGCAAAGGGGTTATGGACGCAATTCACAATCAAGCATTCAAAACACAACTGCAGGCGATTTGGCAGCAGACCGTCTTGCATTGGTTTTCATGCAATGGTATGAGTGCCAGATGTTCAGAAAGCAATGGCAAACTACTGAATATAAACTTGCCAAGAAATAAAAAACAGCCAAACGATGCTGTGGTTGACTGCGACATCCTGTAAAGGATATGCAACTAACTTAACTGCATTGTAATCTCTTATAAAACTTCACTGACTTTTTAAATAGACCTTCTGTCAATGCTTGAAATTTGTCTATATCTGCAATGTTGTCTTTTGTATTTTTGTTTGGTGCTCGCTCGCTTTGAACTAAAGTGTAGTTCATACACACCACTTCTAGTAATGCTCGATTGGATTTTGCATGTGGATTAGCTTTCCCTATTAACAGGGTCCCTCGCTATCAGGCAAACCCACTCCGACTTCAGAGGTATGCCTCTTGTATGAATTTAACTGTCTTTTTTTAGTTCACTCAGTGGTCCATAGTGTTTATCTTCCACTTCCACTTCTCTAGGCCTGAAGGTTTGCCCAGATATGTCGTATTTTGGGCAGTCTTGGAGTACATGATCTGTTGTCTGAGATGCCAATCCACATGTGCACATGGCTGATTCACCAATCTTGAATTTTGTATACACGTGGTTGCATAATCGATTGTGTCCTGTCTTGAAATACAGAATAATTATTTCTTCTGGTCTGTCCATAATAGCTGTAGTGGTCTTGAGGTGGTGCTGGCAGCTTTCTGATTGATTTGATCATGGTAATGTTGATAATGCCAAGAAATGGCGGAAATGGGATCGACACCTGCTCTCGCTCATTCGCTACGTGAGGGAAAGACTGGCCACCTGTCCCTCCATACTTTCAGACCTACAAAACATAAGGGCCCTAACACATCACAGTGCCATAACAAGTTCTTGCTTTGGGACTTTTAAAAAAAAAACATGCCATTAGTGCAAAGTATGCAAACACTGCAAAATAGCAGAAGATAGTTTTTGAGTAAGCTAGGTACTAGTAAGACGCAGCAAACAAGGAATTCATTAATGAATTAACTGGTATTCATAAGCACACACACAAGAAAAAAGAAGCAGATGCACAAGGCACTCTCTAAACATATCCATTCAGATATACCAGAACAGACTATACCAAACTTTCCACATCAGATTGCACTGGTGTCCTATTAGGCAATACTTCAGAGTTACTCCGAAACCTCCCTGAAAGCTGAACATTGTAGAACGGTGAGAAACTATGAACTTAATGAGATGGGGGTTAACTATACTTTCATTATCATGTCTTGCGAGATTCTCCAGGGTGAAGTGGCTACGCCACTTGCCTCACGCTCTGAAGGTTGTGGGTTTGATTCCTGGCTACGTTGTTCTATTCATTGATGCAATTTTCTCTGAGAATCCTGAATCCATCGGAGTTTGTGCAATGCTAACAGCAGGCCACCCTTCGGAAATAGACCGAGCCATATGGGGTGAGACCTGGCACAATGAAGCCGATCTTCTTGGCTTTAAAACCCTTTATTGAATCATGTTGTTTTTTAATGAGAGAAAAGATATAATTGCAACACAACATCATGCTTTGTTTTCACAAATCAGTTACTCTGAAATCTTTCTGAAAAATTAATTCCCCGAAGCGTGAAACTGCTAAACTGACAACTTAGCAGCATGACAACTTAGCAGCAGAGTCCTGCTCCGTGTATTTTCACGACCAAGTTGTCTTCAGTGCACAGTGCCCATCCTCATGCTGGCTAAAACCTGGCTATACTTCCATGAACCATGAATCCCATCCCCATCCTACCCACACCATATGTCCAATATGTCTTAATTAACAAAACGTACAGGCCCCTTTCACACGCCTTGACATGAGCTGAGCACATGGTTTTATAAACTAATGTGGCCAGTACCACACTGGCCAGCTTGACTTCCCTACCCATGTTCTGGTACCCATTTTGGCTAGGCTGACCTGCAAGCCCAGGTCAATGTTGAACAATTATGAATCTGTCTCCGGTGCAGATTGAACCAATGACCAGAGAACCAGGAGGTGAGCGTATTCAGGCGTGTAAACCAGTATTACACCAGATTACACCAGATTACACCAGTATTAAACCAGTATTACACCAGATCAAACATCACCAGCAGCATACAAAGTGTACTTACCCCAACCTTCCTGAGTAAATCTCCCACGATGTTGAGAGCAGATATCCTTGCTGAAGGAGTTAAAGGGGTCCCAGTGGTGCCATTACTGACTCCTGGAACCGAGAGAGCTGTGGGAGATTAACACACAAATATAAAATCACAAGCACATATGTGATGTGGGAGATTTTTTTGTTGTTGGTTTATTGCATTCGCTCGCTTTGAACTCAAGCATAGTCCACACAGACTACTTCTAGTAGCGCTGGACTGAATTTTGTATGTGGGTTAGCTTTATATGTTAAGTGTCCCTCACCATCAGGCGAACCCACTCTGATGTAATTAACGTCCCCAAGTCAGGGACGATAGGTCAACATTTTAGTCCAACTGTCTGGTGTAGGGGTTGAACCCCTTACCTCAGCACACCGGATGTTTAAGAACACGCGTTCATATCCATTCGCCCATGCTGACCTATGTGGGAGACTGACACAAGAAAATATTTAAATCACAAGCACATACGTGATAAGGCTATATATGGTGCCATGGAACTTCATGTAGGTCACAGTGGATGATGGCCATGCAACCAAGTGGAAAGGCTGGCAGCCAGTAAGACCACCCTCGCTGGTTCTGTGGAACCCTGTGCAAGACTTCTGCCTTATGTCTGTGCCATTCACCTTGCTGAACCCAAACTACAGTTACAGAGCCTACAGTGACACAGCCTACAGTGACAGAACCTATAGTGACAGAACCTATAGTGACAGAGCCTACAGTTACAGAGCCTACAGTGGCAGTAGACATAGATTTGAAGTAATAATCAGAATATAAAGGGTTACAGCAACAGCTTGTTTAGGAAGAGAAGGCAATATAGTAATTAAGACAATATAAGTTAGACCAGTGGTTCTCGACCGGTGGGGGGAGGGGTTAAATAATTATGATTATTTCAAGATCGCATTAATACAAGAACCGATTACTTGATATTGTTTTCCCCACCATACTTTACGTTTCTGTACTTCTCGCCCTTCTGAAATTCATTTTGTAGCGTAAGTAGATCCTCAAATCACACTTTATGTAGATATGTAGACGTCTAGGCTTGTTCTAGTATGTGTTATTAAATTTAGCTTCCATTTTTACGTATACTGTGCAGGGCATTGGGGGGGGGGGGGGGGATGACATTCTGAACATGGTAAAGGGGTGCATGGGCCAAAAAAGGTTGAGAACCTCTGGATTAGACTGTCAGGTCTTAGTCAGATAAGACGACTGAGCTATCGTATGACAGTAGATAGTACTACCTGCTTTCTGTTGGCGCCGATTGTTGGATGGCGCTCACCAAACCCGACGCTCCACATTTTGCCAGCGGCTTCGGGTTCAGGAGCGCAACTGGAGGGATACGAGCCTTATCCTAGTGCTAGGAAATGCAACCTAAAGACTAAATGTCATGGCAGAGCAGACCAGGACCGAAGCCTTTGCCGGCAACTGGTCTAGGATGGAAGCTCAGATAGGCAGGCCTGTCTATATATATATATATATCCCTATACATGCCTTTGTCGAAGCACAATATAATAAACTACCGTCTGTCAAGGTGCCAGCAGGTTACAGAATGCCTGAGTTAACCGTGTGTTACCGGAGTCCATATTGGAAGCAAAGGGCAGTAACTGTAACCCACCATGCATGTCACAGGAGGTGACTAGGGAGGGTTGGCCTCCGAATGAGTGTATGTACAGCATATATATATATATAAACACACAAATGTATGTTAAAACAGAATACACACAATCATGTGGCCATACTATTCTCTCCACCCTATATAAGGTAGAAAGACAGACACAGAAAAACCTAGCACAGAGGCATACAGGCATAGACAGAGAGGTCGAGCAACAATAATCCCATGGCAGATACTGCTTTTGGAATGTCAAATTGTAAGCCTTCAAATATTCTAAGCCATGGCATGAGGTGGGGTGACTAGTTTCCTTCCTCGGCACCTTTCTGTCCTGATAATTCCAAAGAAATTTCTTGAAATTGTCCAGTACCCATTTTGTGAGGCAAGTCATTTCCTGACATTGTTCAGGACTGAACACGAACCGTGGATGTCGTCTGCAGACTGCGTTCTTCTGGTTTCCGGAGGAACAGCCTATGGTGAACGGAGGGCCCAATATACGGAAGTGAGGCTAAGCAGACATGTGCAGGAAGTGACGATTCCTTGGGCGAGCCCAGTACCAGAGCGCTATGTGCCAGCTCTGCAATTATGGAAGCCTCCTTGGATGATAGGGAATGCCCATGGTCTGCCACTGCCTTCCCTTGAGGGCTGACAGAGTTGCCTTCAGCTGTTCTAAATGGGCCAGTTAGGATGGGGATAACACCACAACATTGAGAGTCAAACGTCCTACGAAACACCCGGGAAGGTAAGTCGGCCAACAAATGCCTGAAGATGTCAGATGTGTCGGCCGAAAGGTTCAAATATTGCAGTTCTGCTGTAAACAGGCACAACGCAATTACGTCTAAAACAACATTCCGGACGACGCAGCAGAAGAAGAAGAAGAAGAAGAACCCGAACCCAGTCTCTGCGAGTAGGTACACCACTCCAACAAAAATCTTACTAAAGGCACTAAACTAACTACTAGGACCCACCTCTGTTGATGGGTGTCGAGGGAGTGGGTGGAGATGCCCCATGTCCAGCGTAACCACTGTCCTGCATTGGCTGCTTGGACACTGGTGGTAAGCCGTCCCCAGCACTGGTTTTGACAACTGGACTCTGATGCTTGCGGACATCAATCTCTGACTTCAGATCTGCAAAGGACATAAAGTGTTGAGTTGAGTCAAGAACCTACACTACAGTACTCGGGATAGTCCCATACATGACCCATCCTTATCTTCTACACTCAGCAAAGAGTTCCATTACTAATGGTAACAGTTAGTTAGTTATCTATTGGGGTATCTTCCTTGCATTCCAGACAAGTCCACTGATGCTCAGAACTTGCCCCAACATATGCATCAGCGCCCACCGGCTAATAGTGCCAGTTCTGTGTTGTTTGACGAGACCCCCTCATTCTCCTGATATGCCCCTCATGTCTGGTCATGCCAATTCTTACTTCCAGTTACAGACTGATTATGTGTTCATCTGGCCTTTCCTCGGAGTACTCAGTGTTGGCTTTATCCGCTAATGCCATTCACTCCAGACTGTGATTATTTATCCGTTCTTTTGACACATTATACATGATTCCAAAGGGTCTTGACCACATCTGCATTATCGTTTACAAATACCCCACCCAGCGTTGCAGACTCAGCCAATCTGTTGGCCTGCTTGTTTCCAGAGACACCAGGATGTCATGGGGAAATGATCAAATGGATGCTCCATCTCTTTGATTCTTTTATTTCTAGCACACCACTCTACATGAAGCAGACCACTCTACATGAAGCAGGCCCACTCTACATGAAGCACACCACTCTACATGAAGTGTGCCACTCTACATGAAGCATGCCACTCTACTTGAATCACACCACTCTTCATGAAGAGGGATGCTCACTATCTTTGTTTATTTATAGCACATCACTCTACATGTAGCATGCCACTCTACATATAGCATGCCACTCTACATGAAGCACATCACTCTACATGAAGTATGCCACTCTACATAAAGCATGCCACTCTACATGAAGCACATCACTCTACATGAAGTATGCCACTCTACATGAAGCACATCACTCTACATGTAGCACATCACTCTACATGAAGCACATCACTCTAAATGAAGTATGCCACTCTACATGAAGCACGCCGCTCTACATGAAGCACATGACCCTACATGAAGTACGCCACTCTACATGAAGCACATGACTCTACATGAAGCACGCCGCTCTATATGACACATGCACTCTACATGAAGCACATAACCCTACATGAAGTATGCCACTCTACATGAAGCACACCACTCTACATGAAGCACACAACTCTACATGAAGCACACCACTCTACATGAAGCACATAACCCTACATGAAGTATGCCACTCTACATGAAGCACACCACTCTACATGAAGCACACAACTCTACATGAAGCACACCACTCTACATGAAGCACATAACCCTACATGAAGTACGCCACTCTACATGAAGTATGCCACTCTACATAAAGTACGCCACTCTACATGAAGTACGCCACTCTACATGAAGCACGCCACTCTACATGAAGCACATCACTCTACATGAAGTACACCACTCTACATGAAGAGGGATGCTCATTATCTTCGATTGATGATTTGAAGCACATCACTCTACATGAAGTACGCCACTCTACATGAAGAGGGATGCTCATTATCTTCGATTGATGATTTGAAGCACATCACGCTGCATGAAGTTCGTCGCTCTACATGAAGAGGGATGCTCACTATCTTTGATGAGCTAATCCACATGCAAAATCCAGTCCAGCACTACTAAAAGTAGTATGTATGGACTGGATTTATGTGTGTTGGAAGCAACTGTTGTGTATATTGTACTTTCACTGGTCTCTTCCAAGCAACTGTTGTGTATATTGTACTTTCACTGGTCTCTTCCAAGCAACTGTTGTGTATAATGTACTTTCACTGGTCTCTTCAAGCAACTGTTGTGTATAATGTTGTACTTTCACTGGTCTCTTCCAAGCAAATGTGTATAATGTACTTTCACTGGCCTCTTCCAAGCAACTGTTGTGTATATTGTACTTTCACTGGCCTCTTCCAAGCAACTGTTGTGTATAATGTTGTACTTTCACTGGTCTCTTCCAAGCAACTGTTGTGTATATTGTACTTTCACTGGCCTCTTCCAAGCAACTGTTGTGTATAATGTTGTACTTTCACTGGTCTCTTCCAAGCAACTGTTGTGTATAACGTACTTTCACTGGTCTCTTCCAAGCAACTATTGTGTATAATGTTGTACTTTCACTGGTCTCTTCCAAGCAACTGTTGTGTATAATGTACTTTCACTGGTCTCTTCAAAGCAACTGTTGTGTATGATGTACTTTTACTGGCCTCTTCCAAGCAACTGTTGTGTATAATGTTGTACTTTCACTGGCCTCTTCCAAGCAACTGTTGTGTATAATGTACTTTTACTGGCCTCTTCCAAGCAACTGTTGTGTATAATGTTGTACTTTCACTGGTTTCTTCCAAGCAACTGTTGTGTATAATGTACTTTCACTGGTCTCTTCAAAGCAACTGTTGTGTATAATGTACTTTCACTGGTTTCTTCCAAGCAACTGTTGTGTATAATGTACTTTCACTGGTCTCTTCAAAGCAACTGTTGTGTATAATGTTGTACTTTCACTGGTCTCTTCCAAGCAACTGGTGTGTATAATGTACTTTCACTGGTCTCTTCCAAGCAACTGTTGTGTATTTTGTACTTTCACTGGTCTCTTCCAAGCAACTGTTGTGTATAATGTTGTACTTTCACTGGTCTCTTCCAAGCAACTGGTGTGTATAATGTACTTTCACTGGTCTCTTCCAAGCAACTGTTGTGTATTTTGTACTTTCACTGGCCTCTTCCAAGCAACTGTTGTGTATAATATTGTATTTTCACTGGCCTTTTCCAAGCAACTGTTGTGTATATTGTACTTTCACTGGCCTCTGTTGTGTTATTACTACATAAACATTCATTATTTAAAATAACAATATACACTATATTTTCTAAAAATAAATCATTTTTTAAACAGGATATTACTAGTAAAATACAATACACTACAATATAATGCAAAAGCAATACATTACACTACAATATCATGTAAGACAATACAATATGAGATACTACATTTCAATAAACCACAATAAATATAATACAATACACTATATTATAATGACTGGCACCTTGCCGTCTTGACAGACGATAGTCATCTACACCGATAGGTCAGTGGTGAGAAACAGATGCAGTGGTTGGGGTTTTATTGCAAAGGCTAATAGACGAGTCTTGAAAAAGGAGAGTCTGGGATATGAGACTACGACCTCCAGCATGAGAAAGGTGGAAGCAGTAACAGCGGCATTCCGTTGGCTAGAGAAGACTACTGCAACACACTATTGTATTCATTACAGATTCAAAGAGTATGCTTAGTAAAGTGGAGAAAGGAATGTTTCATGTGGAATGGCTAACGTTGCTTCGGAGGTCACAGAATGTGAGAATTGGATATTTTTCCCTGGCCATGCGGGGTGTACGGGGGAATGAACAGGCTGATAGGCTAGCAGGGAATGCACCTCTTGGTGGTAGATTGCCTACGGGCAAGGGGGAGGGTTGTCGTCGTGCGGACCAGGTGGAGAAGGCGGGGAAACAGACTGAAAACCCAAATGTGGAAAGAATGAGATTGCTGGGGATCGGCAGGGGTTCTAGAACAATCTCAAAACTAGAGGGAAGACCTGGAGAACTTTTAATCAGATAGTGGTGGGAACAATTAGTAGTATGACTCTTTGCTGGCTGTTGAACGAGGGGGCAGAGCATGTATGGGAATGTCCTGAGTGCATTGATGTTGGTTCTTAACTCAAGTCAACTAGTTTGTAAAATGGAGTTATACCTCTCCATATCAAAAAGCCTGGGCTGAATTTAGAGATCATGTTGCCCATGCAGCATGATCCCTCTCTCGGCCAGCCTAGTTTATTTACTCCAGAGAAAAGGTAATGCCAATACGTCCTGGAACAAGACAAGCTGCAGAAGCTGTCAGATCAGCAAAGCAATACCAACTGTCCTCCTGCCAAAGCTTTCATCCTTAACCAGTTGCTGACCAAGTCTTAAGGCCTGTCTGCCCAACCATGACATTTTGTCTTAAGTTTGCGTTCCTCGCACTAGGGTAAGGCTTGTGCCCTCCCAATTGTGCTCCTCCGCACAAAGCCATTGGCACAATAAGGGGTGGGAGCCGCATTACAATACAATAAAATATACAATACAATATATTTATGTCCGTCAACAAACAAGAAGATGTGATGCTGATATAACATACTGATTAAACAAATATCTGCAGACAACATGACACACAGGACAAACCTCTCGCTTCATCCTTTAATCTCTGAACTGTCTCAAACAAAGCCCCCTTCTCATCCAGCTCACTCTCAAGGAAGGCATTCCTTTCTATGGCCTAGGGGCAGAAATAAATCAGTGTACATTATAGCCTTCAATCTCTAAATTGTCTCAAACCTCAAACAAAGCCCCCTTCTCATCCAGCTCACTCTCAAGGAAGGCATTCCTTTCGATGGCCAGTAGGGCAGAAATTAAGATCATGCATTATATACTGAATGCCTCCGTCTGGACACTGGGCTGGGCTCTGTTGACAATGACATCACTAAAATCTGTGGACAAAACATAATCCAGCCTGGTCTATCCCCAGGCAGTCTGTATGTGCAGTGTAGAATGATGACCTGGCTACATACTAATCTGCCTCTTTGCAGACGTGAAGGTCCAGTACTGGTCGTGTACATTCCCTCTGCTTTCTGAGCATGGAGTGGGGAAGGAGAGCTCTTGCAATAAGCTCTAAGGAGTTGGTACAGGGTTGGAAGACGTTTTTATACCAACTTCATTCCGATAAATGCAAGCCCCTTTCAGGGCTCAATGGATGCAAGTACCAATGCATCCGATTTGAGTTAAAACTCATTCTTCAGTAGAATTCACCACCAACCAACCAAAGCTGATTTAAGAGTTAAAACTCATTCTTCGGTAGAATTAACCCTTATAACCCGATCGGGCTGGATATTCGGCCTCGCAGTCGCCACAAGACACTTTTCAAAAAGACGACACAGCCGAACATCGGCCCTGTTTGTAAGAACTGCTTTGATTGGCTAGCTTTTAATAGTACAGGCCATTCAAATGCTTCCTTGCAATCGTCAGCCATTTTAGCCTTGACATTGCCGTTTCTAGCGTGATTCAAACAAGTGGATATTATTTTGTGCTTTTTTCCCCGAAGCAACCCATTTTTTCGTGGATTTTTGAGTTCTAAAATGGCCAGCTTTGAACCTGAAGACATACTAGCATTGACTAGCTCTGATAGTAGCAATTTTGTCAGTTCAGGACTGTCAGATAATGACTTTAGTGATACAGAAAGTGCTCATGAGGATTTCAACCTCGTGTCCCCGTAGTTTTGTGTATTGGGAATAAAGAAGATCGATTTATCTATACCCTTTCATGGCAATGGCCGGACCAAAAAACATGTCACCAGTTGATAGCCAATCTATTACAAATGTCAATAGGGACTTCATAGTTGTTGATTATTTAACCATAAGTGTTTAAAATTATTCTAAAGTGGTGTAGGTATTCAATGAGGAAATTTTAGGTGAGTACCATTTTTTTAAAATATTTAGTACCAATTCATACATAGTGGTATGAAATATTTTATTTTTCACAAAATACAAATGAGGTCATCAAATTTGCGTAAACATGAACAAAACAACTTCAATCATACACAGAAATAAACTTTACTATATCCTCTTTAAGAATAAATATACTTGTATATATCTATATAGGGTTCTAATATTTTTTTTTGAATTTATAAAATTGTCACTTCAGTCATTTCTGTACTCCAAAAAAATGGCTCCATCTTCTTCAGAGGGAAACCTAAATTTGGCCCAATGTTGTTCTGTCCTAAAAGGGTTAACCACCAACCAACCAAATAAAGCTGATTTAAGAGTTAAAACTCATTCTTCAGTAGAAATCACCACCAACCAACCGACCAACCAGCCAGCCAACCAAAGCTGACTGCCATAATTGTTTCAGTTTCTTGAAGGAAAATTTCAACGGCAACTGCTAATGGTAGAAGTTGGGCAATGTACTATCAAGGCTTGCAAATATAATTCCCTGGACCCAGTATCTGAGTACTAACTTGTCCAGTTGCAACTTACTGTCAATGGCAGAGGTCACAAACCACAAAGTGGATGTCTACTCTTGTCCGTCCCTGTTATGAGGGTAGTGGCTGCATCTAGTTATACATCTCAAAGGTCAGGGTGTCCAACTTCAGCATGCATTTGGGTCAGGTTAGCTTCCTCTAGAGACTCCATTCAATGTAATGGGCTCATGGGTAGCTGTTCTTCCCCAACAACTTTGCCAAGTCAGCAGCCTAGTGACCTACTCTTTGATATTTCCAACAGCCGTAGAAATTTTAACAAGCACAACTTGCGCATTTGTTCTTATTCAAGTTGAGTTGAGTAAAGAACTGACATCACTGCACTCATGGAATTCCCATAAGCACTTAATCCTTATCTTCAATAGCCAGCGAAGAGTTCCAATACTAATGTTGCCCGTTACAATCTGATTATATGTCCGTCTTGCTTTACCTCTGAATGACGACAGTCGACCAGATCCTCTGATCATCACTTGCTTGCTGCATTCTCTCTAGACTATGATAGTCCATCTGTTCTTCTGCATTAATCACATTCTCCCAGAGGACCTTCACTACATCTGCCTTATCATGCAACAAATCATCCCTAAATGATGCAGAAAGAGCCAATCTGTCCGCCTGTTCATTCCCAACCACACCAGAGTGTTCTGGAGAAAAGATCCAGCAAATACTCCTCAACCCACAACCTCTGAATCAATGCATGCCATTCAGCACGAAGCATGCCAATCTTCACCTTTGCTAGCATGGCTTTGTGACTCAGTCACAATCACCACATGTGTATACAGTTTGTTCTCCAACCAGTGGAAAGCTGCAGTAACCGCCTCCACCTCCATTCTCAGACTTGAGGTTGTGGTGTCATAATCCAAGAAGTTAGGTCATCTGATCCCACTATCCAAGAAATTGGGTGGAAGTGTGATTTCATTACATACCAATTGTTCCTGCAAAATAATGCCTAGCCCATTGCTGGGAATGAACCCTGCACAATCTAAATCTGAGGCGAGCTCTATAACGTCTGAGCCATGCAATGATGTCCATATTGCTATAACTTAAGAAAGTGTTAGATAAAATAGAACCAAACTTAAAACAACGAACAACCCCAACACAACAGTACATCATTCCCTTGACATTCTCCCTGGGTTCATTGACACTGGAGGGTAAGAGCAAGCAAAAGGCTTGCCAGCGAGCAAGAGGTAGGTAATGACACGAGTGGGAAGAAAACATTGACACTGGAGGGTAAGGTTGAAGGCCAGCGAGCAAGAGGTAGATAATGACACAAGTGGGAAGAAAACATCAAGACATGAATAAACAGCAGTCAACAATGCAAGAATTCTGCTTCCTAACATGTGAAGACAACTAATTACATCGAGAGTTCAGCAAATTAAGAAAATAAAACCAACTAACCTGATTCAGCCTCAGCTCAAAGTCCTCTAAAGAAACAACAGTTGCACTGAAAAGAGACAAAATTGCCAGTAAAGATGTGGAATTAAAAAAAAAAAGAGTTACCCCATAGCTAATTCATTAATTCATTCAGCAGATGTCCTTTGCAGAACCTCGCTTCTATAACAAACTTCCGGAAAACTACTCGGTGATAAGCAATATGTTCCGCGTCAGATACACCCATCTGGAGATCACCTGCCACATCCTGCACCCATCTTCTCTTTCTCTCTTCCTGAGCATATACCCTCCATTATTATTCTCTCCAAACTTTCACGACGCTTCAAGAGACCAAAATATTTAAAGTTTCTTTGTTTTATCATCTTTAGTAAGGCAACCTTCTTCAATATTCAGATCTTATTGTATGGATGCATTTGTTCTTTTCTGTATCCAAGATATTCTTAGAACCCATCTGTAACATTTATATTCAAAAGCATTTATGCACTGTTCAGCTTGTTTAGTAACTGTCCAGGTCTCACAGGCGTATGTTGCAATAGAAAAGATGCATGCTCTTAAAAATCTAATTTTTGTAGGTCTATCTGTCCCACACCACAATTTATTCAGCTGCTTCAGTTTTTGAAGATCAATAGATGTTCGTCTTTTAATTTCTTTCATTAAGAATAAATTAAATAGCCAATAGCAGTGTGAAATATTAAACACATAGCTGTCATTGCACTATGATGTGGGGATGACTAACTCCAATGTGTCCTTGTTACCTACAGTGGCAGTCAAGGGAAAACCACATCTTCCAAGAATAAGCTAAACAGGTAAAGGATCCCTTTACACGCCTTAAGTGCATAGGGTATATGGTGCTAGCTGCAAATTGTTGTAGACCAATTGGTACTTGATGCGTGGTAATCACCACAGCGGCCACCTTTCCCTCCCTGGGCATGTTCTAGTACCATGTTTGTCGGCTCTGTGGAGAAGGGGTTACGGATGCAATTCATAATCCCACATACCATGTGGTCAAAAGACAGCTGCAGGCAATTTGGCAGCAGACTGCCTTGTGTTGGTTTTCATACAATGGCATCTTCTATAAGCCTATGGGCAGTCAAATATCTAAAAACACTGCAAGAATGAACAACTGCACCATGTTTCCGCTTGAGTACAGAGACATTTAAATATACAAAATGCAAGCCCAACAAAAAGACCATGAGATTAGTCAACGGAATGATAGACTAACAGCACACAAATGAAAAAGCGGCCAGACAGACAGAAAATAACATGAACAGACTAACAGCACAAAAATGAACAAGCAGACAGACAGAAAATAACCTGAACAGACAAAAACTTAAAATGGCCCACATACCGTTTAGCTCTCTCTAAGTCATCATTGTCTTGTTCTAATTCACGTATATATTTCTGCAGCTCATTTCTATGAGCTTCCACTCTGGC
>JACEFZ010010116.1:0-18321 GCA_014155875.1 Cepaea nemoralis
TAGTAGCATGTTACAGTCCAGACACTTACGATGACAGATGTACACGCTCATACCGGTCCAGACACTTGGTATAAGGCACTCAGCTGAGGAATATGACTGAACGTCTCTAAGTCAAATCCCTCGGATGTGAAGGCCTGGCCGCTACCCACCTCCTGCTTTTGGAGGTTTGATGCTGAGCCGCCAGCATCTGCAGTCTACCTTGTTCCAGACGTACTGGTTATCCTTTCCTCTGGAGAAAACAAGGCAAGGCCGAAAGAGGGATCATGCTGCATGGGTAACACATGTTCTCTGATTTAATGCTCGGGCATTGTGCTTTGGAATTTTAGCTCTAGTTCCAATTAACATACTTTCGTCTGCAAAGACGGCAATGTGCCACTTACTTACTCTGTTAAAAAAGTGTGCTTGTCTCATTCATGCGTATTTGCAATTACCCATTACTGACTGGCACAATACCGGTAAAAATAAAGGACCATTTTTTTTCCATTCACGACGATGAGATTTGTGCAAATGGTGCTAGACTCATATTCTTATATATCAATCGGAATTAAAGGGAGTGATGTGGTCAATATCACAACGACCGCCTTTACTTCTGAAGACATTTTCTGGCCCAGTTTAGGTTGGGTCAACCTATGAGCACAAGTGTGAGTTCGAACCCATGATGACCGGTCATACAGACACAAGTGCTAGCCACTGCTCCCCAGCGGCTCCCACTAGGCTATTAAGTAAAGTATATACTTCCCGAAACTCTTTAGTACTCTAGAAATCGAATAAAAGTAGCAGCATGTGGTTTCTGAGGCGAGTCTTGCTAATTTCTTGGACAGCTAGAGTAACTAACGACAACTGCCTGAAAGAGGCTAATAAAACTAAACCATTATATACAACAATACGAAAGAGACAGCTTTCTTTGGTCATGTGATGAGAAGAGAGGCATCGGAGAAATCGTGAAAACTGGAAAGATCAAGGGGAAGAGAGGTAGAGGCAGACCAAGATACATGATGATGTATGGGTTGAGATGGTGGCATGGAGGGATATCATAAGCAGAGTTGATCCAGAACACCAAAGATCGAGATCTGCTGAGAGACGTGAAAACCTACGCCAGCTGGCAGGAAACTTAATGATGAGGAGCAAAATTTCTCAACACTGTCAACCTTCTCTGTAACCTAAGAAACTGAGCGTACACTACTGTACACATCACGTGTATACTATTCCCTCCTAGGTGTTGAATTGGAGTTTGTTAACAATGTAATATCTAAAACATGACCAAACTAGGCCGTAGGTTGAATTGAGTTGAGCCAAGAACCGACATTACAGCACTGGGGACATTCCCATTCGTGTTCCGCCCTCATCTTCAACATCCAGCGAAGAGCCCCGATACTAATGGTAGCAGTAGTAGTCTGGTTATATGTCTTGTCTGGTTTTTCCACGGAGTGTTGATTATCGACCCGATTCTCTCGCCACTCCCCGCAGCACCATTCTCTACAAGCCGTGATAATCCCCCAGTGTGTCCGACCTGATCTTCCTTTTCATGCGCAAAGACACGGAGAACGACTAGACCAGTTACAAATGAACTACACACATTCATTAACTGGTGCTCAGGACAGGATTAAATTGGTTTGGCAGAGTCACTATAGCGGAGCTCTTGGAAACAACGAGACCTATTTCAACGAATCAAGAGGGAGGACAAGACGTTGGCTCTGGGTAGGACACACACACACATTCACACTCACACACACATACACACTCACGCGCACGCAGGAACGCACTCACACACGCACGCATTGAGAAAACCTGACAATAGTAACACCAGAAAATGCTTTTATGCACCCACAGAGCAAAAGAAGAATTAAAAAAAAAAGTTAGTTGCATATCCTTTACGGACCTAGCAGTCAACCCCAGCATTTTTCGGTTATTCGTGATTCCTGAACAAGTTTTGCCATTGGTTTGCCATTGTTTTCTGAACGACCGGCACCCATACCATTTCAGAAAAAAACGCAGCTGTGTTTCTAACGCGGTATGCGGGATTACGCACTGCGTCCGTACCGCTTCACCACGGAGCGGGCGGAGAAAGAAGTATAGGTATAGACCTAAAACACATGGAGAAAAGAATTAGAGACACAGATGAATAACCATGTAAGAATAAAAAAGGTAGCCGCAGGAGGTAGCAATAGATAGAACGGCCTGGCAGGAATTGACAAATGATCTATGCTCCAGTGGAATCTAATAGGCAAAACAGACTTACATGGGTCCGTAAAGTAAGCAGTTAAAATGGCACGGTTTCCATCGTCAATAAAGGGTGGCTGGAGTTTGCTTGGCGGGTATGTGGCTGTCTTTGTTATCTGGATAAAGAGAAGAACAGTTAAGTGCTTGCGAAAGCCTTTATCTGTTATGCAAATAAAATAAGAAAAAAAAAGAAAAATAATAATAATAATAATTAAAAACAAAACAAAACAGTACAATGAACGTACAATAACATAGGTGAATTAACTACCAGGTGTTTGTAAAGTCTCACTACACTTTGTAAGTAGAACAAATTCGAAAAATTAAGTACATGACGTCATCAACAATGTGCTCCACAGTCCATCGTGAAGCAATATTCAGCGAATGGCTGTCGTCTGCTGAAGTAATTCTTTGCACTCCAAACAGAATGGTATTATCAACGAAAAGAGGACTTGTTTTGGTTGAACAAATGTTTCGAAATGGCGGTTGAAACACTCAGATGGTTGTTCAAAGATTTATAGCAAGATTTCCTGATAAACAATCGCCTCATCGCATTATGGTTATAAATCTGTTGAATAAGTTTCTTGTTGCGGGAAATGTAGAAGATGCTGCGCGAACTACTAGGCCTGCTGTGATTGAAGAAACATGTCTAGATATCCAAGACAGAATTTTGAAAAGTCCAATCAAGTCCTTAAGGAAAATATCGTAATAAGTGAACGTATCAGTGAACAAAAAGCACACAATTCTTTAACAACGATTAAATTTACATCCATAGAGGATTTCTGTTGTGTATGGACTAAAAGAGTGTGACAATCAATCCAGAATCAACTACTCCACATTGTTTCAGGTGTGTGTGTGTTTTTAAAAAAAAATTTAATTAAAGGAGACGAGTCAATTCTCCATGTAACATTCTTCTCTGATGAGGCATGGTTTCATCTATCTTGATACGTTAATAGCCAAGAAAATCGTAGTTGGAGCACTATTAATCCCATTGCATTTCATCGGTAGCGATTCTCGCCGCGTTGGTAACTTAGGGGTATGTGAGCCGGTCGCCCAGAAAGCAATGGCAAACTACTGAGCGTAATCTTGCCTAGTACATCAACAGCAGCTGAAAAATGCTGATGTTGAATGCGACGTCCTGTAAGGGATATGAAAAAAAAACAACTAATTCATGAAACGCCTCTACAAGATGAGAAAATTGGGGTATGGTGTGCCGTCAGTAGAAAATGTTTTATTGGACCAATTTTCTTTAACAACACTACAAAAGCCGATGGGTACCGTACTGACGTGGTGGAATTGTTTTTTTTTTTAGAGCAGCTGAATGAACGTGAAATTGAAGAAGCATAGTTCTAACAAGATGATGCAACTGACCACACAGCTAAAGCATCACACCATTTTTTTTTTGGAAGGAATTTTAACAAATCGAATAATATCATGTGGAATTGGGCCTGCCCGTTCTCCAGTTCTAATTCTATTAGATTATTATCTATGGGGTTTCCTGAAAAGAAATGTTTACAAAAATAATGTACACACAATTGAGGACCTGAAAGAAGCAAATATAATTACCATTTAAGAAATAACAACAGACACGTTGCAGAAGGTATTTGACAATATGAAGAGACGTGTACAATCATGTCTTGAAACCAGAAGTGGACATTTCCAACACCTGTTATAATGAATACTTTATTGGTACTTTCTAGCTTCCCCAAAAACAGGGTTAGACCATAGCAGTAAGTGTTATAACTATTTTAATGAATATTTTAGCACATTTTTTGATGACGTCATGTTCTTCATTTTTCAAAGTTGTTCTAAATACAAAGTGTGGTGAGACTTTACAAATACCCACTTCTTCTTCTTCTTCTTCTTCTTCTTCTTCTTCTTCTTCTTCTTCTTCTTCTTCTTCTTCTTCTTCTTCTTCTTCTTCTTCTTCTTCTTCTTCTTCTTCTTCTTCTTCTTCTTCTTCTTCTTCATCTCCTCTTCCTACTTCTTCCTGTATTTTTTTTTTGGGGGGGGGGGGGGGACTTTTACTATTTCTTGGCAAATTCACGTTCAGAAGTTTGCCATTATTGTGTGATCGACCGGCACTCACATCATTGTATGAAAATCAACTCAGGGCGGGCTGCTGCCAAATCGCCCGCAGCTGTGTTTCGTACGCGGTATACGGGATTACAAATTGCACTCTTAACACCTTGGTCACAGAGCCACTGGTGTGACATGAATAAACTAACGTGGATGAAAGATTGAAGTACCCCAGTTTGAATCCCTGCGACGTAACCGTTGACATCGTACAGAATAATGACCGTGTAGTCTTCATCTCGGACATATCGTCTACCTCTCCACTTCGCTGTTACTGTTGGAATACAAAGACAAAACTAACTTATCCAATGTTCAAATCATTGATTCTAAGTTCTCTTACTAGAAAATCACGTTGTTATATTGTCATTTTGTGTAGTAAGTGCACTGAGATGTTAGGGTAGCGAGCGACTCACACTAATATTGACCTCTTTGACCTAATCATGGGGCATTTTGGGCAAACACTAGCCTGAAATGATTACCGTAGGGAGTGACTACCGGGGTCTCCGCTGTTTTGAAGTCTGCCTAGGACCACACGCTTGCTTGCTACGAGACTGGAGATGAGTCATACGCTACGAGTGTTGGAGTTGAGTCATTGTAATTCGCCACAGATAAGTAGCCAATTACCACCCGAGTCTTTCAAACACTGCCTGGGTTACTGTGCCTTATAATAGTGTTTAATAAATACATTGAAACAAATATTGGCATGGACAAATGAAAGTAAGGGACAGCCTTTCCGGGCATTGACGCGTATTGCGTATGTGAGTATATTGCTACCCATAGACTAATCGGCATTGAATGGGTGATGTGCTCAATAGCACGCTGGTCGCTTTTACTTCTCAGAATATCTTCTGGTACATAATTAAGGTTGGGTCGACCTGGGAAGCCATGTCAATGTTTATATTTAACACAAATTCATAAACAGGTGATAGGTGCACAAATACAAGCACTGCCATGCACGTATCAATCGATCAGTCATGTGCTATGCCGGAAAGCGTTGGCGGTCATGACTCGCCATTTCACTCGATCACCAGTGTCGTGGATCAGCTCTGTTTTCCTGTCTCGTCCATGCCACGTGACCAAGCCATCCAGGTATTTTCCTCTCGGTCTTCCTCTTGGTCTGTTCCCTTCGATCTTGCCAGTTGTCACCAAGTTCTCCAATCCATTTCTTCTCATAACATGTCCAAAAAATTTTTGACTGTCTACGTCTAATTTCTCTAATCAGTTTAGGATGTTCATTTGTCTCCTGTAGTACTTGGTCATTGGTTTTTCTGTCTGTCCATGGTATTCTTTGCATTTTCCTCAGAAACCACATTTCTGCAGCCATCAGATGTTTTCAGCTTGACTGCTCATTGTCCAAGTTTCACATCCATACAAAAGAACAGGCACTATGTATCCCCTCAACACTCTTTTTCTCGTTTCAATTGACATTTTTTTATTGGTCAGAATGTTTTTCATCTTGCTAAAGGCTACTTTCGCCATGGCGATTCTTGTTCTAATCTCTTCAAGGCATCTCCCATCAGATGTTATGACTGTTCCAAGATAATTGTACCGATTCACTTGTTGAAGAATATTTCCATTTACTTGTATATTACATTGTGGCACTTCTTTCTTCCTAGTGACGACCATAACCTGAGTCTTGTTACAATTTAATTCTAACCCCAGTTGCTCACTGTGTACAACAACCGCATCTACTAATTGTTGCAGGTCCTGCGCATTGTCTGCAATTAATACTGTATCATCTGCATATCTAATGTTATTGATGTTTCGTCCTCCAATGCTGATTCCATTTATATCCTCTACATTTCTGAAAATATTTTCACTGTATAGGGAAAAAAAGATCTGGAGACATCACACATCCCTGCCTAACACCTCTCTTAATTGGCTGATACTGTCCCACTTCATTATCAATCCTTATTGCAGCTTGTTGTTTCCAATATATGTTTTTTATAAGTCTAATGTCTTTCCCATCAATTTGTAGATCTGCAAGCATATATACCATGTTGACATGTCTAACTCTAGCAAAAGCCTTTGTATAGTCAATAAAGCAAAGATGTATATCCTTGTTTACTTCTATAGCACGTTCAATAACTGTTCTAGGAATATACACAGCATTTACTGTACCCTTCCTTCTACAAACCCACATTGTTCTTCCCCTATTGCACGTATAAATACATTGAAAACTTACAATCGCAGTCACCAATCTTTGTGAAACCTTCATTGATCGCTTCTGTCTCCGTTCTTGGGAATCTAACGAATTTGTTAGGGTCCTTGATATTAGGGCTCCATGTCACTGAAATAGTCAAATCGTGTGAACTTGATAAAAAAAAGCCAAACAAAAAAATGGAACAAAGACAATGGAAACGAAGGAAAAATGCGAAGAGACGAAGCCGAAATATACTACTACTACTACTACTACTACTACTACTACTACTACTACTACTACTACTACTACTACTACTACTACTACTACTACTACTACTACTATTACTACTACTACTACTACTACTACTACTACACTACTACTGCTGCTGCTGCTGCTACTACTACTACTACTGCTGCTGCTGCTGCTATTACTACAACTACTACAGCTGCTACTACTACTACTACTACTACTACTACTACTACTACTACTACTACTACTACTACTACTACTACTACTACTACTACTACTACTACTACTGCTGCTGCTGCTATTACTACAACTACTACAGCTGCTGCTGCTGCTACTACTACTACTACTACTACTACTACTACTACTACTACTACTACTACTACTACTACTACTACTACTACTACTACTACTACTACTACTACTACTACTGTTACTCCTATTGCTACTACTACTCATTCATTGGCACCTTGCCGTCTTGACAGACGATAGTTTGTTACATTGTGCTTCAAAAAGGCATAATAACTACAACCCATGGCTGTAGCGAATGTGACTGATAAGGCTAATTCGCGCTGTAAATGTTCGTCCACAGTGGATGCATGTGAATAGATGGTCATTTCCACCGTCATGCACCATCTTACGTCTCGCACGCTCGGTGTGTGACGTATCTGCAATCATTTTCTGCTTTGTCTTTATTCCATTTCTAATATTTTCCCTCCATGCAACACGTTCAGCAGCGACTTGCTCCCAATGTGCCTTATCAATCAATCAGGTGCCGTCTCGGCAATGAAGGTTGGCTACATTGGATCTCCAACACTGTCTGTCTCTCGCCCTGACTGAACATTGTGTCAGGCTGATGTTCGTCCATCTCTTGGTGTTATCTTCCCACTTGTATCGTCGTCTACTTCTTGCTCGCTTTCCTCAAGTATGGTTTTTATAATAGTATCATGTCTTTTAACGTGGCCGAAATATTTCACTTGCCTCCTCTTTATTTCTTTCATCAGCTCTCTCTTCATTCCCAGTTTTTCTAGAACCTTTCCTTTTGATTGTTTTTGTTTCCATGAAATACGATCTACTCGTCTGTATATCCACGTTTCCAGAGCCTCACTGCGACATTCTAGTTGTTCAATGTCTAGGCCTTATCAATGCCTATATCAATCATGTCCCGCTTACACACATTTTTGTATCATAGTAGAAGCCGACCCTGAAATCTCTTACCCATCTACCACCACCACCACCACCAAAACCAAACCACCACCACCACCACTACTACTACTACTACTACTACTACTACTACTACTACTACTACTACTACTACTACTACTACTACTACTACTACTACTACTACTACTACTACTACTACTACTACTACTACTACTACTACTACCACTACTAAAAACTACTACTAAAGTAGAAGAAAGGAGGAGGAGGAGGAATATTAACAATAATAATAATATTAATATTTTATTTACAATAAATAGTTACGACAAAAATTGTGATTCTACATTTACATATGCAGGACACAGACATTATCTTCAGTTTCTGTTAGTGCACATGAGAGTTTCTTATTGTTTTGTATGTATAACTTTTGTCATTACGAACGAATATAAACGAAAGCATTAGTTATTTTGAACCAGACACATTTCAACTATTGATCTAATAATTTCATTATCATCATTTGCCTTGCCAACTGGCATGGACGATCATGCTTCTCCACATCTTGCAACAGCATGTTTCAGCTAGATTATTCGTTTTGGCTGTCCAGTGAATTTTTATCATTCTTCTGTAAAATCACATTTCTGAGGCCTCGACGATGTTTTGCTTGCTGACTAATGATCCAAGATTCATAATAACATGTTTTTATAACCTCCAATGGCAGAGATTTATTGCATAAGGTGTTCTTTAGTTTACAAAATGCAGTTTTTCGTTATCCTTTCTGTTCTTTATCTTTGTGATACATCTTCCATCTGGTGTTTTCCACGTGCCTACTTGTGCATGTTCGCAAATGTGCATGCTTGAATTTCTAAACATGTGCTACGTTAAAGCCGCCGTAATCACAAACAGCCAAAAATGTTGGAGTTGACTGCGACGTCCTCTAAAGGACATGCAACTAAAGAAGTCTAAATATGCCAATTTATTGCACATAACACATAACTACACACACCTCTCAAGCCGTCCCATTTCGGTTCTGCGGATGAAAACAAAGACAAGAAAATCAGTATCCTTGTAGAAGATAATAAGAAATTACAAGTATAATTTGTAAATGGATATCAAAATATTATGAACAACAATGAACTGGTAAAGTAATTAATTATTTTCAAACTAGTCAATTCATAGGCGGTTTATTGATCACTCTAAATATGATGTTCTTCTGTGAATTTATTTTTCACATGACATTGTATTTCTTTAACAATTCTGACTGTGTTATTATTCTGTTCATGCAGACCCACATGACGATACTCTCTGAAGGTCCGGAGAGCCAGTATTTGGTAGAATGTATTGGATAGCAAGCCGGCTGCATGGTGAAGGGCTTACGGACGCAGTTCCCAGTCTCGCATACTGCGTTTGAAACACAGCTGTGGGCGATTTGGCAGCAGACCACCTTAAGTTGGTTTTTTATGAAATGGTATGGATGCCGGTCGTTTAGAAAGTAATGGGAAACTACTGAACGTAACCTTGCCCAGGAATCACGAACAGCCAACAAATGCCGGGGTTGACTGCTACGTACTGTATAGGGTATGCAACTAAACTTTTAACTGGTAGCAAAGAACGTTTTTTGCCTGGGCAACAATTTGTCTATACCGCCTGCTCTGTTCGAGGTCCTACGAATTTTTCACCCTTGTCCTTCAAGGCTACACAATCGATCCACTGCCCCAATATAAGAGGGGAAAAGGAGTATTTCATCCTTTTCTTATGTTATAAAATATCCACTAAATCCAGGTCGGGACAGAAGTCAGGTGTGCAGCAACCAGAGGCGGAATTAACCAGGTTTAATTCCAAGCCATTCTTTCACCTAGATGTGAAAATCTGCTTCCGAAGGAAAATACAAGAGGGCATACTTATGAAACAATACTAAATCTATATTACAGACTCCACCAAAGAGATCAAGTAACAATATTCAGTCTCTGCACAGGACACAGCAGGTTAAAATAGCACATATTTAATCAACAAAAGACATGAGATACTGGTGAATGTAACTGTGGAACTGGTAAATTGACAGATAAACATTCGTTGCAGGTGTATCCCACATATGCAGAACAGAAAAAAAAAAAACTATTGTTTCCTACACCCGATCGATTCGAAGCTAAGCTCTGTTGAGATGTCAACAAGCCAAAAGATTTTTTTTGGTGCTTTCTCGCTTTGAACTCAAACGTAGTCCATACACACTACTTCTAGTAGTGCTGGACTGGATTTTGAGTGTGTATTACAAACCCAAGATAAGTGCTGCTTTCTTTGTATAGATTAATACTGACGTCTGAAGGTGTATAAAGAAGAACAAGAAGCAGAATAAGAGGAAGCATAAGACACAACTGTTCCACCTATTACTGATTCTTCTTCTTCTTCTTCTTCTTCTTCTTCTTCTTCTTCTTCTTCTTCTTCTTCTTCTTCTTCTTCTTCTTCTTCTTCTTCTTCTTCTTCTTCTTCTTCTTCTTCTTCTTCTTCTTCTTCTTCTTCTTCTTCTTCTGCGTTCGTCCGGAATATTGTTTTAGACGTAATTGCGTTATGCCTGTTTATAGCAGGGCTGCGATATGTGCACCTTTCGGCCGACACATCCGACTTCTTCAAGCATTTGTTGGCTGGGTTACCTTCCCGGGTGTTTCGTATGACGTTCGACTCTCACTGTTGTGGTAATATCCCCATCTCAACTGGCCCATTTAGAACAGCTGAAGACCTCCCGGTTAGCCCTTAAGGGAAGGCAGGGGCAGACCATGGGCATTCCCCGCCATCCAAAGAGGCTTCCATAATTGCAGAGCAGACGCATAGCGCTCTGATACTGGGTTCACCCAAGGTATCGTCGCGTCCTGCAATGGCTGCTTAGCCTCACTTCCGTATATTGGGCCTTCTGTTCACCACAGGCTGTTTCCCTGGAAACCATAAGAATTAGTCTGTAGATGACATCCACACAGTGAGCTTTCGATTCGGACGTTTCACGTAATAGATTTGCTATACAAGCAATATTCTATTTCGTGCCACAGGGACGCTTTTTCTACTTTTGATGACGCCCACACAATGAGCTTTCGATTCGGACTTTCCAGGTAATAGACTTGCTGCGCCAAGCAATATTCCAGTTCATGAAAACGACATGGCAACATGAAACAAATGGTGGAAAGTCTAAAAAAAAGCAATAATACAAGCGGCCACTGAGTCCATTCCAAGAGGAGCAAGGAAAAATTACAAACCATACTGGACTGAAGAACTACAAATTTTGGAGGAAAATGTTGAAGTTGCCAGAAAGACAGTAGAATGAGAGAGGGGAGAGAGAGAGAGAGAGAGAGAGAGAGAGAGAGAGAGAGAGAGAGAGAGAGAGAGAGAGAGAGAATAGAGAGAGAGAGAGAAAGAGAGAGAG
Organism: Cepaea nemoralis; assembly: GCA_014155875.1. Lineage (NCBI taxonomy): Eukaryota > Metazoa > Mollusca > Gastropoda > Stylommatophora > Helicidae > Cepaea > Cepaea nemoralis. The sequence goes on from JACEFZ010010116.1 coordinate 11,250, forward strand.
AAGAGAGAGAACAAAAAGCTGAAGAGAACATCTCTCTCAAAACCATCTCTGCAAAATATAAAAGAACATTAAAACTCACGTGATAGGGAACTCGCTATGTATGTCGTGAAGATACAAACGACGAATAGCATTCTGTGCTGCCTTCTGTCTTTGTTACCCACAGTGGTGCTAATTTTTGTGTCAAATAATAGACGTGCCAAGTGCCTGCTGATATATATATATATATATATATATATATATATATATATATATATATATATATATATATATATATATATATATATATATATATATATATATATATATATGATAATGAAATGCCAAGAGTCTATAAAGCAACTTACCAATCCATCAGTATGTCAACTAACTCATACAGTTGTTTAAGGTCTACATATTCCAATCCTAACAGGGTGTCTGTTTATTTTAATTATCTGCTGTGTATTTTGTATTCGGTAATATAAATAATTTGAAAGAGGTAAGGAGACAACTTATCACAAACACAAGAAAGACGCAGTAGTAACTTTTATGGCCACATTATGAGAAGAGAAACACTGGAATTTATTGTGACCTCTGGAAACATTTATGGAAAGAGACATAGGAAGGTAGTGAGAGAAGATTATTGACAGTTTGTTTTTTCATGGCATCAAAAGATATCAGGACACAACTGATGTTGGCGGTCGCAAGATGCCGAGAAGTATATGAATAATAGCCAATAACACATGTCAAGTTGATTGGTACACATGAGGAATAGCCAATAACGCATGTATAGTTGATTGGGCCACATGAAAAATAGCAGATCACTCATATTAAGGTGATTGGTGCACATGAAGAATAGTTAATGACACTTTAATTGGTACACAGAAAGAACAGTCAATCACACAAAGTGAATAGGATACTGCAAACAATTATATATGGCTGGGAAAAAAAAAACAATCACATCTGGTCAACATAAATTACAACTCATATCCGTACTATGCAAATACTCAAATAAACAAGTTTAAGATTTCAGAGTACACGTATTATCTACGACATGCTGTTACATATTTAGCTTTAAAATGTCAATCAAAGGTTAACCATCTTGGTCTCGTTTTGTTTTTAACTTTGAAATGTTTGTCCAAAGAATGAAACCAATCCTGTTTATTTTTTATTTTCAGAATTTGACCTAAAAAAAGAATCTCCCTCCTGCTCTTTATTTTAGTTAGTGACAACCGGAAGAGACACTGGAAGTATCCAAAAACTCCGCGAATTTTGAAAAATCTGGTGTCGGTTTATGACGTCACGGATCTGGTGCTAGACTATTCATAAAGTAAAACGTGACGTCACCTAGCTAGTACTGCACATGATTTCTGTAACAGTGTGAAGGACTAACAAACACCTGGTTTCATATAAAGACTGTTTATTTTCTTGATGATGACAATATCGCTTCCTTCCAGTTCTAAGCCGGGATCTTTACTGCCCCCTGACAACCAACCACGTCACGACTTGAGCATCTCCCCCCATTCTCCTCCGATGCTCAATCGTGCCGTAGCTTTTTCCCATCCCCTACTCTACTTCTGTTACACCTCCCCATGTTAATTAAAGAATTTTCTTTGCAAAGGAAAAATCTTTACTCCTAATCCCCTTACTCTATTCCCTCTTTTTTTTCTTACCTCTCACAGTTCCTCTAATCTTCCCCAAACCAACTCCAACTTAAGTAAATATTCTATTCTTTAACTCTTTCCCCTGCTATATATCAATTCACTTCTTCTTCGTTTCTGGCTCTTCAAACAAACATAACATATTTTAATAACTTTTAAATCTCAACTTTATACAATACATCATAACACATCTTCTTAATTTTCCACTTCATAAGCAATCCGCTTACAATTTCAAACGCTGATACCAACTCCCTTTTATCATCACCAACCCCACTAATTCTCCACTTTCAACTTACCTGAAATCACTTTCACACGATAGGAAGACAAAGAATCGGTGGCCACCGGAATTTAAAAGAAGCAGTATAACTCTTTCACTCTAAGACCACACTCATCTAAATCACACACCCCTTTACCCCCCTATGTCATTTGAGAATTTATGTAATAAAGTCTAAAACAATTATATCTCCCACAGTACCACTCATTATGGTAACAGTTTACGCTGCTATCTACAGCATCAAATACTAACCATCAAAAATATTCTTCACTTCTAAGTGTCTATATATTACAGACACTACCTTACCTCAACCTCACATTGTAATGTTAACTACAAAACACACCCCGAGGACACAATTAAAAAGGTCTATTATCCCTTAAGACCTCCTCCAACATTATACACATCACCTCACATAACCTCATCACCTCGCATAACTAATCTTCTCCTATACCTCAGTCAAATATTCTCTCTTAATGTCCATTTCTTATGGGCATATCTACTAAAACCTCCACTTATGCCATTATCAACAGCAACCTTATACTACTCGTAACTCCTGTCTGTGACTACTTGCAATCGACTTTATCTCAGTCCATATATTACGGACTCTCAAAAACCCCATGTCATTATGTCTCCACTATGTTCATTTCTCATTAACACACTTACACCCCTTTACTATTGTACTGTTATCCACAGTGTCTAATCAAACATGGATCCAATTCATGTTTACTCTTCATCTAGGGTAATTTTCTTATTCTTCTATAACCCAGCAATCTCGTGTATATCATGGCTCTTCTGACCTCACGGCAACTATGTTCAAAACTTTTCTCACCTTTACCCCACGGAATATATTCATTAATCTTTTCTTCTCCCATGTGGCTTCTAATCCCATATTTTTCTAATTAATGCTGACTTTAGTGTATCTCTAAACTTTCCCCTAACCATTTTACTTGTGTAGTAACCCCGTCTTATGTTTCCAACACTTCATAGCCATATTAACATCTCTACGCTGATTATCACAGCAACAAAATACCCATGAACTTATTCTTCACAAAGAGAATGTGTCTCTCTATTAGCTCTCAGTAGTTTTATTAACTCTTTTCTGAACGAAGGGTCCTAATTAAAGCCCCCTGTATTTTCTTTATTCTAGACAAAACCCTGTAAATTAAACATAACTTAATTAACTACTATTTAACATACAAAACAGCGAAATAAAACCACAACAGAACATCATACCCCCCCCCCCCAAATTTTTATAACAATCATTTATGTTTCCCCTCAACTCAACTAAAGGTATGATGATGATGGTAATGATGATGGTGATGATGATGCAACATACATCCTATTCTATTGTTACCTAATACTACTGGTCTCTTTTACGGACCAGTAGTTTGTATGCACAATTCTAAGAACACAATAATCCTATTCTAAAATAATAACAATCATTTTACAGGACCAAACCAAGCAAAAAAAAAAACATTTTATACATGAGGCATCAAACTCAGGACTCACAAAACAAGTGTCTTCTCACTAAAGAGAAGGTTTTCAAAAAAAATAATTCCCTTTAAAATTAACTACGTACAGTGGCCCATCCTCATTGGCCTTCTATATGAATCACTGTAACACATATTTATTCCTACAATTCATACCTATTTTGTTATAAAACAAAACAACTCAATGCCAAGCATTAATGCCAAAATACTTATATATATATATATATATATATATATATATATATATATATATATATATATATATATATATATATATATATATATATATATATATATATATATATATATCTGTTATCTACAGATCATCATAACGCGGAACAATACTTGTTCTCCTCAACCAAAATCACTACTCAACAACTGACCGTTCCTTTTTCTGGAAGTCAAGCCTTGATTATCTCCCCTCACAATTTTCTATCTTTTTCCAGCCTAACTCCTAATACATCATAACATCTAAAATACCCTCTTAAGCAAGCACTGTAAACTACAGGTCGACTCATTTATTCTATTACTAATGTGGCGATTATTCCAATGTCATCTCAATGTACCAGCCATCATCTACTTATTAATTAACCTGTGGCTCGGCACACCAATTGTTTCCCTTGGATTTATACCAAACATCACCACCACTTCTTAATCATTACTGTTAACTACAGTATCTCCACTCTCCTACGTCCAACAAAACTTTGTCTATTTACTATAGACCTCTCACCAACACATCTGCTTGCTGTACCAAGCACTAATTCCAATTTTAAGTTTCTCGTCTATCCGACGCAATTACTTAACGTATCATTACTTTCTAACATCTCACCACGACTACTCTAAGCTATCCTCCAGTCTTTCCTAGCACTCTTGTATCGTGACGATAATCAAACCGGTCACCCTCCTCGGAACACGTTCTCCAACATTAATTTTACTAACCTTGTTTACCTCCGTATCTTTCACTCTTATTTATCGGAATTCTTTCAGAACTGCAACCCACGCCACTTATAACTGACAGCAGACCTCTCTTTTCTCGTTTCTGTTAAGAATACTAAACATGTTTTATGAAACATCATTCAGAATGTTAACTCCGTTTTCGTGATACAACTTCCATAATTTCCTTCCAACGTCAGATATTCTACGAAAAGACATCACAATTTCCCAATCATTTTCTTTCTATCTCTTGATTTTCGCATACTTTATGTTCCACGTTTTTTTCACCGTCACTTATCAACCACTCTTCTCATATTCATACGGACAATGATACACAACCTCGCTCTTATCTCACGCCTACTCTCGCATCGCGACAACCTAACGTCTCCATACTATTACTACAAAAAACACTTTAGACGCCACCTCAACATTCCAGCAATCACTCACCACAATCTAAGCGTATTGATCTCCTCCACACACATTGACACAAGAAATATCAACGCCACTCTTACATTTTATCTATGTATTTCACTTAGGCGACGTCACCACACCTCTCTCCTACTTCCTTCATCACGACGACCACCTGTTTGACTACAGTTATACTCACGTATGAACAACGCACAACCAGACGAATTATTCCACAGGACTTTCTCAATTCACTGCTTTCTTATATCTCATTTATAGCACTATCAACTATCTCTCAAACAAACTTCATTCCAACAGGTCACTAATCTCGTAACTATCATTCTATACTTCTCCACACAACAACTTTCTCAGACTTAATCAGCTCTTCTTTCCCCACAAGCACGACGTAACTCGTATTCTTTAAGCATCAACTTCTACAGTCTTTTACTCTTAATATTCTCGTGTTTAACTGGCTATTTTACACCCAGGATACTCAATTCCTCCTCAACCTATATCTCCTCACCAGACACTCTCGGTTCGCCTGTCAACCATACTATTCTTTCTTCTCAAACCAACAAGCAAAACAATCTCAGACATCACGTCACAGCTCTGAGTCGAACAATTTCTAGTACGAACCTTCATCCTCTACTAATTCTGTGCTGAATCTACCCTATTTTACTTACACCGGTTATACATCACTCGACGTGATTAACTCTCTATATCTATCCATTCTGGACAAAGGAGTATTTTTACCTAGTTTACTCTCCCTACATCACAACCAAACACCCGATATCCTGTATTTCGTAATCCCCGTGGAATATCATTTGCCGTACTTCTCTATCCTCAACAAGACTATCACCTACCCTGTACCATGCTACACCAAAAAAATTAATCTGCCTATTTTAGACAGCTCACATATCTATATGCTCAAACCGCAATTCTTCTCATAAACCAAAACTATTCCATTTTCCTTCCTCACCCAAGGAATTTTAACCGTTATAGAGTGTGTCCAAATTAAATATTTCATTGTCTCTCAATACATTAACCCGTCTTTCTCTTATTATGTCATCTTCACTATCTGTTGTCAACCTGTTAAAGTACTCAGGTCTTAATTCTCTGAGTTTTCTTATGTTATCCTCTGTTGTCGAGGAGTAAATTCCCGCTATCTGTCTATCACTATTTTTCTTCTTCTTAAATGATTTCCTTCTATTTCCTTTATTTGCGTCGGTCTGCTCACTGTTTCCTATATACCTTACGTAACGTTTGTACTTCCCCATTTCGTCTTCAGATGACACACTGACAATAGTTCCCTCATCAGATTCATAGTAGTAGTTCACCGCAGCCACGTCGATTCCATTCCCATAGTCGCCTTTATAACGTCTGACTTTCTTTCTCTTTCTTGGTATTCGTCTCTTAGCCTTCTCTACTTTCTTGTCATACAAACCAGTATCTAGTTCTAAAGAGTCACTAACCAAAACTCTGTCCGTCTGTCCACCAGCAACTATACCGTATGAGGGAACATCACGCTTCGATTCAGGATCTGCTCTTATTGCAACTCTCTCATTCTCCGAATCATCAGTATTAATATCTGTTTCAGCATCACTATAATATGCGGCGGTAGGAATATCTTCTCCGTAACCTGAACTCTGGCAGCTAATATTCCTACACCATTTGGGAATTAGTTTCATGTCTATACCTGATGAACTTGACACGGTAGTACCTCTATTAACTATCATACTACTACTTCTTTCTTCAATACTTCTCCTCTTTAGCTTTCTTTCGTTCTTGGTCCTCGTCTGTCTATCTTTCCTAACTTCAACCTTGTCTCCCTTAGTCAAATGAGTTGGTTTTGACTGAGTCTCTATTAAGTCAGTTTGACTTCCCTTTGTTATTGTCATGGTCTTACTCTGATCTAAATAATGGTTCGGGTTCATACAGGCAACAATACACTGTTCGCTAGGATATAGAACATTTATTGTATGAAGTGTACAGTTGGCGCAGTGGGTAAACAGACCCGCGCTCTCTTATCTTACATATCACAGATAGTTAAACATCAAACATATAGTTGTCATACAACAATCTAGCACACTATCTAGCCCTAGTATATCTATCACTATCCATGAGTCCCTCTCAGGCAGGCCCTGTTGTCTCTCTCCAGTCCGTTTGTCCTCTGCCCGTCTCCGCGTGTCCTAACTCGACACGGGCGGTAACTCTGTCCGAGTTCCTCGTGGACCCCGCATTAGGCGGGCCACATCAGTGTCCACGGAATCATGGACTTGGTGACCATTTTTTTTTCTTTGGAAAGGGGGGGGGGTTTTTGTAAGGGGGGTTCC
>JACEFZ010010117.1:0-2500 GCA_014155875.1 Cepaea nemoralis
GGCTTAAAAAAAATTAAAGATATGAGGTAATACATCCACGTTTTATGTTTCTTATATTAAGATATGAGTTAATATATCCAAGTGTTCTGTTTCTTATATTAAGATATGAGTTAATACATTCACGTTTTCTGTCTCTTATATTAAGATATGAGTTAATATATCCAAGTGTTATGTTTCTTATATTAAGATATGAGTTAATATACCCATGTTTTATTATTCTTATATTAAGATATGCTTGCTTGATTGTGTTCGCTGGCTGTGAACTCCAACGTGAAGTCCTGTATGTCGGATGAAGGCATCCTGTTGTCCAACATCAGTGTGATGTCATACCGGACCTGACGTTTGCGTGAGTATCTGTTGTCCCATGTCTGGCTTATTGGTGTGCAGACTGGTGGTTCCTCGCCGTACAGGCAGATACTCTCCGACTTCGGAAGAATCAGCGATCCTACTACTTTAGCCAGGACCCCGAAGGGACCTGTTGCCTAGGACGCACGGCTAGGACGGTGTTAGTAGGTCTTGGCCAGTATAGAACCTGGCCCTGGTGCCTTGGAAACACATCTGCGTTATATGAGGTAATATATCCACGTTTTCTGTTTCTTATATGAAGATATGAGTTAATATATCCAAGTTGTCCATTTCTTATTTTAAGATATGAGTTAATATATCCACGTGTTATGTTTCTTATATTAAGATATGAGTTAATATATCCAAGTGTTATGTTTTTTATATTAAGATATGAGTTAATATATCCACGTTTTCTGTTTCTTATATTAAGATATGAACTAATATATCCAAGGTATTTGTTTCTTATATTGGACCTCCGTTACAGATAAGTATTCCTTTGTATTGTTCGTTTTTATATTTTCTATTCTTTCGATTTTGTTCTTTCACTGACGAAGACTTCGATGGAAACGATGGCCCCTATCTGTGTGTGTTTATCCATAATTTGTGTTTTTGTTCGAGCTCCCTTAACAACTCGACAGACGTAATTTTCTATATTCAAAATCCTTTTGGAGTCTGTATTGTCGACTGCGCCCAACGTGTTCATTCGTCATCTTATCATATTCATTCCATCTGTTTTCGTGTTTCTGGTGACTTCTGAATTTTTTGGCCAATATTTCTACGTATGTTTGCTTATCTATTTTTATGTTAGCACGAATCATTTTTGATGTTTCTTAAAATACAGCGAGATTACAAATCCACCCCACATGTAACACATTCCATTCCACACACACAATAAAACTGTACAGGAATGAGATAAACGTTAAACTAATTGCTACTTCAATTAAAGCATCACCTTGGAGGTCCGAATGTGAATGAGGCCAATAAAAGATGGAGAAACTTCAAAATATTGTAGTGTTTTTATTTATTTATTTATTTATTTATTTATTTTTTTATTTATTTATTTGGTATTTTTAAACTGATTCAGTGCCAAAGATAATATTTCATCAAATGTGACCTTCCATTTGGACAGAAGTTGGATATATCGTTATACCAGGATCATCGTGCTTTTTGTTTTGTTTCGTGGTTTCTTTCGCAAATTTTAATGTTCTGTGAACGGAAATTTGCATAATAATACTTGTTCATTTGATTGTGTATCTTGTTTGGTCAAAACCTACTTTTTGTTTTGCATTGAATCGGTTAAAATGCCTTGGGAGTGAGAATAACGAAGATAACTGGATTTTCCTCGGAGCGAGACACCTCCTCCTCCTCCTCCTCCTCCTCCTCCTCCTCCTCCTCCTCCTTCTCCACCTCCTCCTCATCCTTCTTCTTCTTCTTCTTCTTCTTCTTCTTCTTCTTCTGCTGCTGCTGCTGCTGCTTCTGCTGCTGCTGCTGCTGCTGCTGCTGCTGCTGCTGCTGCTGCTGCTGCTGCTGCTACTACTACTACTACTACTACTCCATGCCATGAGAAGTTACTGATAATGTCCATCAATAGCTTTCTGTCACATTACTGCCAGTTATTTCTGATACCGATATTCCTCCATGTCATCTTCTTTCTCGGTCTTCCCCTGCCTCGCTTCCCATGTAACTTTCCCTTTGTCACAACGCACTCCAGTTCTACCCCTTCTTTCAACATACCCAAAGAATGTGGCATAACCCCTTCTGACGCGAGTAACCAGTTTTCCTTGCGAGATAACTTCTTTCAAGATATCTTCATTGCTCTTTCTCTCCATCCACAGTGTTAACATCATCTTTCTGTTGAACCACATATATGTAGCTTATCTGTGGCTTCTCACTAATCTGCTAATTGTTCATGATTTGCTTCCATACATCAATACCAATGTAGCTCTTAAGAACTCTTTTTCTTTCCTAGACTCACAAAGATATTACTATTACTATACTTGCTGGCATTTTGCCGTCTTGACAGACGATAGTTTATTATAGTGTGCTTCAAACAAGGCATAACAACTACGATCCATGGCTGAAATTACACCTCTCCATAGCACAAAGCCTGTGCTGAATGTAGAGACCATGTGTTGCCCATGCAGCATGATCCCTC
>JACEFZ010010117.1:7500-20000 GCA_014155875.1 Cepaea nemoralis
TATCGCCATATATGTCCTCCCATTTGAACAGAAGGGCGATATATCTTCATATTAAAGTCATCGTGTTATTTGTTTCGTTTCGCGGTACCTTCAGCAAATTTAGTGCTCAGTGAATGAAAATGTACATTATAATACCCGCTTATTTGATTGTGCACCATGTTTTGTACAAACCTACTTTTTTTGTTTCTTTGGCACTGAATCAGTTAACACTCTTATGTAAAAACGTGAGCGAAAATAGCTTAGTCAAGAGAAACATCAAAACATCTATTTAAAGCGCAGGAGAACAGGCGAAATGTGTGCACTTAAGCAAAAATGTCTGATGGAGTAACACTGAACAGAAAGCGGGAAGGGAAATACATTAGTGCAGGGATGTTTGCAGGTAGAGCGCATATGCGCAAGATGGCGTGATTCGTCTGTTTGATGTGTCTTCTCGAGATAATAAATAATTTTGTTTACTAGGCACTCGAGAAAGAAGCTTATGAACTTCTTAAATGAGGAGGTAATTGCATTGCCTGCTTGATCTTTATGAACATTTTGCGAGTAGAAGTAATGCCCTTAGCATGCCTAATATTTACCAATATTTGGAAACTGAGGTAACGTGCATACCTGGAACATTTTACAAGGGAGACCATACGAAACTGATAGTATTTAACTTTTGTGTTGGGGATCAGCATGGCCGAATAGATAAGAGCTGTCTCTCTTAAACTTCCGGTGAGTTGATGTGGGGTCAACCCGTGTGTCCTTTCCAGCGTCAGCGTCTGCCCCTCACATACTGATTTCCTGAAAGTTGCTTAGTTCTTGCCATGAGCTCCACGTTGGTGATTCTGTCATACCAAGGTAGATTCACTATTCTGCGCAGGCAGGATTAATGAATGATCGTAGTTTACTAATAATTCTGTTAGCCTCTCTACACGTTTATCATCCACATAGTAGTACTAAATTAATGTTGAAGTTTCCCCTATTTTCTCTGCGTTCACTCGCTTTGAACTCAGGCGTAGTACGTACACTGCTACTACTTTAAGTGCGCTGGACTTATTTTTGTGTATTGGATTAGGCTTCCTTATTACCAATGTCATCAGGCTTAACCACTCCTACTTCATGGGTACTTGTAATTTACGTCCCAAAGTCTAGGACGACAAGTCAGCATTTTAGTCCAATTGACCGGTGTAAGGGTTGAACCCGCTATCTCGGCATTAGCACATTCGGCCACGCTGACCTGCAATACATTTCAGAACTTCATAACTACATGAAAGGGAGATAATTTACTTAAGCTTAATTTATTTTAAGGGAGATAACAATCAAAACCTGAATTTGTTTTTAAAGAAGGCCTTATCTTAGCCAGAATGCTTAGAAGAGAGGCAATATCCATAGCCTGTCTAATCACCGGGATCATTTTCTAAGCAAATATAATATACGTGCAGAATTTCAGCGGTGAAATGGGATGTAAGAGGCACATTCTTCGAAGGAAAGTAACACACACAACACGTTGATCGTTCGAAAATTCCAAGGGAGATAAAAATGGGAAAGGGTAGCTTAACGATGTTACAATGTTGGCAAAATGCATAATCTTTAAAACACTGCCCAACTTTACTCAATAATTCTTGAAGTAATTTTGCTGTATGTAAGAATATTTATGTTACGATATTCATCATCATCTAGTGCATTGCCGGCTGACGTAGGCGAGCATGTCTCTCCACAAATCACGATCTCGGACGTTATGGGTCAATTCGTGTGTTGACTTCATTCCGTGCCATGACACAAGACTAAATAATCTTTTCACACTGTCTTCCTCTATCTCTCTTTCTGCAAATCACTCCAGTTGTCACAAAATCTTCCAGTTTTTGTCTTCTCATAACGTGGCCAGAACACGAAGGCTGCCTCTTTCTGATGTTTGTGATAAGTTGTTTTTGCGACTCAGCTTCCCTTAAAACGTCCTGGTTGCTCTTTTTGACTGTCCAACTAATTTTCAGCATTCTTCTATAAAACCACACCTCCAAGGCTTCCAGGGATTATTTCGCCTGTGTACTAATTGTCCAGGACTCGCAGCCGTATGTTAAAACTGGTTCCATGTCACATGCAAGAACTCTTTTCCCGACTTTCACGGACAGGACTTATTGCACAAAAAGTTTTTCATTTGATAGAATGCAGTTTTTGGTTGTCCTGTTCTGTTCTTTACCTCAGTGATGCATCTTCCATCTGATGTTACCCATGTGCCAGATATCTGAATGCCTGCACTGGCCCTAAAATAACGACATATACTGTAATTGCACATTTAGGCACAATCTTTTTCTTTGATACCACCATGACTTATGTCTTTCTATTATTCAAACTAAGGCCCAGGCTTTCACTTTCTAAACCAACGTATCTATCATTGCCTGTAGATCGTTCTGACTTGTTGCTATCAAGACGGTGCCGTCAGCATAACCTAAGTTATTTATATTATGTCCACCAACCAGAATCCCTGACATATTTTCTGTAGATCTCATCATGTATTCACTGTACAATGAGAACAAATCAGGAGACAATATACAACCTTGTCTGACGCCCTTCTTTATACACTGAAATGTCCCTACAAGGTTGTTGATTCTTGTGGCTGCCGTTTGCTGCCAATATGTGTTCTTTATTATTCGCAGATCTTTGCCGTCAATGTTCAGTAGCTTTAGTAATTGTATTATTTCTTCATGCTTCACATTGTCAAATGCTATTGTGTAGTCTATGAAGCATAAGTACAGATCTGTTTTTACTTCTATAGCTCTTTCTAATAGTGTCCTGAGAATATATATTGCGTTGTTTGTGCCCTTTTCTCTACGAATCCACATTGTTCATCACTAATTTCTGGTTTAATCTTGTTTCTTATTCTGTTCATAATTATTCCGAGTAACAGCTTTGTCACGTGACTCATAAAAACGTATCGTGCGATGCTCTTTACATTCTAAAGGGCTGGTTTCTTTGACAGAGCTATAAAGATGGATTTAATAGGTAACTAGGAATGTTCCCATTAGTGTAGATGTCATTTGGAAAATTTGTCAGTATTTCTATTCCAAAATCACCCAGAGCCTCAATTTACTCTACTGTAATGTTGTCTGGACCGGGTGCCTTTCCTTTCTTTATGCGATGTAGTGCATCTTCAACTTCTGCTGCAAGTATTGGTGGACCTTCACCATTGTTTTGAATATTTACATTCGGTCTTCTATCATCATACAGCTCTTCCAGATATTCCGTCCATCTATTGACTATATCATCTTGTCCCATCAATATTGCACCGTTCTTCGATTTTAAACATCCAATGGTAGTTTGTGTTTTCCTACCTGTTATTGTATTTATTCGTTGATACATGGAATGTGAAGTCTTTTCCATAGTTTGTCCCAATTTCCATGCACTGTTGATTCAGCCATTCTTCTTTAGCCACTTTGCATTTATTTACTATTTCTTTATGTATTCTATTATATTCTTCTTTATCTTGCTTTTTCTTTCTTCTTTCGTCCATCATCCGCAAAATTTCATCTGTCATCCATTTCTTTTTTTGCAATTCTATGTTTAGGTGGAATGATTTCAATTGAAGTCTGTTGGATTGATTCCCGCAACATGTCCCATTGTTCATCAATAGTCTGTATTATCTCCATGGCATTATATCTGTTCTTTACAGTAACATTGTACCTTTCTCTAATTCCTTTGTCTGTTCTAAGTAATGCTAGATCTAACTGGATGTTCTTTGGGGTTTTCTTTATGTTTTAAGTCTTAACCTCATCTTTCCTATAACTGGCACATGGTCACTCTGTACATCTGCTCCAGGTCTAGTTTTTGCTCCTACTAAACTGCTTCTGAATCTCTTTGGTATCAGTATGTAATCAATTTGATTGCGAATATTATCTCCAGGGCTTTTCCATGTATATAATCGTCGAGGATGTTATTTAAACCAGGTGTTACCTATGACCATTCGATGCTATTAACTGTTACCTCTCTCATTCATCTCCCTAGAGCCATAGCCACCAGTCACACCACTCACCTTTTCGTTGCCTACTTTGGCATTGAAATCCCAGAGTATGACAGTCATTTCAACATTTGTACACTGGTCCACGGCCATGTCTAATTCGTTATAAAATATATCTATATCTTCTTCTTAGCAGTCTGCTGTTGGCGAACATACTTGTATTATGTTAACATTCAGAGGTTTGCCATCCAGAGGGTCGCCGTGGCTGGGAGGTCACGGTGCCAGACTTAGAAGATACCGGGCTCGATCCCAGCAAAGTTCTAATATCTAATGATAAGGCACGCCCCTCTGATCTCTTGGGTAGTGAGATCGAGTACCAAGCTTTCTTGGGTGAGTGCGAAAACAGGCAGTTCGATGGACAAGTTGTGCGTATTCATTGATTCAGTACCCATGGATAATTTATCGCCAAATGTGACTTGCCATTTGGACAGAGGGACGATATATCGCCATACTATAGCCCTCGTGCGAGTTTTGTTTTGTGGCATCTTCCGCAAATTTCAATTCTCAGTGAATGGAAGTTTACATTATAACCTCTATTGTATGCTGATGTCTATGCAATTGGAAGACCAACAACACAAAGAGCACACATAACCTGGAAAACGATCTTAAAAAGCGAAATCAACATCTGTGGCATATTTATAACTATGCGAACAAAACTAGAGTTTGTGCCAGGTTGCACTTCAGCGGCCAAAATACGAAACACAAGCGGTCTCTCAGCCACATGCATTTCTCTCTCTCTCTCTCTCTCTCTCTCTCTCTCTCTCTCTCTCTCTCTCTCTCTCTCTCCTCTCTTTCTCTCTGTCTCTCTCTCTATAACACACACACACACACACACACACACACACACACAAAGTGCGCTTGTGAATTATAAAAATAAACTCGTATCAGATGGCCAGAATAATAGTTACCATTGTCAACATCCATGAATGTGAATGTATATTATCAACATAAATCAGATGGATAAACATAAACAAAATAAATACATTAATAGAGAAACGTTTGATTTTTAGCAAAGATTTTCAACACTGATAAACATCATTTTTAGAATAAATGTGTTAGTTATTCATTTTCACACTTTTCTGGCAAAGAGGAAATAAGTATTTTGTTCAGAGGGACTAGATTTGTTTGGGAAAGTAAAGATACACACAAACAAGGGGTTGTTATTATTGTGTAATTATAGCCTGGATGTTAAATGGGAGGTAGACGTACTACAGGTAATTCTGGGTAGATGGGAGGGTAGGTGGATAGAGCGTTAGACAAAAATAGTTGATAACACAGACTGACAAAATGACGGACAGACGGAAAAGCTGATAAATAACTAGATAGATAAGCAAACAGACAGGTACACTAGCGGATGGGCGTACGGACAAGCTGACAAGTAAACGAAAGAATGGACAGAAGAACGACAGATACATAGGGAGATAGACAGACATAGAAACAGATAAGTAAGCTGACAGATGGACAGAGGAACGGACAGAACGACGGATACATAGGTAGACAGACAAACATAGATATAAAGGGACAGATAAGTAAGCTGACAGATGGACAGAAGAACGGACAGAACGACATAGGTAGACAAAGAAACAGACAGATAGACTCACAGAACTATATTTTCAAAGCGTAAAGAATTGGCCACGCAGGTCAGTCTGGCATTGTGCCCTTATTATATTTCTGCTCTCATGGATTATTCCATTCATACATCACTTATGCTACCAATGGCAGCTCTAGACAATGACAGAAAAGAGAAAAGAAAAATCACTACAACAGAAATGAGATTCCTGAGAAGAATAATCAATGTATTAAGAAGAGAGAGAATCAAATATGAAAACAAGAGCTAAAGTAGGGGTTATAACAGATCTACATGTTATTAGAAGGCAGCAAATCAAATGGTTTGGCCGTGTAACTAGGTTACCAACAAACAGTATACCACAACAAGCAATGAAGGACAGACCAAATGGAAGCAGAAGAAGAGGCCGACCACGTAAACGATGGACAGAGTGAATAGCAGAGTTCATGTGAATATCGATACATAAAGCCCATAAACGGGCACTCTCTCGCTGTTTATACTTCATCTCGACACCGCAAGGTACAAGATGAACCTGATGAGATGAGACGATAAGACACCGCTTATGAAGTTAATCTTGTATAACAACAACAACAACAACAACAACAACAACAACAGAGGTACATATGCATTATACACGCCTTGAAATTTTGCAATTTTGCACGCTCTTCATTTTTCTCCTCAACCTGTTCGCCCTGTACTCACACACAGAACATACTCTGTCATTGATCATTCCCTCTTCCCCCCACCTCTCACCCCACCAATCTCTCGAAAATAACACGTTTGTTTCTCCCCACCTCCCTCTGCCTCCTCTCCTCAGCTCCCTGATGTGTTCCCACTGCAGGATGGAGAAGGTGTGGAGACTAACACAGAGAATCCATTCAAGTCGGGGATTCACATTTGCGCACGCTACAAAGTGTGTAAAAGTTATCCTACAGATGTAAAGGTAATGAGGGAAAAAGGAAGGTACGGCTTTTTGTACTGTAAATGTAGCTAAACCATGTGCTAGATATGTATCCCAGCAGAGGTAAGAGTAAGAGAGGGAGAACAATACACACCTGCATGCAGGATCAGTTTATTTATAGCCAGGCTGCTGTGTTTGTTTGCTGAATTCTGCTTATTTTCACTTTCATATTCATCATCATCATCATGTGTGGAGACCAACGTGACTGATTGAAGAAGAGCGCTAGCTGTTAAACTTCCAATATGCTGATGCCGAGGTAGAGGTTCAACCCTTACATCGGTCTGTAGGACTAAAATGTTGACTTCTCGTCCTTGATTTGGGGATGTTAATTACAAGTATCTCAGAATTCGCAGTGGGTTTGCCTGATGGCGAGGGACACTGGTAATAGGGAAAGCTAATCCATGCGCAAACATCACTGCAGTGGACTAGAAGAAGTAGCACGTGTATGGACTACGAGAAAACAAACCAAAGACATTTTACAGGATTGTGTCGACCAATCAGCTCTCGGGACGTTCGTTGTGTGGTCAATATCATCTTTTTCCCCCAGATATTTCCTGGTGACTATTTTAAGCTGGGATGTTCACGTGGCGGAAATGATAAGCGCAATGTAAATCTTAAACTTCCGGTGCGCAGATAACGAGGCATTAGTCCCTACATCGGCGAGTTGGAATTAATTCCGGACTTCTCTTTCAGAAATAAATGGCAAACCATTGAACGTAAAATTGCTTAGAATATCAGCCTGGGGGTTGTGGTGACGTCTTGCAATGGACATACAACATATATAATTTTTTTTTTTTTTTAAATTTAGACTCAGTTAACACGAAAGCCCAAGTCTATTTAACAAATCCGCCTGTATGGGAATTCAAGTTTCATCTTGGAAATGACCATCATTTCTCTGTTTCTGTCATTGTCCAGGTTTGGTATTGGCATCATAGTGTTGGCAGAAAGATGATGTCGTAGAGTGCTTATTAGAATATACTGATATGTGTTCAAATTATAACAACGGAAATGTGATTCCTGAGACTAATACTCAATGTATCAAGAAGAGAGACAATCAGAAATGACGAAATCGGGACTAAAGCGGAGTAATTGTAGATTTCATTAGAAATAACAAGTGACATGTTCGGCCACATTAAAAAAATAGATTTACCAACCAACAAGCAGATCGGGGTTTAAAGTCGTAATCTAAATTGTCTATAACTGGCACATGGTCACCCTGTACATCTGCTCCGGGTCTAGTTTTTGCCCTACTAAACTGCTTCTGAATCTTTTGGTATCAGTATGTAATCATTCTATTGCGAATATTATCTACGGGTTTTTCCATGTATATAATCGTCGAGGATATTTTTTTAAACCGGGTGCTACCTGTATTCTGCCGATGCTATAACCTTTACCTCTCTCATTAGTCTCCCCTGGCCATAGCCCCCCTTTCAACCACTCACCTTTTTGTTGCCTACTTTGGCTTTGAAATCCCGAGTATGACAGTCATTTCAACATTTGTACACTGGTCCCCCGGCCATGCCCTATTCTTATAAAATATATCTATATCTTCTTCTTAGAGTCTGCTGTGGCGAACATACTTGTATTATGTTAACATTCAGGGGTTTGCCATCCAAAAGGGTCGCCGTGGCGGGAGGTCACGGTCCCAGACTTAAAAGATACCGGCTCGATCCCGCAAAGTTCTAATATCAAATTTAAAAGGGGGCACGCCCCTCTGATCTCTTGGGTAGTGAGATCGAGTAAAAAGCTTTCTTGGGTGAGTGCAAAAACAGGCAGTTCGAGGGACAATTTTTGGGCGTATTCATTGTTCAGTACCCATGGATAATTTATCGCCAAATGTGACTTGCCATTTGGACAGGGGGACGATATATCGCCATACTATAGCCCTCGTGCGAGTTTTGTTTTGTGCATTTTTCCGCAAATTTAAATTCTCGTGAATGGAATTTTACATTAAAACCTCTATTGTAGGCTGATGTCTATGAAATTTGGAAGACCAACAACACAAAGAGCACACATAACCTGGAAAACGAGCTTAAAAAGCAAAAATTCAACATCTGTGATATTTATAACTATGCGAACAAAACTAGAGTTTTGCCAGGTTGCACTTCAGCGGCCAAAATACGAAACACAAGCGGTCTCTCAGCCACATGCTTTCTCTCCCCTCTTTTCTCTCTCTTTCCTCTCTCTCTCTCTCTCTCTCTCTCTCCCCTCCTCTCTTTCTCTCTGTCTCTCTCTCTAAAAACACACCACACACACACACACACACACACACAAAGTGCGTTTGTGAATATAAAAATAACTCGTATCAGAGGGCCGAATAATATTCCATTGTCAACATCCATGAAGGGTGATGTATATTATCAACATAAATCAGAGGGATAAACAAAACCCAAAATAAATACTTTTAATAGAGAAACGTTTGATTTTTACAAAGATTTTCAAAAACTGATAAAACATCATTTTTAGAAAAAATGTTTTTGGTTATTATCATTTTCACACTTTTCTGGCAAAGGGGGGAAAAGTATTTTGTTCAGAGGGACTAGATTTTTTTTTGGGAAAAGTAAAGAAAAACCACAAACAGGGGTTGTTATTTTTGTGTATTATAGCCTGGATTTTAAAATGGAGGATCCGACTACATTTTAATTCTGGTAGATGGGGGGGTTAGGGGGATAGAGCGTTAGACAAAATAGTTGAAAACACAGACTGACAAAATGACGGACAGACGAAAAGCTGAAAATAACTAGATAGATAAGCAAAAAGAGGCCCTAGGGGATGGGCGTACGGAAAAGCTGACAAGTAACAAAAGAATGGACAGAAGAACGACAGATACATAGGGAGATAGACAGACATAAAAACAGATAAGTAAGCTGACAGATGACAGAGGAACGGACAGAACGACGGATACATAGGTAGACAGACAAACATAGATATAAAGGGACAGATAAGTAAGCTGCAGATGGACAGAAGAACGGACAGAACGACATAGTAGACAAAGAAACAGACAGATAGACTCACAGAACTATATTTTCAAAGCGTAAAGAATTGGCCACGCAGGTCAGTCTGGCATTGTGCCCTTATTATATTCTGCTCTCATGGATTATTCCATTCATACATCACTTATGCTACCAATGGCAGCTCTAGACAATGACAGAAAGAGAAAAGAAAAATCACTACACAGAAATGAGATTCCTGAGAAGAATAATCAATGTATTAAGAAGAGAGAGAATCAAATATGAAAACAGAGCTAAAGTAGGGGTTATAACAGATCTACATGTTATTAGAAGGCAGCAAATCAATGGTTTGGCCGTGTAACTAGGTACCAACAAACAGTATACCACAACAAGCAATGAAGGACAGACCAAATGGAAGCAGAAGAAGAGGCCGACCACGTAAACGATGGACAGAGTGAATAGCAGAGTTCATGTGAATATCGATACATAAAGCCCATAAACGGGCACTCTCTCGCTGTTTATTACTTCATCTCGACACCGCAAGGTACAAGATGAACTGATGAGATGAGACGATAAGACACCGCTTATGAAGTTAATCTTGTATAACAACAACAACAACAACAAACAACAACAACAACAGAGGTACATATGCATTATACACGCCTTGAAATTTTGCAATTTTGCACGCTCTTCATTTTTCTCCTCAACCTGTTCGCCCTGTACTCACACACAGAACATACTCTGTCATTGATCATTCCCTCTTCCCCCCACCTCTCACCCCACCAATCTCTCGAAAATAACACGTTTGTTTCTCCCCATCTCCCTCTGCCTCCTCTCCTCAGCTCCCTGATGTGTTCCCCCTGCAGGATGGAGAAGGTGAGGAGGGACTAACACAGAGAATCCATTCAAGTCGGGGATTCACATTTGCGCACGCTACAAAGTGTGTAAAAGTTATCCTACAGATGTAAAGGTAATGAGGGGAAAAGGAAGGTACGGAAGGTACTTTTTGTACTATAAATGTAGCTAAAACCATGTGCTAGATATGTATCCCAGCAGAGGTAAGAGTAAGAGAGGGAGAACAATACACACCTGCATGCAGGATCAGTTTATTTATAGCCAGGCTGCTGTGTTTGTTTGCTGAATTCTGCTTATTTTCACTTTCATACTCATCATCATCATCATCATGTATGGAGGCCAAGAAGAGCGCTCGCTGTTAAACTGTTGGACTAAAATGTTGACTTCTCATTCTTAATACGTGAACGTTAATTACAAGTATCTCAGAAGTCGCAGTGGGTTTGCATGACGGCGAGGACACTGGTAATAGGGAAAGCTAATCCACACACAAAAATCACTCCAATGGACTACAAGTAGCAGCATGTGTATGGAGTACGGGAAAACAAACCAAAGATATTTTACATGATTTTGTCGACCAATCAGCTCTCGGGACGTTCGTTGTGTGGTCAATATCATCCTTTTCCCTCCAGATATTTCCTGGTGACTATTTTAAGCTGGGATGTTCACGTGGCGGAAATGATAAGCGCAATGTAAATCTTAACTTCCGGTGCGCAGATAACGAGGCATTAGTCCCTACATCGGCGAGTTGGAATTAATTCCGGACCTCTCTTTCAGAAATAAATGGCAAACCATTGAACGTAATATTGCTTAGAATATCAGCCTGGGGGTTGGGGTGACGTCTTGCAATGGACATACAACATATATAATTTTTTTTTTTTTTTTTTTTTTTAAATTTAGACTCAGTTAACACGAAAGCCCAAGTCTATTTAACAAATCCGCCTGTATGGGAATTCAAGTTTCATCTTGGAGATGACCATCATTTCTCTGTTTCTGTCATTGTCCAGGTTTGGTATTGGCATCATAGTGTTGGCAGAAAGATGATGTCGTAGAGTGCTTATTAGAATATACTGATATGTGTTCACGTTATAACAACGGAAATGTGATTCCTGAGACTAATACTCAATGTATCAAGAAGAGAGACAATCAGAAATGACGAAATCGGGACTAAAGCGGAGTAATGGCAGCTCTAGATTTCATTAGAAAATAACAAGTGGCATGATTCGGTCAAATAATTAGGCCACCGACTAACAGTATACCACAACAAGCAATGATGTACAGACCAAACGGAGCTAGAAGAAGAAGCCGACCATGTAAACGATGGACAGGGGGAATAGCAGAATCGGAAATCTCGATACACAAAGCCCATAAACTGTTTCTGCGTTACCTCGACACCACAAGGTACAACAACAATAACAACAACAACAAAACTTTATTTTCTAAGGGTTAAGAATTGGGCACGCAGGCCCGTCTTAACAAGATTAGATGACATGAGATTAAATTAGATGAGATTAGATTAAATGAAATGATGAATAATATATGTTTTATTTGTTTCATTTACAGCCTAGTGTTACCACTCCAGGGTTAAATCAAATGTTGCATCCCTTTATATGGCGTTGCGAACAACCCTCCATTGATTTTTTGGCAATTTTGGATTAAATAATTTGTCATTGGTTTCTGAACAAATTAGCTTCGTGTCCTTTATAGGATATCCTTAGCAGTCAACCCCATAATGATTCGCTGTTCGTGATTCCTGTGAAAGTTTACGTTCAGTAGTTTGCCATTGCTTTCTCAACGACCGGCACTCATACTATTTCATTTTTTTTTTAAATAACTTAAAGCGGTCTGCTGCCAAATCGCTCGAAGCTGTGTTTAAAACGCGGTATGCGGGATTACGAGCTGCGTCCGTGATTCCTGCGTCGCAGAGAAGTCAATGTTTACCTCTAACTTAATGCAGGGGTAGAGAATGAAGCCTCTAATCCAGTGGTTCTCAACCGGTGGGGAATTTCCCCCCCCCCCTCCCACAGGGGAATTTTAGGATTTCCAGAAGGGAATTAAGATTATTTCAAGATCGTGTTAATACAAGAACCAGTTACTTGATATTGTTTTTCACTCTATATTTTACGGTTCTGTACTTCTCGCCCAAATGAAGTTAGTTTTATAACATAAGTAGACTCG
>JACEFZ010010117.1:25000-32500 GCA_014155875.1 Cepaea nemoralis
GTGTGTTTGTGTGTATATTTCTGTGTCTGTGCGTGCCTTGTATTGGCGTAGAATGTGTGTGCATGTTTCTGTGTATACAACAAAAGGCTGTAGTTCCCAGCTATGAGGTAAACAAACTCAGCGTGTTTACGTTACCGCTGCCAGACTCAAGTGTTTCCGACACTATTTAAATGCCATGGGGGACACAACCATGCTGTCTGTGGCTACCAGCTGTGTCTTGGCGACATTCCGCTAATTTAGCCATTGTGTGCCCACGTGTTTTGTTCACAACATCTGCGGGAAAAGTCAGAAGCCAGGGACGCAGAGGTGTTTCCAAGGCACCAGGGCAGAGTTATACACTGGCCAAGACCTATTGACGCGTCCTCGTCGAGCGTCCTGGACAACAGGTCCCTTCGGGGTCCTGGCTAAAGTCAGTAGGATCGCCGATTCCTCCGAAGTCGGAGAGTGTCTGCCTGTACGGCGAGGAACCACCAGTCTGCACAGCAATAAGCCAGACACGGGGCAACGGATACTCACTGTCACATGATGGACCAACGTGATTTAACCATTATGAGAATAAAGGCGTTCTGAATTAGCGGCATGGTCGAGGCCAAAGGTTGTTTCAACAAATCCAGAAAATGTAGCTGCACGTGTTTACATCTGGTCGACGGATTGGGAACATTCGGTGGTGAGTGAGACAAATCCCTGCATCGCTTTGACAGTTTGTCAACATTTGAATACAGATGGAACCCGTCGGATCCTGGTTGCAATCGGATGTCAGCCATCACGGGTCGGGCAAAGTTAACAGCTGCAGATGTGTAGGGGAAGTGGGTGAGCTGAATCATACATCGCTTTGACAGTTTATAAACAGGTCGGATTGGAAGCGGAAGTACTCAGCTCGGAAGAAAACAGTCCGTCTGTCAATTTATAGTTTCCGGACATCAAGAAGATTGGCAGCTTGTTGGGGAAACCCGTTGTTGTATCATACGGTAACTCGTTAGTTTGTTGTGGGAGTCAAAACAACTGATGACAACTTTGACAGTGACTAAGCCAGGGAAAATGGATTCTTGACAATGGATGATATGTCCAAATAACACCTGTGTGGACAGGAAGAATACCGTCACGTGACCAATTTTAGGTTTTGCCAAAAAACCATGATTGGAGAGGACAGTTGAACTCAAACCTTGGATTTTAGCGGACGTGCTTCGGCACTGCGGTTCTGATTGGAAAATGTCTACCGTGTGCGAATTGAGTTAATTTAATTTTACACGTGCCTGCCATGGCAAGAGTGGATGTAATTGGATCTAACTGCGGTGTTGCCTAAGGTAGAACCTATTATAATTAGTTCTAATTAATATAGGCTGTAGCCTTGTTAAAACTAAAGTGTGATGATTAGCACTGGTAGTGGAAAACTAGCTAGAGTAGGGAAGTGATACTTGGCTCTGTTAGTTGAAAATAGATTAGTGAAGTGTTGATAAGCTTTACTAGTTGAGAATTGAGTAATGAGGGATAATTGGGATATTCCAGTAGGTGTCCCTGGTGGGCGGGGTTCCGCATTCTGTTTGTTGATTTATTTTTCTTGTCTTGGCCTGATGATAACCAATGGGTTGAGTCATCTATCCCTGACAGAGTAGGTTCATTGTATTTTACTGAGCAATGGCGAAAGGCTCACGATCATCTAATAGAGATCAGTGACGGGGAGGCTATCACCAGTTGTATGATTTATTTTACAGGTTTCCTCTGGTTGGAATGAAGAACCCGGAACCAATGAAAAATCCGATCCCGGATAAATTATGATGTAGAGAGATGGGCCAGCAACTTTTGCAACGGAAGAAGTTAATACACATTGCTCGGTGGAGCCTAATGGTATATGTATCCTACATGAGTGAATACCAATCGTTAACACACCTGAAGTGATGGATGTTCAGCCCATGTGGAACTAGATCAGTAGGAACTGATGTTCACATTAGATGAAACCAAACATTGAAGTGTAGTTGTTCCACGTATCAAGGAAATCAGAACTTTCAGACTATATCTAGTGAATAAAGCAAGCCATTTTTGTCTAGATACATTGACTGTTTAAGAGTGAAAATACAGAACTAATAGGAACCGTTGTGTTAGGAACAATAATAGTATTTTTTTCACGGATTATATTTACATGGGATTCAGATCTCATGGTCATCAGAGCTCCTGGAGGAGGACATGTCTGGAGAGAAGGATACGACTTCGGTGAGGTCTATTGTACTGACTCGTGTGATGTCGTGTGATCATTGCCATGATGAGAGAACTCTGATCCTGAACTTTGAAGGCTGACCTATACATTTACATTAGAATACACGACACACATTTTCTTCGCATACACGTCTCATATACGTTACACTTTTCTTTTAATAAATTAATCTGTATTAATTTTTAGAAGCAAGAGTTGTTGAGTATGTTGCGTTGGGGAAGTATGAGAGGGGGCATAGTACGACAGTGAGAGAGTGATGGGGAAAGGTGTCCATGGGCTGATGGAGTGTGTTGGGTGGAAGCTGGTGGATTCTCCAGGATATTGAGAGGAAAGAAAAATATTATAATGTGTGTTGACTCTCCTCACTCCAGGGACGACACTTTAAAGGAGGACACGACACTCATGCAAACTTCAGGTCCAGTATGACATCACACTGATGTTGGACAACAGGATGCCTTCATCCGACATACAGGACTTCGCGTTGGAGCTCAAACCAGCGAACACAAGCAAGCAAGTCAGAAGCCAGTATAGTTGAAAGACCTGTTGATTCATCTATCTAACAAGTGGCATCTTCACAATGAAGGTTGGGCTGGATTAGATCTCAGATTTCCATTACCACTAACATAGAACAAAGCACAGCAGGAAAGCAACATCACAGTTACGAAATCAACATCACAGATACCGAATCAACATCAAAGTCAACAAATCAACATCACAGTTAACAAATCAACATCACAGTTAACAAATCAACATCACAGATACAAAAATAAGCATCACAGGGAATGAGCGATTGAGTGAAGGTGTGAGGGGTGGGAGTTGATGGAGAAAGAGAGAGATTGAAAGGAGAGAGAGAGGGGAAAGAGAGAGTGGAAAGAGTAGAGAGAGTGAGAGCACGAGAAAGAGAGAGAGAGAGAGAGAGAGAGAGAGAGAGAGAGAGAGAGAGAGAGAGAGAGAGAGAGAGACTTCCATAGAATACATGTTAAAACATGACTTTTAACATACGGTATATCATAAAACACCGGTCTCTCTGGCTGAGGGGTTACACCACTTTCTCCGTAATCCCGTTTATCCACGCAGGGTCTCGCATCGAGGCAAGAATTGGAAGCGGTTCGACCCGCGCTCGTGACTTGCGGGATAATGAGCCGGCCGCTCAGAAAGCAATGGCAAACTACTGAGCGTAATCTTGCCATGAAATCAACAGACAGCTGAAAGATGCTGATGTTGACAGCGTTGTCCTGTAAAGGATATGGGAGAAAAAAAATATCATAAAACAGTTGTTTTGTATTTGTTGAGACTCGGCGTTTAGTCTGAAAACAGCAATTTTCTAGTATAGTCTAATATCCGAAACGTTGAATTAATTTAACATGAAGTTTCATTTCAATCATCTTGCATAAGCAGAGAGAGTTGGGACTGGTTGAAAGATTCAGTGGACACCCTAGGTATCAGGCATCTGATATGTGGTGACTTCAACGCCTGCGCCAAGGAATCGGACAGGTCAGGAGAGAACAGACAGGGTACTGCTCTTGCTGAGGCCTGCTTGAGATAGATGTTGTCTGTCTAAATGACGGGACACCCACTAGGCTAGCAATGAGACCGGGGGACCCTGACAAGGCCATCGACCTGGCGCTTGTATCCCAAGAGGCGGCATCAGATATAAAATGGAGCGTCCTTGGAGACCATGGAAGTGACCACCTCCCCTGTTCTGTGCTGATACATAAGTCCAGCACAGTTAGGGCTATAAGAGCTCACAGGGCATTCAGTTAAGATAGCGACCACTCTTCGCTCTTGGGGCGCCTTAGATGACAGGGAAGATCTAAACCAACAAGAAGAATCTTCACCCAACCACCATGGTGGACATCAGAGGTCGAGAATTCATGGAGGGAAAAAAGGGCGGTTATAAGGAAGTGGCGGAGGGTGCATTCAGTTGACATAGAATTGGAAGAGGCTGAAAGATATAAAAAGTAAAGGTGCAGGATTTTAAATTCCAGGCAGCAGAGGCAAAGAGAATGAAGTGGGAACAGCTTATCAATGGAGTCGGTGAGGATGTGACATTGGGAAAATTCTGGAGGCTGCACCGGCAGATGAAGAGACAGGCGATGCCTGGTACACATGGTACCTTTTATGATGATAACAACCGACATATGACAACTGACAAGGGCAAAGGGGAGGCTTTTCTTGCGCGATTTTTAAAACAGACGGATCAGCAAGATAGGGCTATTAGAGATAACGTCAGAGAAGCCTTGTCACGGGTCACTAGGAAGGAGGACTGTGAGATTAAAGTGGAGGATATTAGACGGGTACTGAAGCGGGCTAAAGACACAGCGCCAGGTCCGGATGGGGTGAGGTACTCCCATATGAGGAACATAAATGATGGGGACTTGGAGATGGCTCTTTGTTTCAACCTAAGCATCAATACGGCGGAAATACCCCACGATTGGTTGCATAGCTACCTGGTCCCACTCCCAAAGACAGGTAAGGATCACTCCAGACTTAATGGATACCGAATCATAACCCTGCAAAACACGTATAGCAAAGTCCTCGAAAAGATAGTAGCACGCAGGTTTTTCAGCGACATTTGGAAAGTCGCAATCTGCTTCCCCAAGGACTCGGGAATTATCGGCCTGGAAAGGACACCTGGGCCAATGCTGTAACTTTTGTATTTGATGTATACGAGGGCTTCCAGGATAAACAGGAGACAGTGGCGGTAGCTCTTGACCTGGGGGATGCGTATAACAGAGTTAGGTATGATCGGTTGATACACACACTGTTGGACATGGAGGTCTGGCCTTGCCCTGTTAGATGGGTTGCGGCAGTCCTTTATGAGCGTAAGGTTGCACTGCGCATGGGTTCCTGGCCTTCTGACCCCTGTACTATTACACCTGGGTTGCCGCAGGGATCTGCCTTGTCCCCGGTGCTCTTTAATGTCTACACCAGCAAAGTCGCAGCTATTGAGACACCAGGTGTGGGTAGAATCTTGACATTTGCAGATGATATGCTGGTGTACAGACAGGGCAGAGACAGGGCCAGTTTGGCGAAAGAATTACAGGTGGCAGTAAACAGGGTGGCGGAGTGGTGCAGGACGCAGGGGCCATTTTAAAACCCAGACAAGGCATCGGTTGTGTGGTACTCCCTGGATAACCGGATCATCAAGGCAGACGTCCCAGGTATTATGTTGAATGGATGTCCTCTTCGCCGAGAGAGTAAATTGAAGTACTTGGATGTCACCTTTGACAGGTGTTTGGCTTTTAACGATCACGTGGAGCAGTGGTTCTCAACCGGTGGAGAATTCCTCCCTAAGGGGGAATTTTAGGGTTCCCATGGGAGGAATGAAGATTATTTCAAGATCGCATTAATACAAGAACCGATTACTTGATATTGTTTTTCCCTCCATACTTTACGGTTCTGCACTCCTCGCCTTTCTGATATTCGTCTTATAATGTAAGAAGACCCACAAACCACGTTTTATGTAGACGTCTAAACTTGTTCTATTGTGTGTTATTAAAGTTAACTTCCATTTTTACGTATACAATGTAGGGGCAGTTGGGGGGGGGGGGGATTTATAGGGAGGAAATACGAAAGGGGAGGAATGACATTCTCAACATATGGTGAAGGGGGGCATGGGCCAAAAAAAGGTTGAGAACCACTGACGTGGAGGCTTTGGTAGTGTGGCTGGTAGAGGACGTAATGCATTGAGGGCTATGGCAGCAACCGGGGTAGATCAAAGGATACTGTACAGGCTCTTTCAGCAGTTAATAATGAATGTAATTGAGTATGGTTTGGGGCTGCTGACAGTATCAAAGAGCCAGCTTGAAAGGTTGGAGCGCATACAGAATGCTGCCATGCTGTTAATCATGGGGTGCACAAAGGACACACCAATTATATGCTTGAGGCATATCCTGGCGCTACCAACAATGACGGATAGGCGTAGGGTCCTTCAGGCCAAATGGTACCTGAGAATTGCCGTAGTCAGGGATCACCCGCTGCATGCAGCAATGGATATGGTCAATGGTCATAGACTACAACGTGGCGGGTCCTGGATGGCACAGGCAGAACTTTCTATAAGTCAGGTGTGTGATCTAGAGACCATCAATCGTGAAAGAGAGTGTATTGAAGTTCCGGAAGACATGACGGACTGGCACAATGTAATAATAACACTGGGTCGTGAGTGCAGAGAATGGGCATCGGGCCGCACTGAGTTTGAAGTGCAACAGCTGATCCAGAGCAACACACATCAAGGTGACATAGTCATTTACACCGATGGGTCAGTGGTGAGAAACAGACATAGTGGCTGGGGCTTTATTGCAAAAGCTAATGGACGAGTCTTGAAAAAGGAGAGTCTGGCATATGAGACTACGACCTCCAGCATGAGAATGGAGGTGGAGGCAATAACAGTGGCATTACGTTGGCTAGAGGAGACTACTGCAACACACATTGTATTCATTACGGATTCAAAGAGTATGCTTAGTAAGGTGGAGAAAGGAATGTTTTGTGTGGAATGGCTCTCGTCTCTTCAGAGGTCACAGATTGTGAGAATTGTATGGATATTTTGCCCTGCCATGCGGGGGTACGGGGGAATGAACAAGCTGATAGGCTAGCAGGGAATGCACCTCTTGGTGGTAGTTTGCCTATGGACAGGGGGGGGGGGGGTGGTAGTCGTGCGCTTGTGTGACCAGATGGAGAAGGTGGAGGAACAGAATGAGAACCCATATGTGGAAAGAATGAGATTGCGGGGGATCATCTGGGGTCCTGGAAGAATCTCAAAGCTGAGAGGGAAGACCAGGAGAACGTTTAATCAGATAACGGTGGGAACGATTAGTAGTATGACTCTTAGCTGGCTATTGAACGAGGGGACGGAGCACGTATGGAAATGTCCTGAGTGCAGTGATGTCGGTTCTTAACTCAACTCAACTCATCTTAACAATAATGTGTAGTAACCATCTCTTTAATATTCTTAATCTTGCAAATGCACCCTAAATTGTGCTAGGCTACCCTAAACAATACTCCAACTGTTGACCTGCTCTGATTAGTATTATCTTACAGTAAACATGATGTATGAACGCTTGTCTTGGATTACAGAAGATATGGGTGGTGTTTCGTCTGGAGTATTAATATTGACGGGTGTGCATTCGTTTGCTCATGTCTTTTGACTTTCCGCCAGAATTATGTAATTTTATCCATATGCTTAAATATTAAGATTGGCTATGTATGAACCCTTTGGTGGGGTAGTGGTGTATGATACGGCAGATGTGGTCGAGATTCTTTGTAATCGTGTGTATAGCGCAGAAGAAGAG
>JACEFZ010010117.1:35000-67570 GCA_014155875.1 Cepaea nemoralis
GGACGATACGGGTTAAAGTCATAACTAGAACAGTGGGGGTTAAAGCTAATATACAGGGTGACACACACATACAAACAGAACCCATAGAAAGTTTATTAAATCCTACAAAGGCCAAGAACATTTCTTGATATTTGGTGAACGTAAACTTCAGTCTGTTTACAATGTGGGTCACTTGGCATAAATGTTATGCTCCAAATGGCCTCCTCAGCGTTGGATGCACACTTGCATACGGTGCGCTAAGTTGCCAATTACTCGACCGCTGTCCTCTGTGGGGATTTCCCTGATATTTGCTGTGATTACTGCTTTCAGTTCATCAATTTTTTGAGGGTTGTTCTGGCACACATTATCCATGAGATACTCCCATAGATAAAAATCTAGGGGGTTCAAGTTAGGTGAAAGCGGTGTCCACTCCAAGCCACACTTCATACTTTGCAGTCTCCCCTGAAATCGTTCATTTGATGTATGTGGGGTGGCCCGGTCTTGCTGGAACGACTGTAGGTCTCGATCCAATCCTCTGCGTCATCCCAATGATGCCCAAATCTTTCACGAATGTCTTGGTTCAGTTTTGTTTTGTTTGTTTGTTTGTGTTTTTTCGGGGGGGGGGGGGGGGGGGGGGTGTCACCCTGTATGTCATTAGAAAAATTAAAAATTAGTTGCATATCTTTTAGAGGACGTCGCAATCAACTTTAGCATGAGTTGGCTGTTTGTGGTTTCTTACAAGTTTACGTTCAGTAGTTTGACATTGCTTTATGAGCGACCGACGCTCATACCATTGTATGAATACCAGCCCAAGGCAGCCTGCTTCCAAATCACCCGCAGCTGTGTTTCGAACGTGGTATGCGAGCTTGCGAATCGCGTTCATCACCACTCAGCCACGGCATATATAAGCCGTTACACAACGGAATCGGTGTCAACACATCACCTCTCAGCCACGTGATACAAGCCATTACACAACGGAATCTGTGTCATCACATCACGTGAGTTCGTGTTCCTAGGCGTGCAGAAAGTTCGAGAAAGTCAACCAGGATAATCACGGCGAGAGGGAATCTTTAATGGCGTGTGCGAGGATGCTGAACCTACTCCAGTGATGTTGGCAGTCGCAGCAGCTTTCTCGTCCTGTCTTTGCTTCTGAAGATAATTATGGACAATAATGAAAGGAATGGAATGTCTGAAAACTTTGAGAGAAAGTGTGTGAGAATCTGAACTATTTAGGTTCAAGAATGAAGGTTCATTTCGGAGGCTGGGTTGTTGGCACGGCGATGTTAGTGGCGCGGCTTGCATAGGTTATTGCTCTAACACTGTCTGTCTGCATGCCTGCAGGGCTACTTACTTGTCTATCTTCTTATCTGTTCGTATATCTACCCTTTTACCAACGACCCAGCCATCCACATATTGTCTGTCTGTTTGTCTGTCTGTCAATGTGCCTGCCACTCTGTCTGTCTGTCTGTCTGTGTACTATCCATCAATGTGCCTGCCACTCTGTCTGTCTGTCTGTCTGTCTGTCTGTTTGTCTGTCTGTCTGTCTGTCTGGCTGTCTACTATCCATCAATGTGCCTGCCACTCTGTCTGTCTGTCTGTCTGTCTGTCTGTCTGTCTGTCTGTCTGTCTGTCTGTCTGTCTGTCTGTCTGTCTGTCTGTCTGTCTGTCTGTCTACCTGATTACCCGCCTGACTGCTTGTCTACCTTTTTGGACTACATAACAGTGAATGTATGTGTGTGTGCATGTGTGTGTATACGTGTGTATATGTGTGTGTGCATGTGTGTGTACGTGTGCGTGTGCGTGCGTGCGTGCGTGTGTGTGTGTACACACAGAGTATAGGGCAAACCACCAGCAAACAAATACAAGTAAACATTTTAAGAACATGCGTCGTCTCCGTGATAACCCACAGATGTGAGTCATTGACTATTACACAATCACGAAAGTAGAAACCCGGGGTTTGTAAACTTAAATGTGACAGAAACATTCTTAGAATACCTTTGACTGAGAAGACGCTAGCAATAACATAAGTTCTAGATTATAACTAGGATATAGTTATCTAAGTTCTAGATTATAACTAGGATATAGTTATCTAAGTTCTGGGTTATAACTAGGATATAGTTATCTAAGTTCTAGATTATAACTAGGATATAGTTATCTAAGTTCTGGGTTATAACTAGGATATAGTTATCTAAGTTCTAGATTATAACTAGGATATAGTTATCTAAGTTCTAGATTATAACTAGGATATAGTTATCTAAGTTCTGGGTTATAACTAGGATATAGTTATCTAAGTTCTGGGTTATAACTAGGATATAGTTATCTAAGTTCTGGGTTATAACTAGGATATACGACTTGGTTTCTTTTGTTATTTTAGATAATTGTTTAAGTTCTGGGTTATAACTATGATACACAGCTTGATGTCATTAATTGTTTCAGTTGTGGGTTATAACTAGGATACACAACTTGATGTCTTTTGTTATTTTAGATAAGTGTTCATATGTGTGTACTTTACTGGACGTTGCGATCAACCCCAAGTTGATGTTCAGGAAGTTTCAGCTCGAGCGCGTTAAATCTTTCGAGCACTGAACGGCATTTATATTGGTTTATTTGTATTCCAAGAGCCATTATGACATTCATGGGAATTCTTCTGAGGAAAAAAGATGTCATAAAATCATCCACTTCTTCTTATACTCCATGTCGTTTTGGTATCTATGATTATGTCTGTCCACAACCCTGTGTTTTTTAAGCTGTCTATCATTTCTGATATCGACGTACATCAATACCATCATTTCAAAGTGTCCAGGATCTTCTATCTTGGTCTTCCCTCTGCCTCTTTTTCCCTCCAACCTTCCCGCTGTGACGACATACTCCAGCTTTCGTCATCTAATAACATGCGTAAATAATTCTTCTGATACGAGTAACCACTTCTGTTATTCTCTATGTGAATTGATTTCCTTCAAGATAATTCAGTGGTTTTTTTATCTGTCCAAGATGTTCCCATCCTTCTTCTATGAAACCACATCTCTGCAGCTTCCACACAATTCCTCACTTGTCTGCTAATAGTCCATGACCGGTTCCGTTCACCAGGACTGGCTAACTATAGTTCTAAAGAACTATTATGTCTAACGCATTAAAAATGAGAATTATCAAATGTTACGTATATTCAACGTTACTGTGGGACGCAGAGGTGTGTCCAAAGCACCAGGGCCGGGTTATATACTGGCTAAGACCTATTGACGCGTCCTCGTCGAGCGTCCTGGGCAACAGGTCCCTTCGGGGTCCTGGCTGAAGTCAATAGGATCGCTGATTCCTCCGAAGTCGGAGAGTGTCTGCCTGTACGGCGAGGAACCACCAGTCTGCACACCAATAAGCCAGACATGGGACAACGGATACTCACGCAAACCTCAGGTCCTGTATGACATCACACTGATGCTGGACAACAGGATGTCTTCATCCGACATACAGGACTTCGCGTTGGAGCTCAAGCCAACGAACACAAGCAAGCAAGCAAGCAAGCAACGTTACTGTATGGCACGGAAGCCAGGACATTGAACAAGTAACTAGAAAGTCGAATAGATTCCCTGGAGATGTGGATATACAGAAGAGTATGTCGTATTTCATAGACACAGAAACAATCAACTGGAGAGGCTCTAGAAAAACTGGGAATGGAAAGAGAGTTGATGAAAGACATTAAAAAAAGAAGCAAGTGAAATATTTCGGCCACGTTAAAAGACATAACACTCTTATAAAAACCATACTGAAGGACAAGGTTGAGGGCAAGCGAGCAAGAAGTAGACAACGATACAAGTGGGAAGATAACATCAAGAGATGGATTAACATCAGTCTGATAGAATGTACAGTCAAAGCGAGAGACGGTGTTGGAGATCCATAGCAGTCTACCTTCATTGTGAAGACGGCACCTGATTGATTTCGAGAGATGTGGAAGCAATCGCTTTGCGTCATTCAATGGTGTGAGGCATCGGTCGTACAGCAATTGCTAACTTTTTTTTAAAAATATCCTTTCTATATGACATCGCTGTCAACACCAGTATTTTACTGCTTTTGTTGTAGTCTTGGCAAGTTTACGTTCAATAGTTTGCCTTTGCTTTTTGAACGACCGGCTCCCATACCAATTCGTTAAAACCCAGCACAATGCGGTGTGCTGCCAAATCGCGCGCAACTGTGTTTAAAAAAGCGGGTAAACGGGATTATGAAACGCGTCAATAACACCTTCGCGACGGAGTCCGGCAATTGCAAACTACTGATCATAATATTGCGTAGTACATCACGAATAGCCAATAAATGCTGGGGTTGACTGCAACGTCCTGTGCAGTTATAAACTAACCCTTTTAACCCAGAGAAACCCATCCACACACCTCATAGCATAAACTTAATATAACCTGATACGACCATATCAGAATGGGCAAACCTGCCTGCGATCTCGAGTTTCCCATCACTCACACACCTGGTTCGGCAGCTTTGCAAGATAGCACTCGTTTTGATTTTGTCGTTTGCACATTTTAACATTCGACTCTGGCGTGTTGTGCAGCGTGCGCATCTCATAAACCCGCCCGCGCATGGCTATATTTAGATGTCCTTGCCATTAGCCAAACCAAGAGTTAGTTCTTAGAATTTATTTACACAGCTAGTCTGGCCCCGCCTCTGGGTTTCTCTGGAACATTTCATAACTTGAGTTGCCGTCTTTTCTCTCCTTCTCTAACATGCTTTTTTCTAACTGGTGTTGGCAGATTTGAGCTTGGGCTTCTTTATTCCCCCCTTGGAAACCCTGAAATTCCCCCCTAGGGGGGAATTCCCCACCGGTTGAGAACCACTGTTCTACCTGAACCACTGCTAATCTCCCGCTATCTCATCCTTTCCACATGCGGGTTCTCAATCTCTTTTCCCCACCTAAGCATAATAGTGGGACTAAAAGGGTTATGACACAATTACCAATGTAGCTGAGCTTATTGACGGGGGAGGGTAGATGTAGTACTAAATACATTCCAGTGTAATGAGTTTAGATGAGTTGAGTCAAGAACCGACTTCATAGAACTTGCGATATTACCATACGTGCTCCGTCCTCATCTTCTATAGCCAGCGAAGAGTTCAAATACTAATGGTATCAGCAGCAGTCTGATTATGTGTACCATTGGCCTTTCCTCGGAGTCCCGAGTGTCAGCACCATTCTCTCCAGGCTGTGATATCTATCTGTCCTTCCACATTATATACACGATCCCAAAAACTATAGCGATATTTGAACATGTATCCTCACAGTATTTGAACAGGAGATATGTAAATAGACTCGACATTTAGCCAAATATTATTTGAGTAATTGTGTGAATAGACTTTTGTGAAATGTGTTAAAACTGTAACAATATTCCGACATATTTCGGCATAGTTCGATAATATTTCCGATATATTCCGACATAGCCATGGAATATTTGGCAGGAGAGCTTTAAATCGGCTTTACACAGGTCTTCTCCGCGCTTTTATAACCAGATATATTTCTGGTGCAGACGCACAGGTGCACCCTTCTCACAGTATGGCTGAACCGCTTTCATTACTGCCTCTCCACATAGGTTCTCATCCCTTACCTTTTACATTACCCCGTTTCATCTGCCGAATTATGATCGGTTATTACTTTCTTACATCTTTTTCTTCAAGTCGACGAAACTTCATTCTCAATTATAGTACTGGCTCAGCAGTTTTGCATGATGTATTTTGTTATTATTTTCCGCATGTTGTTTCCCGCTAATGCTCTCCTTCATGTACTTTTTTTTTTTTTAGCATTTAACGACTCGGGGAAGCGCTTCTGGCTTGATTTAATCGTCTGTGTTTCAAGATGAACTGGGAACCGAGAACATTCTTTCGCTTCACCTTCCAGCCATGAGATTTCTCGAGTAGCGAGTTTACAAATGTCTAAGACTAAATATGGATCTGAGTAACGGTGAACACAGTTGCACAGCAGACATTGCTGTTGGGATATGTTGTGTTCAATCAATTAATCAATCAGTTGCACGGCAGATATTGCTATTAGGATATGTTGTGTTCAATCAATCAATCAATCAATCAGTCAGTCAGTTAATCAACAAGTCAATCAGACAATCAATCAATCAATCAATCAGTCGATCCCTCAATCAATCGATCAATCAATCATTCAAAACACCACTTAGTCGATCGATAGATCGATCAATCAATCAGTTAATCAATCAATCGAACAGTTAGTCGATAAATCAACCAATCAGTTAATCAGTCAATCAGTCAGACAAACAATCAATCAGTTATCCAATTAATCATTCAATCAATCAATCGGTCAATTAATCAACCACTGAAACAATCAATGAATCAGTCGATCATCCAAACAATACATCAGTCAATTAGTCAATCAATCAGTCAGTCATTCGGTCAATCTGTCAGTCATTCAGATAGTCAATCAATCAGTCAATCAATCAACAATCAATTAAGCAATCAATCAATTAGTCAATCAATGAATCAGTCAATCAATCAATCGACAAATAAATAAATCATTTATTAAGTCAATCAACAAATCAATCATTCATTCATTCAATCAATCAATCATTCAATCAGTCATTCAATCAATCAGTCAATCAATTAATTAGACAGTCAATCAATTTAGCAACCAATCGGTTATTCAATCAATCAATCATTCAATCAATCCGTCAGTCAATTAATTAGCCATTCAATTAATTAGCCATTCAATCAATTAATCAATCAATCAGTTAATCAATCAATCAGACAATCAATTGGCCAATCACTCATCCGAAAAGATCAATCAGTCATTCAGTCAATCAATCAGTCACTCCATCATTCAGTCTATGAATCACTCAATCAGTTAATCAATTAATCTATCATTTAAGCAATCAGTCAGTCAATCAGTCAATCAGTCAGTCAATCAATTAATCAGTTCATCAAACAATCAATCAGTCATCAATCAACCAGACAGTCATTAATCAATAAATCAGTCATTCAATTCAATCAATCAATCAGTAGGTCAATCAATCAGACAGTCAATCAATCAATCAGACATTCAATCAATCAATCAGTCAGTCACTCAGTGAATCAGTCAGTCAATCAATCCTCCAGTCAATCAATCAATCAACCAATCAGTTAGTCAGTCAATCAATCAATAATTCAACCAATCAGTCAGTCAATCAATCAATCAGTCAGTCAATAAATCCATCAGTCCATCAGTTGCTTAGTTAATCAATCAATCAATCAGTTAGTTAGTCAATCAATCATTCCGTCAATAATCAACCACTCAATCAATCAGATAGTCAATCAATCGATGAATCATTCAATCAGTAAATCATTCGTTCAATCAATCTTTCAGTCAATCGCACAATCAATCAGTCAGTCAATTAGTCAGTCAATCAGTCAGTCAATCAATCAGTCAATCAATCAACCAATTAGTCAATCGAATTGTTAGCCATACAATCAATCAGTCAATGAATTAATCAATCAATCAGTTAATCAATCAGTCAGTAATCAAGCAGTCAGTCAATCGGTCAATCGATCAGCCAATCAACCAGCCAATCAATCAGCCAATCAATCAGTCAATCAATCCATCAGTCGCCAGTCAATCAATCAATCAACCAATCAATATGTCAATCAATTAGTCAGTCATTCAATCAATCAGTTAATCAATCAATTAGTCAATGAATCAATCAATCAGTTGATCAGTCAGTCAGTCAATCAATCAATGAACCAAGTTCTGCAGAAAATGTGTACTCCATGTATCTCAAACACTCCCTGCCTTTGACTCTATTGTATCCTCAGACCGACATCTTGTCGTCCATCCCTTTGATATTGTCGTACCAATTGTATCGTTGTCTACCCCTTACTCGTCTGCCTTTTCCCATCCAATACTGCTTTCATAAGAGTGTCGGGTCCTGTAATGTGACCAAAGTAATTAGCGAGCCGAGGTGAAGCATTGGTTGGCATGCTTAATCTTCAGGCCCGATGGTTATTTCTTCGAATCCCTATACAATTTAAACAATTGACACAGGCTCCCAAGTGGCAGTAGTTTAAGGTCTCTCTCTCTCTCTCTCTCTCTCTCTCTCTCTCTCTCTCTCTCTCTCTCTCTCTCTCTCTCTCTCTCTCTCTCTCTCTCTCTCTCTCTCTCTCCTCCCGCATATCCTTTATAGGACATTGCAGTCAACACCGTTCTTAAAGAGGTGAAAGGACCTGCAGTGTTCCATTGTTCACATGGGGCAGTGGGGATCATTTTGTGTGATATTCACTAGCACATGTACGGGGCATTATGAGGCGACCCTTTGCGTGAAGTTGGAACTGCTACTAACTAACAGTTTTGGGGTGTTTTCATAAATCAAGGACATGTGTCAGTCACAAGCAATTGAACCAAATGGACTAAATGGAACGAGAAGAAGAGCCCAACCGTGCAAATGATGGGCAGAGGGAATAACTGAGGCCTTCCGACCATGTAATAGATAGACAGAGGGGATAACAGTGTCCATGGGAATCTCGTTATGTGAAGCCCATAAACAGACACTCTCCCGCTGTTTATGCTTGACCTCGACACCGCAAGGTACAAGATGAACACGATGAGATGATGACCCGTTGAATGCCGACTGTTCTATAGAAATATGAGGCTAGCTTCATCCACCCAGGTGTGTAGTGAGGTCAATCACTTTAAGGTTAAAGCTAAAGTTAATTGCATGCTCTATTACAGAACGTTGCATCCATCCCCCAGCATTTTTGGCTGTTTGTGATTTATTAGGCAAGTTTACGTTCAGTAATTTGCCATTGTTTTATGAAAGACCAATGCTCACTCCATTATTAGACATCAACACAAGGCGGCCTGCTTCCAAATCGCCTGCAGCCGATTTCGAACGCGATATGTGGGATCACGAATCGCGTTCACTACACCTTTGCCACAGAGGTCGGCCTTTTACTTTTACTTTGACTAACATCTGGCGGTCTTAACAGACGATAGTTTGTAAAATGGAGTTATACCTCTCCATAACATAAAGCCTGGTTGACTTTAGAGAGCATGTGTTGCCCATGCGGCAAGATCCCTCTCTCGGTGTGCCTTGTTTACTCCAGAGAAATGGTAACACCAATACGTTTGGAGCAAGACATGCTGCAGAAGCTGCCGGATCGGCAAAGCAATGTTCTAACTATCCACCAGTCGGAGCTTCCATCATAGACCAGCTGCCAACCAAGGCTTAGGGCCTGGTCTGCCCTGCCATGACATTTAATCTTTAGGTTGCATTTCCTCGCAATAGGGTAAGGCTTGTACCCTCCCAATTGCACTCCTCCTCCCGAATCCGCTGGCACAATGTGGAGTGTCGAGATTGGTGAGCGCCGCCCGACATTGGGCGCAAACATAAATCATGTAGTACCGTCTACAGACATGCGTTAGCTCAATTATTTC
The DNA here is from genome assembly GCA_014155875.1 of Cepaea nemoralis. Lineage (NCBI taxonomy): Eukaryota > Metazoa > Mollusca > Gastropoda > Stylommatophora > Helicidae > Cepaea > Cepaea nemoralis. Next base: position 44,395 of record JACEFZ010010117.1, read on the forward strand.
TGACTAAGACCTGACACTAAAGGTTTTCTTTTCTATATTTATAAATGGCTATCAGTTCGTGGCTTCCTTATACACAGCTGTTGTTTCGTTTCCGAATCCATCAACGATGATTACCACTATCCTCTGTTGGTCCTCTCATTTCATAATATGATATAATCCAATTCCCCCCATTCATGTATGTCTCTCAAATCAAGCGGTTACGGACGCAGATCGTAATCCCGCAAACGGCGTTCGAAACACAGCTGCGGGTGATTCGGCAGCAGACCGCCTTGCGTTGGTTTCCATACAATGCTATAAGTGCCGGTTGTTCAGAAATCAATGGCAAACTACTGAACGTAAACTCGCCCAGGAATCACAAACAACTAAAAAAACAAACAGCAATTAAGGTGATTTCTCTTTGGTGAAACCTCACTTCAAGAGACGGAATCATACAAATGTTTAGGTAGCAATGTACAAAAGAACAAAACAAAAACAAAAACAAAAAGCAAAGAAGATGGTGGAACAGATAAAGATATCAGAATAAGATTACGGAAGGCTTGAGGAGTTTTTAATTACACTAGGAATTCTGTAGAGGTCAAAAGAGATTAAACTCAGCACTAAATTTAGAATATTCCATTCTAAGGTTAAATCGGTGTTACTGTATGGGTCAGAAATATGGATAACAATGAAAATAATTGAAACTAAACTACAAACTTTCACTAATGTATGCTTGTGCAAGATGGAAGGAACAAAATGGTATGATAGTCACCAATGGTGTGGTCAGAGGAGAGAAATAAACACAGCGGAGTGAACCAAGAGTTGGAGAAAAGAGACTGGTATTGGATAGGACATTCATTGAGAAAATCCGAGAATAATATAACTAGAACAGTGGTTCTCAACCTTATTTGGCCCATGTACCCCTTCACTATATGTTCAGAATGTCATACCCCCTCCCCCTTTTTCGTATTTCTATCCTATAATCCCCCCCCCCCCCTTTTTTTCGTCCCTACATAGTATACGTAAAACGGGAAGCTAAATTTAATAACACATACTAGAACAAGTCTAGACGTCTACATAAAACGTGAATTACGGGTATATTTACGTTATAAAACAAGCAACTAGAAAGCCGCATAGAAACCCTGGAGATGTGGATGTACAGACGAATATTTCGTATTTCATGGAAACAAAAACAATCAAATGCAGAGGTTCTAGAAAAACTTGGGATTGAAGAGAGAGTTGATGAAAGAAATAAAGAGGAGGCAAGTGAAATATTTCGGCCACGTTAAAAGACATGCTACTCTTGTAAAAATTATACTGGAATGCAAGGTTGAGAGCAAGAGGTAGACAACGATACAAGTGGGAAATAACATCAAGAGATAGACGAACATCAACCTGACAGAATGTACAGTCAAGGCGACAGTGTTGGAGATCCATTGCAGCCAATCTTCATAGTGGAGACGGCACCTGATTTACGTTATAAAACGAATTACAGAAGAGCGAGAAGTACAGAACGTAAAGTATGGAGAGAAAAACAATATCAAATAATCGGTTCTTGTATTAACGCGATCTTGAAATAATCTTAATCATCCCATCCCCTCCCCCCGCCCCCGCCCCCCCCCCCCCCCCCCCCCCAAAAAAAACCCCTAAATTTCCCCCTGGGGGAGGGAGGGATTCCCCACCGGTTGATAGCCACTGAACTAGAATATTGGAATGCACAGGGAAAAAAGAAACAGAGAGAGGCCTAAACACCCACGGAGGAGAGAAGTATAAACAGAAATGATTATTATGGGGAAAATATGGTTAGCTAAGTATAGGATGACTTGAAGTAAGCCGGTTGACGGCCTATACCATTGGGGGATAAAGAATAAAAGAAGAATCTGTTATTATGATACGTATGACCTTCAATATCTCTCATCGTCTGCCGAATCTGTCATTAAAATGCATATGATCTCCCGAGTCTGCCATTATCATACTTATTATTATTATTATTATTATTTTGCATATTCTTTTTACAGGACATCGCAGTCAACACCAGCATTTCTGCCTCTGTGATCTCTTGGCAAGCTTACTTTCAGTAGTTTGTCATTGCTTTCTGAACGACCGGCACCGATACTAACGCAAAACCAACGCAAAAAGGTCTGCTGCCAAATCGCGCGCAGCTGTGTTTCGAACGCGGATATACGGGATTACGAACCGCGTCCGTAAGCCTTGTGCCACGGAGATGACACCGTACTTATTAGCTTTGGGTTTTTAGAATCTAAGGCCCAATGTAGTAACCAAACTGTTAGAAACCGTAAAGCAATAATTTCCTTTAGCAAGCTGGCCTTTTGGCTAAGATCAAAGTGTAGTACCGGCTACGTGACGATGGTATTACGGACGCAGTTCGTGGTCCCGCATACCCGCGTTCGAAACACAGCTGTGGGCAAACTACTGAACGTAAACGTGTCCAGGAATCACGAACAGCCAAAAAATTATGGGGTTGACTGCTACGTCCTGTAAAAGATATGCAACAAAATTTAACAAAGCGTAGTTCCTGTTCTGGATCTTGCCAGGGCCACATGCAGAGGCGGTCATTCTAATGACACACAGGGGCGTGGGGAACCTGATGGAGCGACTTTTGCTTCGGGGAAACCAAATGCCCTTTAAAAAAAAAAATAAAGCCACACAAAATTTAAACCCCCCAAAAATGCAATGATCGTAAAATGATTTTCTCTCCACAGCGCAGAACGACTCTTCCGTGTTTTTATCTGAAAGGAAATTGTCCTCAGGGGACACATTTTAGGGGCATAAACATATCAATTATCTGAACACGTGTACTACTGGTACACCTGGCGTAAAGATCTGTCCAGGCCGTGAGAGTGACTGTTCCTGAGCACTGTCTGCAAATGCTCACTGGGATACTACTACTACTACTACTACTACTACTACTACTACTACTACTACTACTACTACTACTACTACTACTACTACTACTACTACTACTACTACTACTACTACTACTACTACTACTACTTGTCGTGGAATACTGAGAGTTAATGATTCCCAGATAGACGACCTTATAAAACGACTAACCAGGTAGGAGAAGGGTTAACTAACAAAACAGTAAGGATAACCAACCACGGTGTGACCGGAGTCAATGACCCCCCCCCCCCCCCCCCCCCCCCCCCCCCCCCCCCCCCCCCCAATGTTAACGGATTGAAGTGTTAACGTAGAAATAACAGCGGCACAGGTCAACGAGAGTGTAGGATGACGAGGTTAAGTCACTGGTCACAAACATCACGAAATGTCGGGTTGAGGGACCAGGCGCGTGTGTTTATAGGTCTAGATACGGAAGTGCCCGCAGACAGCACAGGTAAACTGTCGAGTGGACAAATAGGTTTGCGACAAAGGCAGACAGCACGATTGGACAGTATCGCGGTCAGGTGATAAAGACAGGATTGAAAAACCAGATAGTGTCAGGTGGGTGTGGAGAGGGAGTCAGCGCTGATTACGCGGATGGTGAACTACCGGGAACAGAGTTAAAAGAGCCGCCAGAGTTGGGGCTGATAAGGAGGTGGGGAGATTGGTTACTGAGGAAAATTTCCACAGCATATTGCGGTCTAGATGACTCAGAGTGAAGGAACAAAACAATGAGGGTTTTAGAAATAACGGAAAAGTTTCAGATCAGTAAATTTCCACTAACGGTGATAATGAGGTATTGACTTGAGGTGTCCAGACAGGTCAAGGACTATGCGGCAAAAATGACCTATAAAGAGTGGCCACTTCTTTGTGGAAGTTTAGTGTGATTCTTGATTTCCATGAGACAAGGGAGTATGAAAAGGGTGGTGCTGCGTTCGGAGGAACGTTTGTGTATCTATTGTGCATTAGTACTCCCAATTCAGACAAGGATAATTATAAGGTAAAATCACAGTGAAGTAATCTTCTAGCATAGGGGAATAGATGATGCTTAGCGTGTACAAGTAAATACTAGTAGGAATAGTATAGACGTTAGGTAATCTTCTATATTATGTCAGAGTGGGTTTTTTCGGAAGCCTTTTCATTTCGGCTGGAGGAAAAGACACTCACATAAGAAAGAATATGAAGCAGACACAGCTCTCATTATTAAATCATTATTACACAGGTTCCAATACCAGGGCGGGACATATCAACTAAGATATAACACAGATAGCTGTGGTAAAGATCAATCAGTGTTGATAACCCCAAAGAAAGCACTTTCAAATAAGAAAGCACGACACTTGTGTATAAGAAAGTAGAGAAAAGAAGTGTCATCGTAAAAAGTAAGGATGACAGAGAACGGAAAATAGAGACCCTGTAACATAATAGAAAGACTCAAATGACTCAGTCTCGAAGAGTTGCAAGGCGCATACCAAGTGTCTATACCAATTAAGAACTATCCAGTGTAGAACTTTTACAGGACAAAATAGAAAATACTAGAAAATCGATGTGTTTTCCAGGATGGAATTAGGAACGCTATAAAAAAGCAAAGAACATTCAGTCTAAGCTGACAGCATATAGTGATCGGTTTAAGTACATTGATACAGTGGTGAACATTTTTTCATTACAAAAAACGGATATATCTACAGACTCAAGCAGACGGAGCATTCAGGGTGAGAGCGTTCCTTGTATCTATGTACTGTCCTGTACTTTAGCCGAGAGAAGAGACGAGAGAAGACACGGAGACTATCTATCAACATCTTATCTGGCATCCACACTAGAAGAACATACCAACTACATAGACGCTATCCATACCTACACCATACATACCTTTAATTAATAAATCTTTTATTAATTGTGGAAAGAAATGTTGTCGGAGTATGTGAAGGGGGGGGGGGGGATAAGTGAAAGTGAGATATTGTGAAGAGTAGACAGAACGGAGGAGTGTAGACATATGTCAGGCAATATAATCGAAGTAGAAGAGATATATAGGGTGTGCTTGTGGAGTCCACTTTCCTCCAAGGACAACGAGCTACATTAATTGGTGGAGCAGCGGGGTATAACATAATACCTACATTAACTGGAGTGCAAGCTGGACACCTACCCAGCGAGGTACTTCAAATACATATTGCTGACTTTTACTGGAAGGACGGCCACTGGGTATATGGTGCTATTACCTTTATGTTGGGGACCTTACAGCGTGAAAGATCCAGACAGGGTGAATGTGGATAGGTGATAAGACACATTACCTATCTAAGTCACACAGTTACACGTCTACATAAGTCTAGATCCTATATCTCCTCTTATGGTTGATAGAGTGGTTGTGATGTACTGTGTGGTATAGTAGATAAATAGTTAATTATTAGATAGACATAAGGAAAGTGATATATATAGATATATTTAACTTATATTAGGAGTAATTCTTTACTGTCGAGTCGTGTCCTTATTCTACCTGCTGACTTACTTTCTGTAACGATGGCCACTCCTAAATTGACTACAGCAGAACTTAGGGCCAAAGGAGAAGAAATAGGTTTGGCGGGTTCGGCCCTAACGGACTATGTTCAGGAGGTGGAGAGGGAGCTTCGTCAAGCAGAAAGGGAGGATAGAAAAGCTGAGTTAGAATTGAAGAAATTTGAAGCTGAGCAGGCGGCCAAGAAATTTGAAGCTGAGCAAGCGGCCAAGAAATTTGAAGCTGAGCAAGCGGCTAAGAAATTTGAAGCTGAGCAAGCGGCTAAGAAATTTGAATCTGAGCAAGCGGCTAAGAAATTGGAGGCAGAGCAAGAAGCTCAGAAAAGGGAGCACTAGTACCGGATGCGGGAACTTGAGCTCAAGATGCAATCTAGTGGAGAAACGGAGGGAGCAGTGGGAGGTTCCTCTCTCCCTGGCTCAACACCAGTAGGTGGACATAGCTACCATGCTATGAAGTTCCCTCTAGCGATCTACGAAGAGGGCAAAGAGAAAATTGATCAATATCTTCAACGCTTTCAGACAATGGCAATTGCTATGGGACTGGATAGGAGTAAATGGGCTCTTAAGATATCCCAGGGACTCAGGGGGTCGGGGTTCGAAGTGTACACACGCCTACCACCTGGTCAGGAAAACAACTACGACGAGCTAAAAGCCGCGTTAATGAAACATTACGAAATCACAGCACAAACATATAGGAAGAAGTTTAGATCGTCCAGACGAGAGCCGGGAGAGCTATTCGCTGCCTATAGTTTAAGGCTGAAAGCCTACCTCCAAAAATGGATAGATTTGGCTGAATTCAAGAGGGACTATGAGAGTCTGGAAGAGATGATGGTAGTCGACCAGATGCGCAAGCAAATGTCGAAACCTCTCAGAACCTTCTTGGGAGAACAAGGGGCGGAACGGATTGAGGCTGTGACTAAGCTGGCGGAAAGGTTCGTGGAAGTACATGGTGAAGCTGCGGAACTAAGTACGCCCACAAAAGGTCAGGAAAAACAAGACAGAAAGAAATCGAAGAACGGAAAAGAAACCAAAGTGGAACCTTATAAAAAGACGTCAACGGAGAGTTCCGAGAAGGTGAAGGAAGGAACCAAGAACACCTTGAATTCTCCCGCAAAACGACCGTGGTCGGAGAAGTGGTGCTCGTTTTGCAAGTCGCCCTCTCACAACACCAAAGACTGCAGATCGAAACCGAAAAACCCTTACTTCGCGGCATGCCAAGTGAATCATAAGAAGGTGATCACAGACATGGCTGAGGTCGGCGAAGAAGCTCGGACAAAAGAGAGCACCCGGAAAGCATGGAAGGGAACATGGTGCACACACTGCAGGTCGAAAGCACATACGACGGCAGAATGCCGAGGCAAGGCAAATGACGGTCCCTTCGACACACGCCTCGAGGAACCCATCGAGGATTCCCAGGGAAAAGTCGAGGAGGAGGAAGACATTCCGGACCAAGGGAGACCCTCGGTGGTGGAATTGATTGAGGTGAATGGACAACCAGTCCAATGTTTATACGATACTGGACTGAATGGGGAAGCGGTGATTTCTGCGGATCTAGTATCCCCAGAACAACTCACAGGGGAGACCATGGAGATACAGCCTGCGACTAAGAGTGCTGTGGCCATGAAGTTACCCATTGCTCAAGTGGAGATTCGGTCAAGATACGTCACCGGCACAATCAAGGCCGCTGTATTGACTGATCCCATATTTCCAGTCATCCTTGGTTGCCGGTATGTCTTTTTGGGAATGCCAAAGGAACCAATTCACATGGGAGCTATGCAGACACGCTCTCAGAAGGAAACGGATCAGGCAGAGACAAGGATCTCAAACCCAATGCCAGGGGAGTTACGAACTGCCCAGAGTGAGGATGATAATTTACGTCCTTGCTATAAGAAGTTGCAGAAGAGTGCTGTTCCACCCAAACGAGGACAGTACTACATGAAGAATCGGCTACTCTACCGGAGAGCCGGAAGGGGAGACAACTTACACGGTCAATTGGTAGTCCCGAAGGCCTACCGTTCCCAAATTCTTCAGATGGGGCATACCATTTCGTTCAGCGGACACATGGGTATCGCCGCCACCATGCAGCGGATTTCCTGTCATTATTATTGGCCAGGATTGACGGGAGATGTGAGTCGGTATGTAAAGTCATGCCCAGAGTGCCAGCGGGTGGCACCGAAACACTGGACAGCGCCGGTGGTGTTAGGTGAAATGCCCATTATGAACTCTCCTTTCGAGAGGGTAGCTATCGACATCGTGGGTCCTCTTCCTAGGACCAAGAAGAGGAACATGTATATCCTCACCATGGTGGATTGCTGTTCAATGTGGAGTGAAGCCATACCATTGTCAACCATTGACTCGAAAAGAGTGGCTGATGCATTGATGGAGGCTTTTACCAGATTAGGCTTCCCTAATCAGATTCTGACGGATAATGGGTCACAGTTTTGTGGGAAACTCATGGAGGAGGTATTTGGGGTGTTCCACTCCAACCATATACATACCAGTCCTTACCACCCTCAAGCTAATGGACAAGTAGAGCGTTTCAACGGCACGTTGATGACAATGCTCAGGAAATTGGCCCAGGAAAAACCTGATAGGTGGGATGAATACATCCCGGCAGCCCTTTTTGCTTATAGGGAAGTGCCACATGGCTCAACAGGAGTACCGCCAGCAACTCTGCTGTTTGGTCGACCAATCAAGGGACCATTGGAAGCTTTATTGAGGAGTTGGACGGAGGAAGAAACTTCAGAAGAGGTGATCTCCTCGTACAAATACGTGGAGGAACTGAAGGAAAAACTTCACACGGGCTGGGCTCTGGCGACTCGAAACTTGAGAAAGGCCAGAAAGAGACATGCGGAGTACTATAACCGTAGGTCTAGAGACAGAGCTCTTGAGGTGGGAGACAAAGTCTTGTTGTTACTCCCAACGGGAAACAACAAACTGGAGATAGGATGGCAAGGACCATTTCCCGTGGAAAGGATGGTATCCAGAACCAACTATCAAATACGGATCCGGGGAAAGTCGAAGATTTTTCATATTAATCTCTTGAGAAAATATGAAGAAAGAACCGGGGAAGGAGCAGCCCATCTCATGGCAATGGCGGTAGCAGTGGAGACTGAAACCGGACCAGATGAGGGGAGGGAGTATCCTCTAATAAACCAGGAAACTTATCGGGAAGTACAGGTGAACCCCGATCTGACTCTCCAAGAGAGGGAAGAGATTGCCCAGGTTCTCAAATCCCATAAGCAGATCCTGACGGATAAACCAGGACGGACGGAGCTGGTCGAGTTCGAGATGACCTTAACCACGCAGGATCCGGTCCGCCAAAAAATCTACCCAGTGCCCTTTGCTAAAGAGAAGGCTTTGGAGGAGGAGATACAGAAACTGTTGGAGGATGAGGTGATTGCACCATCCACATCCCCATATAATGCTGGAGTGGTGTTGTTACGCAAACCGAGTGGAGAACACCGATTGTGTATTGACTATAGACTTTTGAATAGTCATACCCAGTTCCAAGTGGAACCGTTGCCGAATCCAACCCAGTTGTTCGCCAGGCTCCATAAGGCCAAGTACTTCTCTAAAGTAGATCTGAGTAGGGGTTATTATCAGATCCCGGTCAAACCAGAAGTTCGACCTCTGCTGGCTTTCAGTACACCTAATGGACACTATGAGTTCAATGTCATGCCTTTTGGACTCAGTAATGCGCCTAGTGTGTTTACTCGCATGATGAGAGCGTTGTTGGATCCTCTACGTGACCCGGCCATTATCTCATTCATGGATGATATACTGATTGCCAGTGACAGATTAGATGACCATTTGGGATCCTTAGAGAGAGATTTCGATAGGCTCCGGGAAGCAGGGCTTACCGCGCGACCAACCAAGTGCATGATTGGTTACCAAACTCTTGAATTTCTAGGTCATACCATCACTCCCGGGAAAATTGTCCCGGAGGAGAAGAACCTGGAAAAAGTCAGACGAGCTTCGAGGCCTAAAACAAAGAAAGATATAAGATCTTTCCTATCATTGTGTGGATTTTATCAAAAGTTCATTCCTCATTTTACCGAACTGGGAAATCCATTAACAGAAACCTTAAAAAAGGGACTTCCAGATACAGTTATATGGACGCCAGAATGTGAGGAGGCCTACAGTCAATTAAAGGAGGCGTTGGTGAACAAGCCAGTTCTACAACTCCCAGACCTCACAAAGCCATTTGTGCTAAGAACAGATGCAAGTGGGATCGGAATTGGAGCAACCTTATTACAAGAAGGAATAGACGATGCTTCAGTTTTGAAACCTGTAGCTTATGCCAGTAAGAAACTTCTACCGGCAGAGAAAAATTATTCGACTATTGAAAGAGAGTGCTTGTCACTCGTATGGGCCGTACAAAAATTTCAACCATACTTGTACGGAGTACAGTTTACGGTCCAGTCAGATCATCAACCCTTGATGTTCCTAGCTACGTCGCAGAAACTCAATGCCAGGTTGATGAGATGGTCATTGTTGCTGCAACCATACCACTTCACAGTGGAATATATCCCTGGAAAGGAGAATGTAGGAGCGGATTTCCTATCCAGACATCCAGCTCCGGAGGAAGAAGACTAGGGTTGTGGATCAAGGGAATCAAACCTACAGTGAGAAAGATTCGACGCGGTCTAATCTCTTAAGAGGGGGCCTATGTCGTGGAATACTGAGAGTTAATGATTCCCAGATAGACGACCTTATAAAACGACTAACCAGGTAGGAGAAGGGTTAACAAACAAAACAGTAAGGATAACCAACCACGGTGTGACCGGAGTCAATGACCCCCCCCCCCCCCCCCAATGTTAACGGATTGAAGTGTTAACGTAGAAATAACAGCGGCACAGGTCAACGAGAGTGTAGGATGACGAGGTTAAGTCACTGGTCACAAACATCACGAAATGTCGGGTTGAGGGACCAGGCGCGTGTGTTTATAGGTCTAGATACGGAAGTGCCCGCAGACAGCACAGGTAAACTGTCGAGTGGACAAATAGGTTTGCGACAAAGGCAGACAGCACGATTGGACAGTATCGCGGTCAGGTGATAAAGACAGGATTGAAAAACCAGATAGTGTCAGGTGGGTGTGGAGAGGGAGTCAGCGCTGATTACGCGGATGGTGAACTACCGGGAACAGAGTTAAAAGAGCCGCCAGAGTTGGGGCTGATAAGGAGGTGGGGAGATTGGTTACTGAGGAAAATTTCCACAGCATATTGCGGTCTAGATGACTCAGAGTGAAGGAACAAAACAATGAGGGTTTTAGAAATAACGGAAAAGTTTCAGATCAGTAAATTTCCACTAACGGTGATAATGAGGTATTGACTTGAGGTGTCCAGACAGGTCAAGGACTATGCGGCAAAAATGACCTATAAAGAGTGGCCACTTCTTTGTGGAAGTTTAGTGTGATTCTTGATTTCCATGAGACAAGGGAGTATGAAAAGGGTGGTGCTGCGTTCGGAGGAACGTTTGTGTATCTATTGTGCATTAGTACTCCCAATTCAGACAAGGATAATTATAAGGTAAAATCACAGTGAAGTAATCTTCTAGCATAGGGGAATAGATGATGCTTAGCGTGTACAAGTAAATACTAGTAGGAATAGTATAGACGTTAGGTAATCTTCTATATTATGTCAGAGTGGGTTTTTTCGGAAGCCTTTTCATTTCGGCTGGAGGAAAAGACACTCACATAAGAAAGAATATGAAGCAGACACAGCTCTCATTATTAAATCTTTATTACACAGGTTCCAATACCAGGGCGGGACATATCAACTAAGATATAACACAGATAGCTGTGGTAAAGATCAATCAGTGTTGATAACCCCAAAGAAAGCACTTTCAAATAAGAAAGCACGACACTTGTGTATAAGAAAGTAGAGAAAAGAAGTGTCATCGTAAAAAGTAAGGATGACAGAGAACGGAAAATAGAGACCCTGTAACATAATAGAAAGACTCAAATGACTCAGTCTCGAAGAGTTGCAAGGCGCATACCAAGTGTCTATACCAATTAAGAACTATCCAGTGTAGAACTTTTACAGGACAAAATAGAAAATACTAGAAAATCGATGTGTTTTCCAGGATGGAATTAGGAACGCTATAAAAAAGCAAAGAACATTCAGTCTAAGCTGACAGCATATAGTGATCGGTTTAAGTACATTGATACAGTGGTGAACATTTTTTCATTACAAAAAAACGGATATATCTACAGACTCAAGCAGACGGAGCATTCAGGGTGAGAGCGTTCCTTGTATCTATGTACTGTCCTGTACTTTAGCCGAGAGAAGAGACGAGAGAAGACACGGAGACTATCTATCAACATCTTATCTGGCATCCACACTAGAAGAACATACCAACTACATAGACGCTATCCATACCTACACCATACATACCTTTAATTAATAAATCTTTTCTTAATTGTGGAAAGAAATTTTGTCGGAGTATGTGAAAGGGGGGGGGGGGGGGATAAGTGAAAGTGAGATATTGTGAAGAGTAGACAGAACGGAGGAGTGTAGACATATGTCAGGCAATATAATAGAAGTAGAAGGGATATATAGGGTGTGCTTGTGGAGTCCACTTTCCTCCAAGGACAACGAGCTACACTACTACTACTACTACTGCTGCTGCTGCTGCTGCTGCTGTTGCTGCTATTACTACTACTATTAAAGTAGCCAAATGCCTCGTCATCTAATTAGTGACTCGCATGAATGAATTAACGAGATCCCCACTGTCCCTATCTACTATCTAGCGAAACCACAGCCAAGGGAACGGGCTTGGTAGAACCAGCGGGGAAAGATGACCCTGTTGAGCTTGACTCTAGTCCGACCTTGCAGCATCTGCAGTCTATCTTGTTCCGACGTACTGGTCATCCTTTCCTCTGGATAAAACAGGGTAGACCGAGAGAGGGATCCTGCTGCATGGGTAACACTTGTTCTCTGAATCCAGCCTAAGTATTGTCCTATGGAGTTTTAGATCCAATCCACATACTTTCGTCTGTAAAGACGGCAAGGTGCCATTAATTTACTACCACTATTGCCACCTCAACTACTCCTCCTATCACTATACCGCTGTCTACACACAGGCCTGATGTTCAAACCTGACATAAGCATGTCTATTCATCGAGCACGTTATTGCAACTGAGCAGGTTTACCAGAGCTCACGCAGCAGAGCACCATCCTCCTCCTCCTCCTCATCATCATCATCATCATCATCATCATCATCATCATGAAGGGACGCAGAGGTGTTTCCAGGGTACCAGGGCTGAGTTATATACTGGCCAAGACCTACTGACTCGTCCTCGCCGAGCGTCCTGGGTAACAGGTCCCTTCGGGGTCCTGGCTAAAGTCAGTAGGATCGTTGATTCCTCCGAAGTCTGAGAGTGTCTGCCTGTACGGCGAGGAACCACCAGTCTGCACACCAATAAGCCAGACATGGGACAACGCATACTCACGCAAACCTCAGGTCCTGTATGACATCACACTGATGTTGGACAGCAGGATGTTTTCATCCGGCATACAGGACTTTGCGCTGGAGTTCACAGTCAACGAACACAAGCAAAGCAAGCAAGCATCATCATAAAGAACATCCATTGCAGAACGTGGCATTCATCACAAACCCGCCCTAAAAATCTCCCATCCCTCACTGGTGGTCATGCATTCGACTCCCAATCCTAGCGCGGATTATTTTGTCATTCCCGATATTTCCCCACTGGGACATAGATGTCTACTAACTCACACACACCCCTCTCTTTAGCTATCCCGTGCAGATCCGTCCATGTTCTTCCGTCTATGTTTCTATTTCTCTCCTCCGTGTGTGTTTATGTCTTCCTCTGTTTCTTCTGCTCGATGATATCAAAGTAATAGGTGACATCAAAATGTGAAATAGAAATAGCAGGGAAAATTCGTAAACAAGTGGCTATTTTTAAATATCTAGGGGCAATTATAAATCAGATGGAAGATGCACAACATAGAGTAAGAGCAGAATAGGGCAAGCAAAATCTGCATTTCAGAAAATGAAACGTATCTTATGCAATATAAGTCATTATCATTGTATGTAAGAAACAGAGTGCTGAAGTGCTATCTATATAGAACTTCATTTGCTGAATGGCAGTAAATCTTGGAATGTAAATGGACAAATTAGTAAGAATGTTGAAGCAACATAGGTGTGGTTCCTGAGACGAATGTTGCGAATTCCTTGGACTTTCAGCGTACTAACGACGATTGCCTGAAAGAGGATAATAAGTAGACCAAGAGAAATGATGCTGGATGGACTGAGACGGTGGCATGGAGGAATATAATCGGCAGAAATGACCAAGAGAATCAATGACCGAGATCTGTGGAGAGACATGAACGCCTACGCTAGCTGGCAACGTACTTGATAATGATGATGAGGATGATGATGATGTGATGATGATCATCTGATGATGATGATGATGATGATGATGATGATGATGATGATGATGATGATGATGATGTGATGATGATGATGATGATGATGTTTGCTGTGGGGCGACAACATTAACATATGTTTTCTATGTAAATCAATTAACATTTTTTTCAAAAAATGCAGCATTTGAAAGTTAAACAAAAAATATTGCCCTTTCAGCATATGTGGCTTGTGCAGATAAGGAACCTGATAAATACATCTTGCTGTGTACGAAATCTACCTGTAGACGAGCGTCTCCACCAATATTTTCTTCCAGGTTTTAGTGCCAAAATTAATGAGCTTGGAAGGCGCTCGGTTTTCAACAGAGCAACCGTTCTTCTGATAGAGCAGTTTACTTTACCTCTGCAAATATTCCGTCGCCCACTTATTTGAGGGGAAATAAGATAGTTCTAGAAATGCAATGTTTATTTGTGTACGACTTGGGGCGTGTATTAGTGCGCTGTGTGCGTTACCGAGAGTTGAGGTGAGATGAGCTGAGTCAAGAACTGCTGACATCACAGCACTCGGGATATTTCCGTACGTGCTCAGTCCTCATCTTCAACAACCAGCAAAAAATCCACATACTAATCGTAGTGGTTGCAGTCTGTTGCAGAGATGTAGTGCTGTCATCATCATCATGTGCCATAATGTTTCACCATCTCACTCAATCACCAGAGCCGTGGATCAGCTCAGTGTTCTTCTTTCGACCTTGCCACGTGGCCAAGCGATCCAGATATTTACTTCTCTGTCTTCCCCTTGTTCTCTTCCCCTCGATCTTGCCAGTCGTCACCAAGTTCTCCAATTTATTTCTTCTCATAACGTGACCTAAACAATTGTGAAGTAGTGCTGAAGGGGCGTTACATTAGGTTTATATTTGCATGTGAATGAGCTAGATCAATGTCAGATACGACTAAGCTACCGTATGACAGTAGACGGTACTACCTGCTTTCTGTTAGCGTCGAATATTGGGCGGCGTTCACCAAACCCGACACCCCACATTGAGCCCACGGTTTCGGGCGGAGGAGTGCAAGGGCGGGTACAAGTCTTACCGACCAGAACGACTCAATCTCATAGAATTAGTATCAGACAATTTTCAGGAATGTCTGGGAGGAAAATACGACAGGGAAGGGAACTGGCCAGCTAATCTCATATGTAGTGGCCTATAATATTTAAAAGCCTAACACTTAACACTATAATGACTTATCTTCTATGGAACTAGTGTGTTTTATGAAACATGTGTTTTATGACAGACTCGGTTCGTGTATGTACGAGACTTGAAGTTTCTGTTCATGACTCTGTCAGATGATATTGATATTTGAGTGAAAACGTGGTTTCTTATGAGCAGATGATATTGATATTTGAGTGAAAAGTAGTTTCTTATGAGCAGGTGATATTTGAGTGAAAAGTGGTTTGTCTTGAACAGACGATATTGATATTTGAGTAAAAAATTGTTTCTTATGAGCAGATGATATTGATATTTGAGTGAAAAGTGGTTTCTTATAAGCAGATGATATTTGAGTGAAAAGTGGTTTCTCATGAGCAGATGATATTGATATTTGAGTGAAAAGTCGTATCTTACAGGTGTTTCAGATGTGTATGTATGTGACCTTTTTTTAAAAAACAAAATTGCCTCGAAGTCGTTTCCTGACACGTGTCTTTGATGTAATATCACTATCACATTTTCACAGCCTTAATGAATCGAGGAATACCTGGGCAATCTTTCCCTCACTTAGAAGGCGACAACCCCCGGGGTGAAAATCATGTCCAATCTTGCTCACATTATCAGCGCAGGCCCCTGTCAACTTCGTTAACACTCCCGCTGCTTACATTATGAAACTTAGGGTATGTGTTTTAAAGAGGCGTTACTTTTCGTTGATATAAAAGTGTGAGTGGGTGTTGTAAAGGCGTGTCAGATTATTTTCATGTGAGAACGGCAGTGTATGTTTTTGGGGCGTTTCAAATTAGGTGAATAAGATCTGAAGTGTATTCTTGGTCGGAACTCCGCAGTTAATGATTCAGCGTGGTTGGACGCAGGAAAGAGATGACTGTAGAGGCGTATCATTGCCTGAACTGCGCAGTTGAGCTGAGTCAATAATATATATCATAACACTCGGGGCATGCTTATACGTGTTCCATGCTCATCTTAAACGCGCAGCGAAGAGTTCCAATACTAATAGTACTAGTGCAGTGGTTCTCAACCGGTCAACCGGGGGGAGGGGGGATTTTAGAGTTTCGGGGGGGGGGGGGGGGGGGGGAATTAAGATTATTTTAAGATCGCATTAATACAAGAACCAGTGATATTGTTTTTCGCTCTAAATTTTACGGTTCTGTACTTCTCGCCCTAATGAAATTCGTTTTATAACGTAAGTAGACCCGCAAATCACGTTTTATGTAAATGTCTGTACATGTTCTAGGGTGTGTTATTAGATTTAGCTTCCATTTTTATGTATACTGTGTAAGGGTGGGGGTTGGGGGATTTATAAGGAGGAAATTCGAAAAGGGGGGGGGGGATGACGTTCTGAACATATGGTAAAGGGGGCATGGGCCAAAAAAGGTTGAGAACCACTGTTCTAGTAGCAGACTGATTATGTATCAGTCTGGCTTCTCCTCGGAGTCCTGAGTGTTGGCCAGAACCTCTGGTCACTCCCTACAGCATCATTCTCTCCAGGCCGTGATAATAATTCTGTTTTTCTGCACTACACACGACCCCAAAGGGCTCCGACAACGTCTGCCTGATCACGCACCAATACCCCACAGCGCGGTGCAGACCCAGCCATTCTGGCCGTCTGCTCGTATCCCACAACAGTTGCATGCCCTAGGGAAGAATCCAACAGATGCTCTCTATTTTTGATTTTTAGATTTAACAACAACAACAACATTCAACAAGAACAACATTCAACGCAGTATGGAATGAATGGTGATCACTAGAATGACGCTATGAATCGCTGGAAATATTCAAAGTTCAATCAAACTGACAATAGGTACGGTTAAACAAAAGCTTACGGTCAGAATTTGTCATTACTCTTGTCTTTATGTGTGTGCGTGTGTGTGTGTGTGTGTGTGTGTGTGTGTGTGTGTTCGCGCACATGTGTGTGTGTGTATGTGTTTCCAAGTGGCTAGCAAGCTTGCTATCGGCCCGGTGGTCGTGGGTTTCGAGTTCCCATTGGAACTGACACGGATTTCCAGGTTGATCTCTTCAAACACGGAATACCAGAAATTGTCTTGGCAAGCAAGGTCGCCTGCGCGATGTTGACCACATCACTCACCGAGTGTAGATTTGTCCACATACAAGCGTTTAGCACCATATGCTCATTACGTCTCAATGCTTTGGTAATCAACAGTTATCATGTTTAGTAGAACTATAAGCAGTTCTAATGTTTAGTAGGGCTGCCAATAGTTCTAATGTTTAGTAGGGCTATAAGCAGTTCTAATGTTTAGCAGGGCTGTCAGCAATTTTAATGCTTAGTGTCGTGTCCTCCTTTAAAGTGTCGTCCCTGGAGTGAGGAGATCCGACACCCACATTATAATATTTTTTTTTTCCTTCAATATTCTGGAGAACCCCCAGCTTCCGTCCAACACACTCCATCAGCCTATGGACACCTTTTCCTATCACTCTCACACTGTCGTATATGCCCCATTCTCATATTCCCCACGCAACATACTAAACAACTCTTGTTCTAAAAATTATAAAGAGAAATTTTATTAAAAAAAAAGTGTAACGTATATGAGACGTGTATGTGAAAAAAAGTGTAAAGTGTTCTATAAAGTGTGTAGACTTGACTCTCAGCAGAAACCCCCGTCAGCTGACCCCAGCAAAGATAGACCACAGACGGTACGTCAGAAATGTATTTCTCACCCGTTCCCCGAAACCATCTTGCCGGATACTGTTTGCTCTGTAGACTCTGGTAATCCAATTTCATGAACATCCGAAATAGACCCCGGTGGTATTAACAGTTAATCATGGCCCGGTTGCACTCTACACATGTCCGTCCTAACGTTCCTTAACAAACTGCACAAGTCTTTTGTAGTGTGTACGCAGTTAGTTAGTTAGTTAGTTAACAGATCATCCTCGTTGCACATCGAACCATTCAGTCCATAAGGCAATTACTAATGTTAATGTTACGTACTAAAAATAGGTACTTTAGCCGGTCTCGGTTCTTTCTACTGTCTGATGTGTGTGGTGCATCAGTATGCATCACTTTTTTGATGAATAATTCCCTTCTAGCGTAAGTACGTTTCTGTATGCAACTTTATTGACTCTTAACGGTGTTCTTCAGAATGGGTTTTTAAATTTTCCCAAAACTTGTAGAGTTTCCTTTGGGTCTGGTAGGGAACCTAGGATAGAAACAACACATCTGGTGATAGTACTAGTCCTGATCCTTTTGGCTGAGTGTAAGCCTATCACCTTGCTTAATGATCTTTAGTAATGACTTAGTCACAGAGCAGATTAGCTACCCACCTAGAGCCGAATCAGGCTTGACAAAGAAAAAAAACAGCAACCAGAATGCGGAACCCCGCCCACCAGGGACCCCCTACGGGAAGATCCCAATTATCCCTCATACTCATTCTCAACTAGTAAAGCTTTAACACTTCACTAACTATTTAGCTAACAGAGCCAAGTATCACTTCACTACTCTAGCTAGTTTCCACTAACAGTGCTAATCATCACACTATAGTTTTAACAAGGCTACTGCCTAAAGTAATTATAACGAAATATATTATAATAGGTTATACCTTAAATGGCACTACTGCCCAGTCCTATCAATCATATCTACATCTGCCTTTTAGGCACGTGCAAAATTTAAATCACTAATTAACACACGGGATATTATTCCACAAGCACTGCAGTGCCCGGCACTCTGACTAGAGCATTTTTCAAGTCCCCCCTGTGATCCCAACTCGGGTTTATATGGCAAACTACCAAAGTTGGCCACGTGACTTTTCCTTTATGCCCCCACACAGGTGGGGGACCGTGGCAGATCATCCTTGTCAAAATCCATTTTCTGGCTTTAGTCCTGTCAAAGTTGTCAGTAATAGTTAGATTCTCAACAAGCCAGCGAGTTTCTGTCGAGTTACAACAAAGAGTTGCAAATAACCCCGTCAATCTCTCGATGTGCCGGAAACCAAGAATTGACAGATGCACTGTTTTCTCCCTAGTCGGGCACTTCCGACCTGTTGATAAACTGTCAATTCGTCCGTTGTGACAATCCCAGCAGCCATTTCGTCTGATGTCCGGCAGTATAGATGACAAACGGAACCATTCCTTTATCCAAAGCGACAACATATGTGCTAACTGTTAATGAACTGCCAACTCGAGGTATCCATCCTTCCACTCACCACCAAATGTTTTAGGGCTGACACGTGAACCTGTGCAGCTGTGTTTACTCTGTTAGTACGACTGTTGTGGCCTAGAAAATATACGCCACGCAAACGCGGTTTATTATCTGGTTAACTCATGGCGAGCTCGTGACATAGGCCCCCTCTTAAGAGAGTAGTCCATCTCACTCTTCTCCACCAGAGTTAAATCCAGAGATTCATTTTCCCTTTTTCAGGAGCGGGTTTTGACAAGAAATCCGTCCAACATCTCCTTCCAGGAATGTACTCTACTGTGAAATATACGGTTGAAATAACAACGACCACCGCATCAAACGTGCGTTGAGCTTCTGAGAAGTAGCCAGGACATCAGGGGCTGATGATCCGAGAACCCGAAACTTAACTCCATACAAATAGGGTGAAATTTTTGCACTGCCCTACGAGGGACAAGCACTCTCTCTCGACGGTTTAATAATTCCTCTCCCCCCTGTAGAAGTTTCTTACTGGGGATGCCACGGGTTTCAAAACCGAAGCATCGTCTTCCTTTCCCGAAACAAAGCGGCTCAATTCCAATCGCCCTCGCATCCGTTCTCAACACAAATGGTTGGAAAGGTCAGGGAGCTGTAATACAGGTTTGCTGACCAAGGCCTCCTTTAATGACTATAGGCTTCTCACATTCTGGTGCCCAAATGATTTGATCGGTAACCCCTTTTTTCAGGTTTCCGTAACGAGCTCCCAGTTCAGTAAAATGTGGGATAAATTTGTGGTGAACCCACAAAACGAGAGAAAAGATCGAAACCCTTCTTCGTTTTGGCCTTGGTGCATTTCTGATTTTCTCCAGTTTTCTCTTCTGGGACAAGTTCCTGGAGTGATGGTTGTGACCTAGAAATTCCAGAGTCTGGTAACCAATCATGCACTTGGTTGGACGAGCAGTAACCCCTGCCCTTGAGTCTATAAACACTCTCTCAAGGTTTGTAAGTGGTCATCCAAGCTGTCACTGGAAATCAGAATATCATCCATGAATGAGAGTGGACGGATCCTGTAACGGATCTAGAAAGTCCCCCATCTGCGTGTAAAACCTAGGTGCATTGCTGAGTCCAAAGGGCATGCCTTGAATTCGTAGTGTCCACTGGGTTTTACTAAAAGTAACAGTGGTCGAATCTCCGGTTTGACTGGTATCTGATAGTACCCCCGCTCAGATCCACCTTTGAAAGTACCAGTTTTTGGAGCCTAGCGAATAACTGATTTTGGGTTCGGCAAAGGTTCCACCTGAAACTGTGTATGGGCTGTTCAGCAGTTTTGGTAATCTATACCAACCTGTGTTTTCCCCTTGGTTTGCGTAACAAAACTACCCCCCCCATTGTATGGGGATGTGGGTGGTGCAATCACGTCATCCTCCAGCAGTTTTTTTTTCCTCCTCCAGGGCCCTTTTTTTTAGAGAATGGCATGGGTAAACCTTTGGCGAACAGGCTCTGTGTGGTTTAAAGTCATCTCGAACTCAAACCAACCCGTTCGTTTCCCGGTTTATCAGTCAGTATCTCCTTATGAGACTTGAGAACCTGGTTATCCTTTCCCTCTTTCCCGGGAGGTCAGATCAGGGTTCATTGTAATCCCTATAGGTTTCTGGGTACCAAGGAAATTCCCCGCCCTCGTTGGTTCCCACTTCTGTCTCCACTGCAACTCCATTTCCTGAGGTGCGTGCCTTGTTTCCCGGTCTCTTTCGATTTCCGCAAGAGATTGATATGGAAAATTTTTCGACTTCCCCGGATCCGGATCTGATGTTTGGGTTTTGGATATCACCCCTTTTCCCCGGGAAAAGGTCCTTGCCCAAACCCATTCCCCGTTTGTTGTTTCCCGTTGGGAGTAACAACAAGACTTTATCTCCTACCTCTAGAGATCTTTCTTTAGACCTACGGTTGTAGTAAGCGCATGTCTTTTCCGGGCCTTTTTCAAGTTTTGTTTTGCCAGGTCCACCCTTGTGGAGTTTTTTTTCAGTTCCTCCACGTATTGATAGGATGAGATCACTTTTTTGACGTCCCTCTTCAGTCCAACTCCTCAACATGGTTTCCCAACGGTCCTTGATGGACGACCAAACAGCAACGTAGCGGGTGGTAGTCCTGTTGAGCCATGAGGAACTCCCGATAGCAAAGAGTTGCTGGGATATATTCATCCCACCTTCAGGTTTTCCTGCGCTAGTTTCTGAGCCCTTTTCATCAACGTGCCGTTGAAACCCTTACTTGTCCATTGGCTGAGGGTGGTAAGGGCTGGTATGTTGTGGTTTGAGTGAAACACCCTAAATACCTCCTCCATGAGTTTTCCACAAAACTGAGATCATTATCCGTCAGAATTTGACCGGAAAGCCTAATCTGGTAAAGGCCTCCATCAGTGCGTCGCCACTCTTTTCGAGTCAATCGTGGTCAACGGTATGGCTTCACCCCCATTGTACAGCAATCCACCATTGTGAGTATATACATGTTCCTCTCCTAGTCCGGGGAAGGGACCCCGATATCGATGGCTCCCCTCTCGAAAGGAGAGTTCATGATGGGCATCCACCCAACATCCCGGGCTGTCCAGTGTTTGGGTTTGCCCCCCTCGGCACTCGGGCATGACTTCCAACCGACGCACATCATCTGTCATTCCCGGCCAATGTAGTGCAGGAAATCCGCTGCATGGTGGCGGCAATCCCAGTGCCACTAAAGGAGAGGGATGCCCCATATGAAGAATCTGGGACCGATGAGCTTTGGGGAAACCCCCAACTGACCGTATGGGTTTGTCTCCCCTTCCTCCCTCTCCTGTAGAGTATCCATTCTTCAGTAGTATGCCCCCGTCCTGGGGATCAGCACTTTTCTGCAGTTTTTGTAGCAAGGACGTAAAGTATCATCCTACTCTGGGCAGTTCGTAGCTCCCCCGGCATTGGGTTAGCACAATTGCGTCTGCTCTTCCGTTTTCGTCTGGAGCGATTTGCATTGCTCCCATATGATTGGCTCCCGGGGCATTCCAGAAAGACATACCGGCAACCTAGGTGACTGGAAAAATGGGATCGGTCAATACAGCGGCCTTGATGGTCCCGGGTGACGTACGTGACCGAATCCACATTAGCAATGGGCAACTTCATGACTACAGCACTCTTCTGTGCAGGCTGTATATCCCAAAGGGTTTTACCTGTGAATTGTTCTGGATGTACTAGATCCGGAGAAATCACGGCCCCCGTCCAGTCCTGTGTCGTTTAAAAACCCACTTGACGACCGTAACCTCTACCAATTCCCCTACAGGTGGTTTTTTCCCGGTCTGGACTCTCCTCGGCCTCGACCTTTCGGTGGGGTCCACCTTAGGTTTTCCCCGACACACGACGAATTGAGTGTCTCCTGACTTTCCCCTGCAGTCAATAGCATTGTGCGTGTTTGACTGACATTGGTTGCACCATTTCCCTGTCCTAGATTTTCTATTGTCGGATTGAATGAGCTCTCCTGGTGGCGAGCTTCTTGTTGACCCTTGGGATTTTCCGTGACAACCTCCTTTGGAAGGGCACGACATGCTGCAAAGTGAGGGTTCTTAGCCTTCGATTTGCAGTCCTCGTATTGTGAGAGGGTGACTTACAAATTGAACACCACTTCTCCACACGGTCGTTTAGGTGTAGAGCTTGAATGCTCTGCTTTTCCCCCCTTCTTCTTTTCTGAACTATCCTCTGATTTTTGCCCATAAAGGTTTCCCCCTTTTTTTTCCTGAGTTTTGGCTTTTTCTGTCATGTTTCTCTGACTTTTGGTGTTGGTGGAAAGGTTTTCCCCTGCCTCCCCATGTACCTCGACGAACCGTTCTGCTAATTTATTCACGAGGTCAATACGTTCCGCTCCTTGTTCTCCCAGGAAAGTCCTGAGAGGTTTAGACATTTGCTTCACTGGTCGACCACCATGAGCTCTTCCAGACTTTTCATAGTCATGTGCGAAACCAGCAAATCCATCACATGGAGATAAGATTTAAAAAAGGGGAAAACCCCCCCCCCAAACCTGGTTTAGGCGGCAAAAACCCAAACTCTTCCCCGGCCCCGTTCCGG
>JACEFZ010010118.1:0-10000 GCA_014155875.1 Cepaea nemoralis
TCACTTATTGGTTCTCCATTTATTATTTCTGTTGTGTCAAAGGGTTCTCCTCTGGTTCTCATTGCACTTATCTTTTTATAGAAGTTTCTAGTTGCCTCCTTGTAGTTTTTATTTTGAGTTTCTCCATACTCCTCCCAGTCTTTTTGTTTTTCTCTCTTTACTATTCTATTCACATGTCTTCTCGCTATTTTATATTCTATGTAATCGCATTCCTGTTTGCTCTTCTACCAATTTTTATATTTTTCCTTTTTGTCTTTTACAACTTTATTTACTTCTGCGTTCCACTAACTTGTTATTTTCTTTATCCGTGTTTTGCGTTTTTTCGTGGTTCCACATGTTGTCTTTGCAGTATTTAAAATGATTGATTTAAACATCTCACATTCTTCTTCCGCTGTCTTTCTTTCTATGGGTAATTTTACAAAGATTTCAGTTAGCTCTTTTTCATAATTGTCCCTCACTGTCTCGTCTTTGAGGTTTTTTTTTTAAGTTTACTGATTCTCATGGCATGTATTTTCCTGGTCTTTTCTTCCGTCTACTGGTGAATATTATTGTGGCAACGACTGCTTTGTGGTCTGTGTTTATACCTAAGTTGGGCACTGCCCTTGCATCTAATATGTTTCTCTTTCTGTTATTTCTTGTTAATATAAAATCAATTTTGCTTATAGAATGTATTTGTTATATAGAGGTCGTGTTGGTTGCATAGCTCTATCAGTCTACTTCCGTTATCATTTCTTTCATTATGTTGGTCTCCAAATGCACCAAGATGTTTTTCTATGCCCGCTCTGTAATGTCCTAGTCTTGCATTGAAATCTCCCATAACTATGATGTTGTCCTGCTTATCTATTTTATTTAGCACGTCATGGATGTCTTCGTAGAAGTCCTCGCATTCTTGCTCATTATTGTTTGTATTACATGGTGCGTATATTTGTACATATGTTGTAATTGTTTGTTCTTTTATTCTCACTGTTATGATTCTTTCTTATATATATTTTATGTCTAGTATTCCTCTTGCTAGCCGTGATTCTATAACTATTCCAACACCGTGTCTTGCCCTTTCTTGCTGTTTTACTCCAGAGTAGACAAATGTGTAACTGTGGTGGGTCTCCTTGCATATTTCCCCCTTTATTCTGGTGTCCGCTATTCCCATCAGTCCAATTTTCCTCTCTTCCATTGTTTCTATATGTTCTTCTTCTTTACTATTAAAACCGCAGACGTTCATTGTGCTTATTTTTTGAATCGCTGATCTATCTCGTAGTCCATTAACATTGCCGGGTCTATATCCATTAGGGTCAGTCCGTTTATACTTCTTAGTTTTTCTACGAGCAGTATGAAGAACCCCTGCCGGCTTGCTAGGCCAGTCGCAGGTTTAGGACAACAATCTTACCATAGGGAAATCTATTCATTATGGTTAGCTATATCCCCGTTATGGGGATGGCAGAACATGACCGCCCACGCTTACCGGCATGGCACATGATAGATGGATGGATGGTACATGATCACTATTACGGTCAACACCAGGCATTGTCTTTACAATAATTATCGCGTTTCTAAAACTTGTAGTATTAAGTGTGTACTCAATTTGGTTGCGTATTTTCATATCAGGGCTTTTCCACATATATATAATCGTCTTTAATGGTGTTTAAATCATGTGTTTCCAGTTATCATATCATTAATATTTGCCCATTCTATTAGTTTCTCTCCTCTTTAATTTCTTATACCTAAACCATAATTCCTCACTATATCCTCTATTTTTTCCCTTTCCTACTTTTGCATTAAAATCTCCCATTATTATTTTTATTTTTTGTGATCCAGTTTGAGCTATCTCCCTTTCTACTTCATAGCAAAAGAGTTGTATATCTTCATCACTACTGCTTGTTGTTTGTGCATATACGTGTATAATATTTATATCTATTTGTTTGCCTATGATTTTGACCATTATAACTCTATCTTGAATACACCAGCATCCATTAATTGATTTGGCTATCTTTTTATCACATATTATTCTAACACCTTGTTCATGTGTATCCCTACAGAATAAATTGGTGTGTGTTTGTCGGTTATAATTTTGCCAGATCCCCTCCATCTCATCTCACATATGCCTAGTATATTCATTTCGCTGTTTCCAATTTCTCTTAGAAAATTGTTTAATTGTTTGTGTGGGTAGGGAGATGTGTGTGGGTGAGGGATGTGTGTGTGGGTAGGTGTGATTGGGTGTGGAATGTGTGGGTGGGTAAAGGATGTAAGTGGGGGTGGGTAAAGGATGTAAGTGGGGGTGGGTAGTGTGTGTTTGGCTGGGTGGATGAGGTGTGTGAGTGTGGGTGGGTAGATGGGAGACGTATTTGTTGATGGGTGGGTGGGAGATGTGTGGGCGTGAGTGGTTGAGGTATGAGTACGTGAGTGGGTGGATGTATGTGGGAGATGAGTGTATGGGTGGAAGATGTGTGTGGGTGGGGATGTGTGTAAGTGGTGGGGTGTGTGGGTGGCGGGGTGTGTGTGTGGGTGGAAGGTATGTTTGTGGATGGGGGATGAGTTGGTGGGTGGGGATGTGTGTTTGGGGATGTGTGTATGGGTGGGGAGATATGTGTCTCTGTGTGTGTGGGTGGGGTGTGTGTGGGTGGGGATGTGTGGTTAAGGATGTGTGGTTAAGGGATACTGATTGGGGGATGGGTGATTGGGGGTGGGTGGATGTAGGATGTGTGGGTGCGTAAGTGTGTGTAGGTTGGGGTGGGGATTTGTGTGTGTATATGGACGTGTGATGTGGGGGTGGGTGGAGGGAGATTGTGTGTGTGGTGGTTGTGTGAAAGTGAGGGATGTGTGGGTAGGTGCGTGATGTGTGGGTTGGCGGGGATATGTGTGTGTAGGTGGGTATGTGTGGTTGGGGGATGTGTGTTTAACTGGGTAGTTGGGGGGTATGTGCGTGTGTGGTGGAGGATATGTGGATTGGTGAGTGTTTATGGGTTTTGCGATGAATGGAGGGTGTTTGTGAGGGTGGGGAGATGTGTATAGATGGGGGATTTGTGGGTGGATGATGGGTGTGCGGGTGCATGTATGTGTGTCTGGGGGTGTGTGGCGGGTGGGTTGGGGTTTGTGGTGGGTGGCAGATATGTGTGTGTTTTTGGGAAGATGTGTGTAGGTGGGAATGTGTGTGGGATGTGTGGGTGGGGATGGGTGAATGGTAGGGCCTTATGTGTGTCTGTATGTGTGTGTGGTTGGGTGTGGGTTGTGTGGGGGTTGGGTGGATGGTTGGAATATGTGTCTCATAACATGGTAATATGCATTGTTCATGTTTACAACATTCATTTGACAATGTTTTTTTTTCCTATGTGAATGTATTATGCATATTTGTTGAGCGAAAGATGAGTGATTGGAAGGGCCAAATGTAAGACGGGCCTACGTGCCAATTTTGTTACCCTTTGAAAATAAAGTCCGTTCGTTCGCTCATGTAACTTTCCTAGCCCATTTAATGTCCTATCATTCCATGTTCCTACTCTAAATGTATTTAGTTTAGTTATGGTTTTGCCAGCAGTAGCTGGATGACGGCCTGGTGTCACCTGTGGCTCATAACTGTCCCTACCGGACGAGGATGTCCTAATTCAGCCATTAACGTCGTTCACTATCTCTGAAATGTGTGATGCCATGAAATCTTGGGAAGATAATATGGCGGTTTCCCCTTGACTTTCACATCCACTTTTACCTCTGCCTTTGACAGCCATTTCCTACTGTCAGAACAGGTGAGTACCCTGCTCTGCTCAGCTGCAGAGTTGTCCACTTATTCCAGTGGATACCCTGTCCCCTCGGTTTTGCTGTTGACTGCAACGACCTGTAAAGTATATGCAACTAACTAACTCATCTAACTCTGGTGGAAAGATTAAAAGGAATATGTGATTGGCTCTTCACCGTGAGTCCCAAACTGCATGAGTCCTCTGCCTATTTACGCACACAAAAGAAATCTTACAATCACAATGGCAACTTCACTTCTCCTTTTGAAGAGTTGTGGATTTGAGATTGTTGCTATTGTTACAGAGCCACACACAGGTTATGATCGTGATCGTATAGCACCACACAAGTCAGTCTTCGCGTTGTTAGAAAGGTATTTTATTGATGAATCATTCTATCTCAGCACATATGATGGAGACTCCCTTCTCGGTGTTGACATCTCTTCTCGCTCGCCCCAAGTGACGTGTGTGTTTACCTAGATACCCTTCTTCATTCGTGCACACACGTTCACTATGGTTTTCCCCCTAGTCAAGGAATGCGCAGCATTCCTTAACTCTTTACTCCTAACCTAAATTCCCTCACTGTTACAATACCTCCCCTTCTTCAAAGAGAATTTTTCCTTGAAAAAATCTCAACCCCAACTTTTAATTAGTTAACTTTACATCTCTATTCTACAATAACAACAATTCCATATATTTCCTAAGTCAATTCTCCTATCTCCTCATAGCCAATTGCTAACCTAGAGACAATAATATCGAAACTCTCTACAAAACTCGTCATAAAGTTCTCTAGAAAACTTTCTACAAAACTCTCCATAAAATTCCCCACAATACAAAAGTCTCCATAAGCGAACCGCTTTTAACTTTAAAATGTCCATCTAAATTATGATTGACAAAACTGAAGATATTCCCCTTATCCTTTATTTCCCCCTTATTCACATTCTCACACTCTCAGTATTCTAGGATAGACAGAAAAAAATAGCTAGATTAGATTTGTGTAGGTGCGCACCTGAAAGTAATAAAAGTAAGGAAAAAGTAAGAAAGTAAGAAGTAATCACCTTTCTCTTCCCATACATTCTCAAAACTTTATCAAAAAATAAAGTTTCAAAATTTATCTTCAGTTTCCGTCAATAATAATTGTTATTATCAAAAAAATATGTTAATCCAAAACTGCTAGCCTTTGTATTATTCAGATCATCAATTTCCCGTTTACCATTCCTTCAACAACAAAAAACTTCCTAACTATTATTATACTGTTAAGTACAGTCTTCTTCTTCCAATATGCAGTTATTTAAATGCCAAATTTCAACCTGGCATTCCCCCCATATTCTCCCATTAAACGCTGTTCAACCCAGCTCCTATTATAAACCTTGTATATACATTGCATACCCCACATGTAATAATAACATACCCCTCCATACTACATATAGAGTCACTTCACTAACCACTACTTTAATTCATCTTCTAACTGAACTTCAAAGTAATAATCATTTTAAACACCCTTAAGGTAACTCAATCAACCCAAAACATCGTAAAAATAACCATCTAAGTTAACTTATTTTTCACATTTCATAAAACACAATTGAAGTCCCAACAATTGAGCAAAAGCATTTCAATCCCCTCATCATATTTATCCCCCCACATTAATCAATGTACACATTATAAATTTCAAGACCATATTCTGCAGTACCCAATAATAATTTTCCGCTTTAGAAAAACTCCATCAAGTACCTTTGTAAACACAAAAATATCGTGTCCAACTTCTTCTTCTATCTGCCATCTGCAGAACCTTGTATCACTCTATTCATCTATCACTTCTCCATTTCTTTAATAACCTCAAATTTTTTTCTATAATTGCAATATCTACATCAATGTCGCTATCCTCTCGAGGAGAGCTATCTTCTTTCATATCAGCTTCTTCATCAGTTTCTGACTTTTCATCCATCTCTTGTTCCCCATCTGTATATCCATTACTAGCAACCGCTAATCTCTTCCTTTCTACATCCAATCTAATTTTTCTGTCTTGCCGTCTCAACAAATTTTCAAATAGTGGCATCTCTTCCTCACTCGAAGAATTCGCTCTAAGTTTCCTTTGCCTCTTAATTTCTTTTTCTTTCTGTCTATCCAACTTTCTTTTTACTGCTTGTCTTGTATTCATAAATGGAGGTTCAATATTTTCCCTAACTGACTCTTCACTCATATAATCGTCATACACGTTATTTTCCTCTGTCATGACTGTTTTTGGTAATGTTTCTTCTTCGTTTAGTTGCTGTATTTTCAAAACAGGTCCTATATAGGTTATACCATGCTATTTCATCTTCTGAGTAATCACTAACTATAGTTGTTCTCCCAGCTTGTTTACTATATGCTGTAGAGGAGGAAGCAACATCCTTATAGTTGGAACTATCACCCCTGCCAATTTTCTTACTTCTAGTACCACCCCTCCGGTCGGGAATACATTTAACGTCCCACTCTGACAAGTCTGATGCCTCTGTCGTGTCATCTCCTACATTTACTAATAGACTGGTCGCAGCAGTCCTAGTCCCAGCACTTTTTCTAATTTTCCTCCTGGGGTTTCTTGGTTTTAACGGCGGCTTACGTTCTGCCGGAACATCCTCTTTAATTTTGACTGGCGCAACCTTATCAAATTTCACTTGAGGTGGTGCTGCAACTTCTAGCGTCTTAATAGTCTGCGTTCCCCTTACTTGGGTATTTTTCTCTACAATATCTACCTGAGTCTGCGTACTATTTTCTATCGTATTACCTGCCTGCGTCTGTGTCTCTCTTTCCTGTCTACCCCTAAAAATTGAAAATACCTGTCGATCATCAGCTAAGGTTCTATTAGTCTGATGCTGATTTTCTCCTTTGTTTGACTTTGCGAGTGCATATCTCAATCTTCTGATTTCAAACCATTGATTTCGTAATGTTTTCTGCTCCTCACTATTAGATGGCCAGTTCCATTTTTTCTTATAAAAATTCTGTCTCTGCCAACTATTGTCCTCTGGCTTGCCATGTTGTCTCTCTTCATACCTTCGTGTTCTCGTCACGTCGTTTACATTCCATCTGTGACAGTTTCTGTCGTTGTTATAAAGCGGTTGTTTTCTAAAGCAGGTTGAGCTTTGATGTGGCCTTGGCGTAATGGTATCATACTGGCCATTCGATTGGAAACCTCGACTACGTTGTCTTCTATAATTTCTTACCAGTGTCATAATTTCTGCGCTAGTTTGATTAACTCCACGTCTTCTTTGCATTTCTCGAAAACTCCCATTTGTTCTACTATTCACACTTCTATTCTGTGCATTAAACTGAGCACATCTGTTACTACAAAATCCAAAAGCGTGTCCCCTCTGACCACAACTCCAACAAACCATATTTGTGTTATTTGTATTACCTACCGTTTCTCTTACAGACTTTCTCATTTTATCTAGTGAATGTATTTGTGCTGTATTTCTTCTGAATGGATGGATCAATTCATCCATTTTTACGTTCCCTCTTCTTCTATGTCCATACTGTCCTATTTCCATAGGTTCTTCAATTCTATCTTCCGAACTACTACCTAACTCTCGTCCTACCCTTAACCTAAACCTCCTCCTCAAGCTTTCCTCTTGTATAGCGATATCTACCGCTTGTGACAATCTTGCAGGATTCTCTCTTAATAATTTAAATTTCAATCCATCTGACCTAATCCCATCAACAAAAATCCCCACCAACATCCGTTCCACCTCTTCTGCTCGTACATTCTGTCCTAAGAATGACTCTTCAGCTAAGTTGATTAACCTGTCACTGTATAGCTGAACACTTTCTGTGCTGTTTTGTCTAGTCTGTCGCAATACTGAGAATGCGTGTTGTGGATCAGTAATTTCAGCATATTTTCTTGCGAGATCATCTTTAAATTCTTCCCAGGTTTCACCTCCTGCTGCTTCTAACTTTCTTCTAATATGGTCAGAAACTGGACTTGTACTTGTTCTGTATGCCAAGTTCTTTTTCTCTCCATCTGTAGCATTTACTAAATATGCATGTTTTTCAATGGAAATAATCCATTTCTTAAACTGATTTGCTTGACCACTAAATCTTTCAACATCAGTGCTTATATTCTGTTGTCTTAACACCGCATCCAACCTTGATATTGCCCCGCCAACTCCAGTGAGTACCTGTGAAAAATCTTGGGATTCCATCCTAAAATTTATAATTATCAAGCAATATACAAATATTTCAACAATATTGATTTCAAACCCAGCAACAATACATAATCTGTTAATTACTCTAATATTATCTAATTATCTTAACTAAATCCTCCAATCGAAGATCCTGACGAAGAAATATTCCTGTTTCAACCCTGAATTCTGACACAAGAATTTAAATGACCTCCTGATTCAGAATTACCTACACCACATAAAAAAGGACTCTAATCAAGCTCGTTAAAATGATCAGAACAACGAAGAGCCTCTGGATTTCTTTCCTTACTAATTTAATCGAAGTCGAATTCAGATCTTTCTAATTATTTCCTGACGTTGATCACGCTCGATATCAGGCTCGCAACAAGACTTTGATTACCTGCTCGATTACTGTAGATTCCCTTCAAATAAGGTCACCTTCACGCAAGCGACAATTGCTCACGACTTCAGCAAAAAAAACTCACTTTCCAGCAGCAATCTGTGATTTTCATATATATCAAACGTAATCCAGTCAACAACAATTGGACTTAAAGCTGACGCTATCCAGTCTCTTATTTTCATGTGGAACTCTCGCCATGGTCAGTTTAAAATTACTTTATTCAAACCCCGAGTTGAGACAAGTTTCATTTATGCCTTCTTTTACTTGAAGTGACTGTATAAAGTATTGCAGACCTTGATTTCATAATTATGGAATTTGTACCATAACCTTGAGTTCACCTTCAACAATCCCACGGGTTAAAACTCATAATTTGTACTGATTTTTGATGCAGAACGGCATTTTGCGTTGGTCAGTTCTCCAATTAATTTCATTATTATGCAATAACATCAGTCTTTCAAAAAAATAAGTATCAATCAAACCTTTTCTTTAGCGCTGACCTTGAAATTGGTTCTCCTTCTTAATCAGGAATCTAGTGAAAACCCAGAACAGCTACCAACAGTCGGCTTTATCTGTTGCGTTTCACCATAATTACTTCTCCAGACACGCCAGATGTACTTCTATGGCGGTACTCTCTCTCCGCGACCTCCCATGTTTGATAATTTCACGGCACCAAATCAACCTGTGTTACAGAGCTACACACAGGTTATGATCGTGATCGTATAGCACCACACAAGTCAGTCTTCGCGTTGTTAGAAAGGTATTTTATTGATGAATCATTCTATCTCAGCACATATGATGGAGACTCCCTTCTCGGTGTTGACATCTCTTCTCGCTCGCCCCAAGTGACGTGTGTGTTTACCTAGATACCCTTCTTCATTCGTGCACACACGTTCACTATGGTTTTCCCCCTAGTCAAGGAATGCGCAGCATTCCTTAACTCTTTACTCCTAACCTCAATCTCCCACTGTTACAATATCTCCAGTAACTGCCTACTCATAAATGATGATTTAAACATATATAATTGAAGGATACAAATTGGGAGTTAATGCAAACGGCGAGCCCAGGATGAGTAGTACAATGTAATTTGCAGATGATAAGGCCATACTAGGACACACAAAATAATCAAGCATAAACTATTAAACAAAATACAAATATAAAGAATTATCGACATGCAAATACTCATTCAGAGTACATCAACAATGGCATTATAGTTCAAATATAAGAACATAACGAAGAATAACGTTATCATACCTGTAAGATAACGTAGAAAAATATTTTGGTATTTATCTATCTAGATTTATGTAAGGAAGACTCCTGATGTAAGTCAAACATTGGACCTAGAATTGGGATGGCAAAGACAGCAAACAAATGTACAAATCAAATCCTCACATAACAGAATGTAGAACATGATATAGGAAAACTGAAATAACACAAAGTAGTGCAGCTTTACATAACAGAGTTACGACACATACAGAACGTTGCGGCGGTTAGCCTTCATCAGCAAACAAACACATTCACAAACACAACATACAGTCAAGGAGAACTCCTGTGACTACATTAGAAGGTGATGACAGGACGAGAGGAACAAATGCATGGAAAAATGGAAGCAATGAAGAGAAAATGAGAATTGACAAAATGTTAATTGAAAAGAATGTTAGTCGAAGAAAATGTTTAATAGAAAAACTGTTTATAGAGAAAAAAAACTGTATACTCACCTCATGTACGGACCT
>JACEFZ010010118.1:15000-17944 GCA_014155875.1 Cepaea nemoralis
TCTTCTTCTTGTTCTTCTTCTTCTTCTTCTTCTTCTTCTTCTTCTTCTTCTTCTTCTTCTTCTTCTTCTTCTTCTTCTTCTTCTTCTTCTTCTTCTTCTTCTTCTTCTTCTTCTTCCTCCTCCTCCTCGTACTCCTCCTCCTCCTCCTCCTTCTTCTTCTTCTTCTTCTTCTTCTTCTTCTTCTTCTTCTTCTTCTTCTTCTTCTTCTTCTTCTTCTTCTTCTTCTTCTTCTTCTTCTTCTTCTTCTTTCGTTCGCTTGAAATATGTATATAACTGCAACTAGCCTACTCAATCTTCAAACGTATTACTAAACATCTAACCAAACAACTACGCAACCAGCACTATATTAGACTTGAAAATAAGTATCTCTATTTAATAGCAATATTTAAAAAGTCGACTGGACATATATGGAGTCGTTACCTTCTGGTAGTAAACCTGCCAAGGTTCCGGTCAAAAGTATTCCTATTTTTAACAGATTGCCCAAACTGAAGACACTCAATATTTGCCAGAAGTCCAGAAAGAAACGATTTAATGTTCAACATTTGGAGCAAGCGCTGGAGGTTCTGTTCGACCGCAGTCCTCGCAGGCATATGGCGAAAACCAACATTAGAATCACAAACCATTTAAAGAATAGCGCGGATGTGATCACAATCAATGACTGGGTCGCTGCCCTGGAAGATGTGGCTCACTAAATTACAAACATTCAGATTCTCCCAATGTTTACTGGTAAAGTTCATACATTTAAAACGAGAGCAAACATCATCATCAATAGCAGCAGCATCATCATTCAGTGTCATTACCTGATCGAGGCCAGATTTAATCACTCAATGGCATCTTCTGCCCTGCATTTGGCGATGCACTTAGAACAGGCCTCTGAAACTCGAATTTAGAGTTTGTCTCCCAAATGCTATGTTCTCTTCCTCTCTCACGGAAACCCCCTTCATATGTTCCTGAAGGCAATTATCTGTAGCTCCGTATAATCCGAAGTGCCCTGACAACCTAGCTTTGTTTCTATTTTTTTTTCCATATCCTTTGCAGGACATCGATGTCAACACCAGCATTTTACCGCAGTTGTGATCTCTTGGCAAGTTTACGTTCAGTAGTTTGCCATTGCTTTCTGGACGATCAGCTCCCATACCAATTCGTTAAAACCCAGCACACGCGGTCTGCTGCCAAATCGCGCACAGTTGTGTTTTGAACTCAGGTAAGCGGAATTATGAACCGCGTCCGTAACGCCTACGCCACGGAGCACAGGGTGCTTCTATTGGGTAGTGTATTTTCTATCTAATGCAGTCTAGTTTGTATGTAATATTATTTCTGTCTTTCTTCTCCTCAACTTCCGTACGCACACAAACATAAAAAAAAACCGCACAAACACATTATGTAAATAAATACATATATATGCGTGAATGTGTACGTGTACATTTTCTTCTTCCATCATCCCGCATCTCCACTGTTCATAAGATGTCAGAACTGAACCACTTTTTGCAGATAATATGAAAGTTTATCACAAGTTTTGATAACCTCTAATCGTCTTATTTATATACAGATTACCATATATAGCAAATGAATATTCTTCATATCTTGGTATAAATGGATTTGTTTAATTATGTTTCACGAGGTCTGTCAATATTTGCAACAACATGCCAACGAAATATGTGAATATGTTCGTGCAATGAATAATGCAATTGCAATGCTTTCTCTCGTGTATAGAAAGCCAGATGTCGTAACTATAGAATATGTAATTAATTGGGAACTCAGAGGAATGGCCAGACATACATAATAATCAGTTTGCAACTGGTGTTATCAGGGTTGCGACACTTCGCTGGTTGTTGAAGATGAGGACACAGCGCATACGTGGATGTCCAGGATGCTGTGATGTCGGTTCTTAACTCTACACGACTGAAATTGGGAATAATCTATTTTCTTTCTACATATTCAGCTGTGTATAAACAATTTGATCAGTGCCATTTGAACTGAGTCACTCAAGACACTGAAGATCACGACATTGGACAAAGTGTGTTCCTAAAAGCAGATTCCACAATTCAGTGTAACAGTTATCTTTACTGTATACGCTTGACATTTGCTATTAGAATATTTTTCTTTAATAACAAGTTGAAGAAGTGGAAAGGAAAAAGAACACTATCTTGTTGTAATTTTCACATAAATGGTGGGAAAATGATAACTAAAGTATGTCTACACAAAGGTCCTTCACAATGTTTCTACGACCAGCTTATTATACTACCAGTATTCAAACGTCTCCTTTATAATTATGTGTGCTTGTATTGTGCATGATTTTGTCTCCAAATTGTCTTTCAACATGTATCTATTTTGTAAACCCGTTGTCTAGCCTCTGTTACTATCATGTGTAAATTATCTATCACATCTTGAATCCATCTACATTGTGGACTTCAACTTCTCGGCTTCCCCGTAACGCTTCACTCAATAGTTATCTAATCATACATTTATTGTGCATGTCCATAATATAACCATGCGCTGCATTAAAGTAATGTTGAGAAAATCGAGGGTATAATTAACTTTTAGCATCTATATCTATAAAACAGAGTGTACGTGGTTTTGTGTGTTTGTGGGTAGCTTTGTATTGGATGCGTTCGATAACGGTACATCCGATTGAGATGAAATTTTCTACACGTGTTCCATTCATTCCTGTGCAACCGACTATAATAGTTTCTTAGTGTAAAATCGTCTACTTATTTAATAACATTTACTTTTTCATTTTTCATTATATAATTTCTATATAGCAGGGGGACTTCACTCTAGAAAAGTTATTTCAAGGGGGCATAACTTTTAATAATATTTCTATATACTTTATAGTCATATTGTTGGACTTACTTGCACTATTATTAAACTCTTTGTCTATAGTTATTTTCAGGCATATGAGTTATAATAAATAATGTATAATTTTAATCTTTAAGGCATTTTC